>CM036754.1:90775934-91200721 GCA_020796225.1 Arion vulgaris | reverse complement strand
ACCACAAAACATATCCATGAAAAAACAAAATTTTCCTGCGCCCAAAAATAAAAAGAGTAACCCGGGCCAGGAAGGGAGATGAAGTGATCAAATTTTTGCTGCCTCCAAACGTTTCGCGCCATTTGTAAACCGGTCATCTGTACAGTTTAACAACGGGTTGTTGGTGAAACCCCGTGGAATAATCTGAGGGTATCTGTTACCTATGTTTAACATTTTACTGGTGTCTGGTGAACCACAACTTGGAAAAACCAAAAGGGTTTTTTTCCCAATTTTTACCGTTGTCACAAATGTTCAAAACCCTCATTTTTGTATTATATGCCCAAAAAACATTGATTGTCTGATTCTTATTCTGTTGACAAGGTTTCTTTATGTAGGTCTGTTTTAAAAATCATCATTTGTTTTCTACGCTGTCTGCTGTCCATGGAATTTTCAGATTCTTTTCAAAAACCACATCTCTGTGGTTTCCCGAGATCTTATTGATTGTTTGTTTTTTTCCCATGATTAGTCTCACAATTATCTCAATAAAATCCCCCAATGGTCTGAGGGACCTCCATGCATAAACTTTCGTGACTATGAAGGGGGTTGAAAATTATTCATTTATCTCTACTCTACTATCATCAAGACCAATCACTAGATGAGAATGGCAAGAATTTGAATGGCCTCAACAGCCATAGCCAGACAACCACAGCCAGACAACCACAGAGAGGGGAGAAAACTTTCTGACTATCAATTTCAAGATCCTTGAAGAGCCCATGTGCGGCCCCTTTTTGTGCCGGGACTTGGTCACATGTTCACAAGAAAGAGGAAACACTGCCTTGCGCAGTTTGTCAAATATTTGGTCCCTACACCCCCCCAGGGGTTGCAGGGCCCAAATTTGGGGTGAAAAGAAAGAACCACTGTTACCTGCCAAAATGTCATAAGAGGGAATAAGGGGGTTTGGAAATGGGGATGCATGTGTCTGCTCGGGATTCCCCGGCAAATGCTTCAAAAAACAGATGCACCAGGCCGGGATAACATGGTCAAGACCCCCGTGAGGAATGGGATAATGGATTCTGGGCCAAATCTGCCTTGGAGATTTAGCCACGCAGTAAGAATGTCAGACCTACCACCAGGGTGGCCAAAACATGCGGAAAGATGGCACAAATGGGACGCAGAAATCATAAAAATTTAACCCTACAGAACTGCCCCATATGCAGACTTGAAAAAAATAGGTGACTTACACAGGCCCGACAAACTTATGGGGTTGATAATCTGGGGCAGCCCTGCCTTTTTAAGTAAAACAAATCTAGTGAGAATGTAGAAGAAGAAGAGGAAGATCCCTACACATGTTGCATAAAAAAAAGATTGAATACATTCTCATGCACAGCTTGAGGCAAAACTAGAATCTCCTGGAGTGACAGAGTAAAAATAGAAAAATGTTGAAATAACTGGTTTTAAATTAAAATTTATCAGCCCACCCCCAAGATGGCTGAGTTAACCTAACATGGGTGTATGATGGCTGGACTAACCTAACATGGGTGTAGATGGTGAGTTAACCAAATGGTGATGATGGCGGGACTAACCAAATGGGTGTATGATGGCTGGACTAACCTAACAGGGGTGTATGATGGCGGGACAACCTAACAGGGGTGTAGATGGCGGGCTAACCTAACATGGGTGTATGATGGCTGGACTAACCTAACATGGGTGTTGAAGCTGACAACCAAACATGGGTATGATGGCTGAGTTAACCTAACATGGTTGATATTGACCCCCAACAGACAGTGTATGATTAATTAACCTAATAGGGGTGTAGGGGGGCCCGAGTTAACAACATGGGTGGATGATTGACCCCCAAAGGATACACTAAGGATATTCCGGGACAGTTACGGGCCCACAATCTGGGGGTTACCCTTCCCGTTAAAGAAAAATTTCAGCATGATTTGAATACAAATACTGGGTAGCTTTGATGATAGATGCAGCAGACAGTCTGTTTTTTGATGAAGATACAGCTGGAGACAAGCTGTAAGAATGAATCTGATGGAGTCAAATTTAAAACAACTTAAACATTAAATGACCAGAAGAAAGGAGAAAAAATGTATTATTAAAATTTTATTTCATTGTCTTTGGGAGACTAACTGCTCATGTCATGGATTGGAAAATAAGTTGCCAAAGTTTAAAAAAAAGTAAGTTTCATGAAGAAAAAGTTGATCATATATCAAACTCAGCGTTATTGTTTTGTTCTACAGAGAAAAAAAGCAAGTTGAAAAAAGAGAGGGGGAGAACCATCATATCCTGTATTGGGTTTCAGGGAATATGAAAAAAAATTTTAAAATTTAAATTTTTGGAACTTGGTTTCAAAACTCCAGGTTTGTTTTTTGGGAAAACTGAAAATTTAAATTTAAAAATTTTATGTTAGTTTTGGGTTAAATATTTGAATATTAATTTCTATGTTTTTTTATAATTGTTGTTGTTTAAAATGTACCAGTTGTTATGTGTAACATTATGAGACTAGAGAACTAGCTTTCAGTCCATTGGGGAGATATTGAATGATGTTCTTTTAAGGGGAAAGGGAAATGATGTTCTGTTTAGGGGATAGTTGAATGATGTTCTGTTGTAGGGAGATAGTTGACATGATGTTCTGTTGTGGGAGAAGTTGAATGATGTTCTGTTGTGGGAGATATGACATGATGCTGTTGTGGGGAATGCTGACAGGGATGCTGTTGTAGGAATAGTTGACATGATGTTCTGTTGTGGGGAGATAGTTGACATGATGTTCTGTTGGGGGGAGATAGTTGACGATGTTCTGTTGAAAGGAGATAGTTGACATGATGTTCTGTTGTAAGGAGATAGTTGAAGATGTTCTGTTGTAAGGAGATAGTTGACATGATGTTCTGTTGTGGGAAAAGTTGACATGATGTTCTGTTGTAAGGAGATAGTTGACATGATGTTCTGTTGTGGGGAGATAGTTGACATGATGTTCTGTTGTAAGGAAAAGGCTGACATGATGTTTGTTGTTGGGAGATAGTTGACATGATGTTCTGTTGTAAAGAAGTTGACATGATGTTCTGTTGTAGGGAGATAGTTGACATGATGTTCTGTTGTGGGAGATAGCTGACATGATGTTCTATTGTGGGGAGATAGTTGACATGATGTTCTGTTTGGGGAATAGTGGATGTTCTGTTGTAGGGAAGTTGACATGATGTTTGTTGGGGGTAGATAGCTGACATGATGTTCTATTGTGGGGAGATAGTTGACATGATGTTCTGTTGGGGGGAGATAGCTGACATGATGTTCTGTTGTAGGAGAAGTTGAATGATGTTCTGTTGTGGGAGAAGTTGACATGATGTTCTGTTGTGGGGAGATAGTTGACATGATGTTCTGTTGTGGGGAGATAGCTGACATGATGTTCGTTGGGGAATATTGACATGATGTTCTGTTGGGGGGGAGATAGTTGACATGATGTTCTGTTGGGGGGAGATAGTTGACATGATGTTCTGTTGTCGGGAGAAGTGACATGATGTTCTGTTGTGGGATAGCTAAATGATTTTCTTTGGGAGAAGTTACATGATGTTCTGTTGTGGGGAGATAGTTGACATGATGTTCTGTTGTGGGGAGATAGCTGACATGATGTTCTGTTGTGGGGAGATAGTTGACATGATGTTCGTTGGGGGGGAGATAGTTGACATGATGTTCTGTTGTGGGGGAAGAATGATGTTCTGTTTGGGGAGATAGTTGAATGATGTTCTGTTGTGGGGGATAGCTGCCATGATGTTCTGTTTTTGGGGGAGATAGTTGACATGATGTTCTGTTTAAGGAGATAGTTGACATGATGTTCTGTTGTTGGGAGATAGTTGACATGATGTTCTGTTGTAAGGAGATAGTTGACATGATTTTCTGTTGGGGGGAGATATTGACATGATGTTCTGTTGTGGGAGATGGTGACATGATGTTCTATTGTGGGGAGATAGTTACATGATGTTCTGTTGTGGAGATAGTTACATGATGTTCTTTTGGGGGGAGATAGCTGACATGATGTTCTGTTGGGGGAGATAGGACATGATGTTTGTTGTAAGGAGATAGTGACATGATGTTCTGTTGGGGGGAATAGTTGACATGATGTTCTGTGTGGGGAGATAGTTGACCTGATGTTCTGTTGTGGGAGATAGTTGACATGATGTTCTGTTGGGGGGAGATAGAAAATTTTCTGTTAAAATGAGAAGTTGAAATGTTGTACTTATATGAGGGCCCCACTGAAATAACAACATCTACAGTCAAGTTACATATATATCTACAGTCAAGTTACATATATCTACAGTCAATTACATATTTTCACAGTAAAGTTACATATATATCACAGTGAAGCACATGTATATCTACAGTCAAGTTACATATATATCTACAGTCAAGTTAATATATCTACAGTCAAGCTACATATATAACCAGTTTTGGTTTCTGATTGTGAACTTGTTTTAACAAGGGTTGTATTAATCATCTTTCTAAATGGTACGGGAGGGGAGAGGGAACCTGGCCTTCATTGTAACTATCAAATGATGGAAGATTATTGTACACACACGAGACAAAATGCAGACACACCCCGTGCACACATGCAGACACACACACGAACACATATATACCTAATTTTTCCCAACATTTGTTTCTTACTATTGTACATTTGAAATCATCCCTCGGACATGTCCATAATTGCTCCAATCTTCCCCCGCAATATTTCAGTTTGATTAGACAAAACCCCATTCTGTGTTGTTTGATGTATCTACTGGGGTTTTTTTCATTTTCCCCCATCTTGTCAATATCGGGCACAATGAGATAGAGAATACCCATTTTCTTCTTGAAATATTATAGCATATGTTTTCTCTAGAGCGTTTATGATGTCATGTTGTCCATAGAAGACACATTCTTGATCTGCTCTTTTATTACCCCTTTACCCCAGAATGACCTGAGACAAATATGAAGGTAAGTGTCTGGATTGTTGCATTGTGAACAATTTCACCCCTTTCCCCGTACATAACTGGCCTTGATCTTCTATATCATTCTCATGAGCGTTTACATGCATGCATGCTGGTGAATGTTTCGTCTGTTTTCTCTCTCTTTGCCTTTTTTCCCGGGTGGGGATGGGCCCCCAACCAATCAAGTCTTCCTATCTCTAGCTATCTCCTGCAGCTCCTCCCGCTCTTCTTTATATTGTTGATTCCGCCTCCCCAAAACTCGCTCCATGTATTTTTGCCTCCTTTTGCTGTCCCCCGGGTTCCAGGCAAGGACCCTTCTTTTTATATTCCCCGGTTTTGCAGGGGTCCTATCCCGCGCCGCGTCTTTTTTAACCTTTTTCGTTCCCGGGAAACTGTCTTTTTCTTCCAAAGTTCCCCATTTGGACCCATCATACCATCTTATTCCTCTATTCTGGAGACACCAGTTGATGAATGTTTGCAATTTTGTTATTGTTTTATTGTTCTTATGTTTCTGACCCATACAGTAGAACTGCTTTTAAATTAAGTTAAATATCCCAAAATTTTTTTTAGATTTAATTTTTTTGGACTTCCCAAAAGTTTCCAAAATGGCTCCCCTTGCCTTCTGTATTTTATTTTAAATTCTATCTTTCCACCCTTGTCTCGTTGCTGCCCAAATATGTTAGATTCTACCTCTTTAAGTGGGATTTCCCCGGGGATCGAGTTGTCGTTTTTTTGGGTTTAAATTTCAATATCTTTTTCTTTTTCCTTTTTGAAGTTCAGCCCTAGTTGCTGGGACCTTTTATTCAATGTGTTTAGCTTATCCCGATCTGATTTTTTTGTATATGACAGAAGGTTTTTGGGGGCATTTAAAATAAACATGGTTTGTTTTTACTATGTAATAACTAATGTTTATTTCATGTTCCCGTTTTTTAAATGTTCTGCTTGGCTGACTCAACCCACAACTGCTTTTTTATGATATGTCATGTTTTTGCCATGTTTCATGTATCATGTCATGTTTTTATGTATCATGTCATGTTTAGTATCATGCCATTTTTTTTGTATCATGTCATGTTTCATGTATCATGTCATGTATCATGTATCATGCCATGTTTCATGTATCATGTCATGTATCATGCCATGTTTCATGTATCATGTCATGTTTCATGTATCCTTCATGTATCATGCCATGTTTCATGTATCATAGTTTTATGTATCATGCCATGTTTCATGTATCCTGTCATTTTCTGCCATTTTTTGTATCATGTCATGTTTCATGTATCATGCCATGTTTCATTATATGCCATGTTTTGTATCATGCCCTGTTTCATGTTTATGTCATGTTTTGTATCATGTTATGTTTCATTTTCATGTTATGTTTCATGTATCATGCCATGTTTCATGTATCATGCCATGTTTTATGTATCATGCCATGTATCGCATGTTTTATGTATCATGTCATGTTTCATGTATCATGCATGTTTCTTTTCATGTTTCATGTATCATGCCATGTTTCATGACTGTCTGTTTCATTTTTCATGTTATTTTCATGTATTGTTATTTTATGTATCATGCCATGTTTATGTATCATGCCATGTTTTATTTTCATGCCAGTTTTGTATCATGTCATGTTTCATGTATATGCCATGTTTATGTGTCAGTTTCGTATCTGCCGTTTCATGTATCATTCATGTTTCTGTATCATGTCATGTTTCATGATCATGCCATGTATCATTTTTCATCCATGTTTCATGTACGTCGTTTATGTATCATGTCGTCATGAGTATATGCCATGTTTCATGTATCATGCCATGTTTCTGTATCGTCATGTTTTATGTTTATGCCATGTTTCATGTATCATGTCAGTTTCATTTTGCGTTTCGTATCATTCATGTTTCCCGTACCTGTCAGTATCATGATGCCATGTTTCATGTATCATGCCATGTATCATGTCAGTTTCGTATCATGTCATGCGAAAATGCCATGTTTCATGTATCATGCCATGTTTCGTATCATGTCATGTTTCATGTATCCTGTCGTTTATGCCATGTTTCATGTATCATGTCATGTTTATATTCTGTCATGTATCATGCCATGTTTCATGTATCATGTCATGTTTCATGATCCCGTCATGTATCATGCCTGTTTCAATATGTCATGTTTCATGTATCATGTCATGTTTCATGTATCATGCCATGTTTCATGTAATGCCATGTTTCATGTATCCCGTCATGTTTCAGTATCCCCTCATTTTCATGCCATGTTTCATGTATCATGTCATGTTTTATGTACACATGCATTATCATGTCATGTTTCATGTATCATGTTATGTTTCATGTATCATGCCATGTTTCATGTATCATGTCATGTTTCATGTATCCTGTCATGTATCATGCGTTTATGTATCATGTCATGTTTCATGTATCATGTCATGTTTCATGTATCATGTCATGTTTTATGTATCACATGTTTCTTATCATGCCATGTTTCCCCTTTCCCGTCATGTACATGTATCATGCCATGTTTCATGTTATGCCATGTTTTATGTACATGTCATGTTTCATGTATCCTGTCATGTATCATGCCATGTTTCATGTATCATTGGGGTTTTATGTATCATGTCGTTTCGGTTTGCTTTCTGATATGCCATGTTTCATGTATCATGTCATGTTTCATGTATCATGCCGTTTCTGATATGCCATGTTTCGTTTTGTCAGGTTTTATGTATCATGCCATGTTTCGTACGTTATGTTTCATGTATCATGCCAGTTTCATGATCATGCCATGTTTCATGTATCATGTTATGTTTCATGATATGCCATGTTTTATGTATCGTTATGTTTCATGTATCATGCCATGTTTATGTATCATGCCATGCATGTATCATGTTTGTTCATGTATCATGTCATGTTTCATGTATCATGTCATGTTTCATGTGTCGTATCATGTCATGTTTCGATATGTCATGTGTCATGTTTCGTATCATGTCATGTTTTATGTGTCATGTTTTTTAGTATCATGCTGTTTCTTACTGTCATGTTTCATGTGTCATGTTTATGTCATGCCAGTTTATGTATCATGTCATGCATTTTCATGCATTATATGCCATTTTCATGTATATGTCATGTTTATGTGTCGTTTTTTATCATGCCATGTTTTTTATCATGTCATGTTTCGTATCATGCCATGTTTCGTATCATGTCAGTTTCATGTATCTGCCGTTTCATGTATCGTCATGTTTCGTGTCATGTTTCGTATCATGCCATGTTTCATGTATCATGTATGCATGTATCATGTCATGTTTCATGTCATTTTCATGTATCAATATTTTGTTCTAACTACTTACATTTCATCCCCCACCTTCTCTTAGGAGACATGGTTTCACCAAAGACAGACACAGGATACATGGAGCTGGTGTTTCTCATGAGTACCCATCCTATTCTATGGGGGTACATTGGTGGATCCAAGCTGATGTTATGTCAAGTTCTGCAGGCAAGGTCAGTACCAGGTTTCTCCAGGCTTACAACCAGTTTGTTTTAGCAGGCAAGGTCAGTACCGGTCCTACTCCCGGGCTTACAACCAGTTTGTTTTAGCAGGCAACATTTCAGGTCCTCCCAGGCAAAGGGCCAACCAGGTCCTTCTCCCAAATTAACCAGTTTGTTTTGTTTTTACTTGAATTTTGTGTCAATGTCTTGGATAAAAATAAACTGACATGACTGGGAGTACTTAATAACAAGACATGACTGGGAGTACTTCATATAACAAGACATGACTGGGAGTAATTCATATAACAAGACATGACTGGGAGTACTGCTCAAGATATCATATTAAATATTATCAATATAAGAGAAGACTACAGTAAAACTATGTAGCAATGATGAAACATGTAAAGATATAAAGGAAGACTACAGTAAAACTATGTAGCAATGGCTAAACATGTAAAGATATAAGGGAAGACTACAGTAAAACTATGTAGCAATGGAGAAACACATAAAAACAAAATACTGCAGTTTTACAAAAAACAATAACAATACACAACGACATTTCAACCAAAAGGCCTTTATCAAACAAAGGATACAAAATGACTTTATCAAACAAAGGATACAAAATGACTTTATCAAACAAAGGATACAAAATGACTTTATCAAACAAAGGATACAAAATGACTTTATCAAACAAAGGATACAAAATGACTTTATCAAACAAAGGATAGAAAAGGACTTTATCAAACAAAGGATACAAAAGAAGTGAAATAAATTCACTTCTTACACGCAAACTTCATATAGAATCAGACAATAAATTGCTAACAGCCCTAAAATGAAATATGATGAAGCTCATGTATATCTGTGTGTGAGAATAATGGGAAAAATATGAAATAAATCTGTTATCGTTATATATTTGCTGCTGCAGGTTTACGAATGCAAGACTTTAATCATGGGAGCATCTTTAGTCAAGGGATATGACTCTCATATGTCACCATGCAAGAAGGAGTTAGTCATCTTCAACTCTGCAGCCATTCTACCTTGTTATATCATTTACTTTACTAATGCTAAAGCTGCTTTCAGCTATGACATGGCAGGGTCAAAGGTGAGAGATCTTACATACATATATGTTGTCATGTATTACGCCATATAAACGTATGTCAGAGATTCAACAATTTTAGTTTCAGTTTGGAATATCTTCTGTCCACTCCAGACATGTCCATAAGTGCTCTGATCTCCTTCACAATATCTCCAGCAACGTCCAGCGACGTCCAGCGACGTCCAGCTACTGACCGTACTAGTTTGGCGTTTATTGATGAGCCCACTCATATACCAGTTAGCCTGTTCTTTTCTTGCTACTCCAATCTTCAATTGCAGCTCTTGCAAGCTAGCAGTTGACATAGATTGGTTTCAATGAAAATCTTCTTTGCTGCCACACTCTATGAGGACTTTCAAAATATCAGCTCTATCCATTGACTGACCCTCTGATATGGTGGCAGAGCCAGCTAGCCTGTCTGCTCTCTTATTGCCAGCAACACCTATGTGCCCCGGTGCGAATATAAGTGTAATTCTACAAATTGTTGACGCTTATAGTGATTCAGTCCATTGCCTGCGCACCAAACCAGTCTCCACCTTTCGAATCATACTCAGTGAATCACTCAGAAAGCACACATGAGTGTAGTGTTATGACTTCAACCAGAGTAGTGCATTAGTCACCGCCAGTACCTCCATTGTCACGTTACTTGTTGTCAGACTAATTTAATTACCGCAATCTTCCGCAGGTAGTTCATTTTTATATGTCATGTTTGTATAACCAACATAGTCTGATATAACCAAAACAAGATTCCTTCTTTGGTTGAAAGTGCGTGCCTCGGCTTAAAGATGCTTTAATCTGCTATAAAATATACAAACAAACTGTTTATTTCATCTAAATGTCAATAATAGGTTACACATTTGTGAATATAAAGAAGAAGGGTCAATTTCTGATTAGAAGCAAAACACTGGATAAGTAGCTAAGTAATACTAGACAGTGAATGTCTCAAGTGATCAATCTTAGACAGTGAATGTCTCAAGTGATCAACCTTAGACAGTGAATGCCTCAAGTGATCAATCTTAGACAGTGAATGTCTCAAGGGATCAACCTTAGACAGTGAATGTCTCAAGTGATCAACCTTAGACAGTGAATGTCTCAAGTGATCAACCTTAGGCAGTGAATGTCTCAAGGGATCAACCTTAGACAGTGAATGTCTCAAGTGATCAACCGTAGACAGTGAATGTCTCAAGTGATCAACCTTAGACAGTGAATGTCTCAAGTGATCAACCTTAGACAGTGAATGTCTCAAGTGATCAACCTTAGACAGTGAATGTCTCAAGGGATCAACCTTAGACAGTGAATGCCTCAAGTGATCAACCTTAGACAGTGAATGTCTCAAGTGATCAATCTTAGACAGTGAATGTCTCAAGTGATCAACCTTAGACAGTGAATGTCTCAAGTGATCAATCTTAGACAGTGAATGTCTCAAGGGATCAACCTTAGACAGTGAATGCCTCAAGTGATCAACCTTAGACAGTGAATGTCTCAAGTGATCAACCTTAGACAGTGAATGTCTCAAGTGATCAACCTTAGACAGTGAATGTCTCAAGTGATCAACCTTAGACAGTGAATGTCTCAAGGGATCAACCTTAGACAGTGAATGCCTCAAGTGATCAACCTTAGACAGTGAATGTCTCAAGTGATCAATCTTAGACAGTGAATGTCTCAAGTGATCAACCTTAGACAGTGAATGTCTCAAGTGATCAATCTTAGACAGTGAATGTCTCAAGTGATCAATCTTAGACAGTGAATGTCTTAAATGATCAATCTTTGTGAAAAATCTCTCATTGTTTTTTATTATTATATTAATCTGTTTGGTTTGAGATATTTATTCTTCTTTGTTTATGTCAACGTTTATGTCATCGTTTATGTCATCATTAATTCATCGTTTATGTCATTGTTATGTCATCATCTATGTCATCATTTATGTCAACATTTATGTCATTAAGACACAATCATTTCTTGTTGTTTGTTTGTTTACAGAAACATGTTGTTGACGGAGGTGGTGCTGGTGTTGGTGGTGGCAAATTTACAACGGGACCAGGCAGCAAGTAAATACTAGTGTCTATGACTGCATTACTTCAGTTAATTGATTCTTGACATAAATTGTTGACCTCACTGGGAGACCATGTCATCTAGATATCATTTATTAAATATCAATGTCTAAAGCCTAAACTCTGAAACACACAGAGACTTAGAGCACACTCTGTAGTCACACAGTCCTGTTTGTCACACCATCGATAGCAAAACAGAACATGGCCTCATGAACAAAGCTTACAGAACAAACTATAGAGGGGACCGTCAATGCACCCACAACTGACATGCAACTTGATAGAGACAACTCATAGTTTAGACTGAACATATGAAACCAATCATAAAAAATAAGACAAACTGTAACAATCTCTTAGTGGACCAGGACAAAAAAACCGATGTATTCACAAGCCAATTTTTCTTATAATAAAAAAATGCCCTTTAGTGTGACTCCTGGTAGAACAATGCCCTTTAGTGTGACTCCTGGTAGAACAATGCACTTTAGTGTGACTCCTGGTAGAACAATGCACTTTAGTGTGACTCCTGGTAGAACAATGCACTTTAGTGTGACTCCTGGTAGAACAACGCACTTTAGTGGGACTCCTGGTAGAACAACGCACTTTAGTGTGACTCCTGGTAAAACAATACACTTTAGTGTGTCTCCTGATAGAACAATGCACTTTAGTGTGACTCCTGGTAGAACAACGCACTTTAGTGTGACTCCTGGTAAAACAATACACTTTAGTGTGACTCCTGGTAAAACAATACACTTTAGTGTGACTCCTGGTAAAACAATACACTTTAGTGTGTCTCCTGATAGAACAATGCACTTTAGTGTGGCTCCTGGTAGAACAATGCACTTTAGTGTGGCTCCTGGTAGAACAATGCACTTTAGTGTGACTCCTGGTAGAACAATGCACTTTAGTGTGGCTCCTGGTAGAACAATGCACTTTAGTGTGTCTCCTGGTAGAACAATGCACTTTAGTGTGGCTCCTGGTAGAACAATGCACTTTAATGTGACTCCTGGTAGAACAATGCACTTTAGTGTGACTCCTGGTAGAAAAGTTCTAAACCCAAAGTCAAGTACTGTAGCGTTTGGTGCACAAGGAGTTCATCATTTCTTGTTTCAGTCATTGATTGTTTCAGTCATTGATTGTTTCAGTCATTGATTGTTTCAGTCATTGATTGTTTCAGTCATTGATTGTTTCAGTCATTGATTGTTTCAGTCATTGATTGTTTCAGTCATTGATTGTTTCAGTCATTGATTGTTTCAGTCATTGATTGTTTCAGTCATTGATTGTTTCAGTCATTGATTGTTTCAGTCATTGATTGTTTCAGTCATTGATTGTTTCTCGTTGTCTGGTAAGACAATGTCTAATCAACCAATGTGCAACGTATACACATTCTTGACAAAGATCAAACATATCACAAAGAGTGATTAAAATTGGTGGTAAAGAACGAACACAAAGAAGAAGAAGAAGACCAATGTATATGTTTTGTTTGAACTTTCTTCACATATAGCTAGCATTCTTTAACATAAACTTTTGACGTACAAATGTAAACTATTAGTGTTGGACTTAGACATGGCTGATATGGAGATTTGTGGGTGAAAGTATCCATCATCATCATCTAGTAGCTTGTGCTGTAGTAGAACTTTGCCGTTGTAACAGGTCTTTTCTCATTTTTTTTTTCCTTATCGAACAGATATTCTACCTTTGTTTTAGTCGTTTCTAATAACTTTCTATCATTGGACAGTTACCCTGCCTCCTCCTGTTGTTGTCATGTTCAAATTATCTATCAGATTCTGTATCAGCCTTGACCTTGGTTTCCTATTCTCAACTTTTCTGCAATTCTTATCTTTATAATTCTCTTGTCCCAAATTAATTTTATCTTTCTACATCTTATCTTTATAATTCTCTTGTCCCAACTAATTTTTATTTTTCTAGATCTTGTCTTATCTTATCTTTATAATTCTCTTGTCCCAACAAATTTTTATCTTTCTACATCTTATCTTGTCTTATCTTGTCTTATCTTATATTGTCTTATCTTATATTGTCTTATCTCATCTTATCTTGTCTTGTTCAAACTAATTTTTATCTTTCTACATCTTATCTTGTCTTATCTTGTCTTATCTTATATTGTCTTATCTTATATTGTCTTATCTTATCTTGTCCAAACTAATTTTATCTTTCTACATCTTATCTAATCTTATCTAATCTTGTCTGATCTTATCTTGTCTTATCTTGTCTTATCTTGTCTTATCTTGTCTTGTCCAATTGTGTTTTGTTTCATCTCATCTTATCTTGTTCTTCAATTATTTGTCCAGTGTTGAGAGAAAGTGTCGAGTTTAGGAGAGGACCCTCTCAAGTACTTCATATATAGAGGAATGTTCAGAGACTCTGCTATTTCTTCAGTCCACAGTTTGTATGGCTATCCTCTCCCCTTATTCTTTCTATTTACTTTGTGTATCATTGCCTGGTGTGCTATACTATATGACGTCAATTATGTTACAGGAGGGGAGGGGGAGGGAGGGGGAGAGGGCGGACAGTCAAACTAGAGACAGGTGAGAAAATGCTGCTTAGATCAAACCAAGTTTGTATTGTCTATGTTTGTATTGTCCATGTTTGTATTGTCCATGAATACTTTCTAACCAAGTTTGTATTGTCTATGAATACTTTCTAACCAAGTTTGTATTGTCTATGAATACTTTCTAACCAAGTTTGTATTGTCCATGAATACTTTCTAACCAAGTTTGTATTGTCTATGAATACTTTCTAACCAAGTTTATATTGTCCATGTTTGTATTGTCCATGTTTATATTGTCCATGTTTGTATTGTCCATGTTTGTATTGTCCATGTTTGTATTGTGATCTCTGTGGTGTAGAGGTTAAGTGCTAGCCTCTCGTTCTAAAGGTACAAGGTTCGCTCCCTCATGGAGCCATCGGGATATTTTTCCAGAGATCCCCGATCTCAGTGTAGATCGAGTTCCTGCTCCTGTCGGAGACGGACGATAAAACATAGGTCCTGTGTTCAAGTTGAACATGTAAAAGAACCCTTGGCAGTTCAAAATCGAGAAGAGCAGGCTGGATAGCCGCTGCCCGGACACAATTCATTAGCAAAATTAGAAAGGAAAATTCCTAAAAAATGTTTATCATCTTTTAAATTATATCGGGACCTCACCGGTGCTACTGACTTTGTGCTCTGCTGCTGAGATCTTCCTGTCTAAGAAAGAGATTGGAGCACACATGATTACTCACTGAAGTGCAATGTAAGAAAGAGATTGGAGCACACATGATTACTCACTGAAGTGCAATGTAAGAAAGAGATTGGAGCACACATGATTACTCACTGAAGTGCAATGTAAGAAAGAGATTGGAGCACACATGGTTACTCACTGAAGTGCAATGTAAGAAAGAGATCTGAGCACACATGGTTACTCACTGAAGTGCAATGTAAGAAAGAGATTGGAGCACACATGATTACTCACTGAAGTGCAATGTAAGAAAGAGTTTGGGAGCACACATGATTACTCACTGAAGTGCAATGTAAGAAGAGTTTGGGAGCACACATGATTACTCACTGAAGTGCAATGTAAGAAAGAGATTGGAGCACACATGGTTACTCACTGAAGTGCAATGTAAGAAAGAGATTGGAGCACACATGATTACTCACTGAAGTGCAATGTAAGAAAGAGATTGGAGCACACATGGTTACTCACTGAAGTGCAATGTAAGAAAGAGATTGGAGCACACATGGTTACTCACTGAAGTGCAATGTAAGAAAGAGATTGGAGCACACATGATTACTCACTGAAGTGCAATGTAAGAAAGAGATTGGAGCACACATGATTACTCACTGAAGTGCAATGTAAGAAAGAGATTGGAGCACACATGATTACTCACTGAAGTGCAATGTAAGAAAGAGATTGGAGCACACATGGTTACTCACTGAAGTGCAATGTAAGAAAGAGATTGGAGCACACATGATTACTCACTGAAGTGCAATGTAAGAAAGAGATTGGAGCACACATGATTACTCACTGAAGTGCAATGTAAGAAAGAGATTGGAGCACACATGATTACTCACTGAAGTGCAATGTAAGAAAGAGATTGGAGCACACATGGTTACTCACTGAAGTGCAATGTAAGAAAGAGATTGGAGCACACATGATTACTCACTGAAGTGCAATGTAAGAAAGAGATTGGAGCACACATGGTTACTCACTGAAGTGCAATGTAAGAAAGAGATCTGAGCACACATGGTTACTCACTGAAGTGCAATGTAAGAAAGAGATTGGAGCACACATGGTTACTCACTGAAGTGCAATGTAAGAAAGAGATTGGAGCACACATGGTTACTCACTGAAGTGCAATGTAAGAAAGAGATTGGAGCACACATGATTACTCACTGAAGTGCAATGTAAGAAAGAGATTGGAGCACACATGGTTACTCACTGAAGTGCAATGTAAGAAAGAGATTGGAGCACACATGGTTACTCACTGAAGTGCAATGTAAGAAAGAGATTGGAGCACACATGGTTACTCACTGAAGTGCAATGTAAGAAAGAGATTGGAGCACACATGGTTACTCACTGAAGTGCAATGTAAGAAAGAGATTGGAGCACACATGGTTACTCACTGAAGTGCAATGTAAGAAAGAGATTGGAGCACACATGGTTACTCACTGAAGTGCAATGTAAGAAAGAGATTGGAGCACACATGATTACTCACTGAAGTGCAATGTAAGAAAGAGATTGGAGCACACATGGTTACTCACTGAAGTGCAATGTAAGAAAGAGATTGAAGCACACATGGTTACTCACTGAAGTGCAATGTAAGAAAGAGATTGGAGCACACATGATTACTCACTGAAGTGCAATGTAAGAAAGAGATTGGAGCACACATGGTTACTCACTGAAGTGCAATGTAAGAAAGAGATTGGAGCACACATGGTTACTCACTGAAGTGCAATGTAAGAAAGAGATTGGAGCACACATGGTTACTCACTGAAGTGCAATGTAAGAAAGAGATTGGAGCACACATGGTTACTCACTGAAGTGCAATGTAAGAAAGAGATTGGAGCACACATGGTTACTCACTGAAGTGCAATGTAAGAAAGAGATTGGAGCACACATGATTACTCACTGAAGTGCAATGTAAGAAAGAGATCTGAGCACACATGGTTACTCACTGAAGTGCAATGTAAGAAAGAGATTGGAGCACACATGATTACTCACTGAAGTGCAATGTAAGAAAGAGATTGGAGCACACATGATTACTCACTGAAGTGCAATGTAAGAAAGAGATTGGAGCACACATGATTACTCACTGAAGTGCAATGTAAGAAAGAGATTGGAGCACACATGGTTACTCACTGAAGTGCAATGTAAGAAAGAGATTGGAGCACACATGATTACTCACTGAAGTGCAATGTAAGAAAGAGATCTGAGCACACATGGTTACTCACTGAAGTGCAATGTAAGAAAGAGATTGGAGCACACATGGTTACTCACTGAAGTGCAATGTAAGAAAGAGATCTGAGCACACATGGTTACTCACTGAAGTGCAATGTAAGAAAGAGATTGGAGCACACATGGTTACTCACTGAAGTGCAATGTAAGAAAGAGATTGGAGCACACATGGTTACTCACTGAAGTGCAATGTAAGAAAGAGATTGGAGCACACATGATTACTCACTGAAGTGCAATGTAAGAAAGAGATTGGAGCACACATGATTACTCACTGAAGTGCAATGTAAGAAAGAGATTGGAGCACACATGGTTACTCACTGAAGTGCAATGTAAGAAAGAGATTGGAGCACACATGATTACTCACTGAAGTGCAATGTAAGAAAGAGATTGGAGCACACATGATTACTCACTGAAGTGCAATGTAAGAAAGAGTTTGGGAGCACACATGATTACTCACTGAAGTGCAATGTAAGAAAGAGATTGGAGCACACATGGTTACTCACTGAAGTGCAATGTAAGAAAGAGATTGGAGCACACATGATTACTCACTGAAGTGCAATGTAAGAAAGAGATCGAGCACACATGGTTACTCACTGAAGTGCAATGTAAGAAAGAGATTGGAGCACACATGGTTACTCACTGAAGTGCAATGTAAGAAAGAGATTGGAGCACACATGGTTACTCACTGAAGTGCAATGTAAGAAAGAGATTGGAGCACACATGGTTACTCACTGAAGTGCAATGTAAGAAAGAGATTGGAGCACACATGATTACTCACTGAAGTGCAATGTAAGAAAGAGATTGGAGCACACATGATTACTCACTGAAGTGTAAGAAAGAGATTGGAGCACACATGATTACTCACTGAAGTGCAATGTAAGAAAGAGATTGGAGCACACATGATTACTCACTGAAGTGCAATGTAAGAAAGAGATTGGAGCACACATGATTACTCACTGAAGTGCAATGTAAGAAAGAGATTGGAGCACACATGATTACTCACTGAAGTGCAATGTAAGAAAGAGATTGGAGCACACATGATTACTCACTGAAGTGCAATGTAAGAAAGAGATTGGAGCACACATGGTTACTCACTGAAGTGCAATGTAAGAAAGAGATTGGAGCACACATGATTACTCACTGAAGTGAAATGTAAGAAAGAGATTGGAGCACACATGATTACTCACTGAAGTGCAATGTAAGAAAGAGATTGGAGCACACATGGTTACTCACTGAAGTGCAATGTAAGAAAGAGATTGGAGCACACATGGTTACTCACTGAAGTGCAATGTAAGAAAGAGATTGGAGCACACATGGTTACTCACTGAAGTGCAATGTAAGAAAGAGATTGGAGCACACATGGTTACTCACTGAAGTGCAATGTAAGAAAGAGATTGGAGCACACATGGTTACTCACTGAAGTGCAATGTAAGAAAGAGATTGGAGCACACATGATTACTCACTGAAGTGCAATGTAAGAAAGAGATTGGAGCACACATGGTTACTCACTGAAGTGCAATGTAAGAAAGAGATTGGAGCACACATGATTACTCACTGAAGTGCAATGTAAGAAAGAGATTGGAGCACACATGGTTACTCACTGAAGTGCAATGTAAGAAAGAGATTGGAGCACACATGGTTACTCACTGAAGTGCAATGTAAGAAAGAGATTGAGCACACATGATTACTCACTGAAGTGCAATGTAAGAAAGAGATTGGAGCACACATGATTACTCACTGAAGTGCAATGATGATGGTACTATCAATCAATCAATCAGATGTCAGTTATCAGATGTCAGTTATCAGATGTCAGTTATCAGATGTCAGTTATCAGATGTCAGTTATCAGATGTCAGTTATCAGATATCAGTTATCAGATATCAGTTATCAGATGTCAGTTATCAGATGTCAGTTATCAGATGTCAGTTATCAGATGTCAGTTATCAGATGTCAGTTATCAGATGTCAGTTATCAGAGGACTATCATCATAGCACTCCGGACATGTCTACATGTGCTTCGATCTCCGCCTCAGCAAATCCAGCACCGTCCAGCGACCCAACACGCCAGTTCGATGTTGATTAATCAATCTCCTTGCATATTTAGTATGTCGTTCTTTTCAGGCTGCACCAATATCGACACCCATCTCTCTCAGTCTGGTCAGTGAGTGGGATTCCAGTCCTGAAACTCATCTGGTCGGAAAGACTCTCTCAATGCGTGAAGAATGTCAGTTCGATCCATGGCAGCTCCCTCTGATATTGTAGCCAAGCCAACCAATCTATCAGTTCATTCACAATTGTCTTGTATTTTCTTGCAGGGTATTTAAAGGAATGACCTTTGCCCTGACGGGAACATTGTCGGATACTCATGAGAATATCTTTGCTTTGATTTATAAACATGGAGGAGGTCAAGGTCAGACATTTTTTGATGTTATTTGTAGTTGCAGTGTTTGTATGATGATGAAGTTGTTGCTTCTAGTTGCTATTTTGTTGCATTTGTGATGTCATCTATAACTTGCATTTGTGATGGTTGTGATGTTGTATGTAGCGGATGTGTTTGAGATCATGATGATGTTGTTGTATGTAGCGGATGTGTTTGAGATGATGTTGTATGTAGCAGATGTGTTTGAGATGATGTTGTTGTATGTAGCAGATGTGTTTGAGATAATGATGATGTTGTATGTAGCGAATGTGTTTGAGATGATGTTGTTGTATGTAGCGAATGTGTTTGAGATGCTGTTGTTGTATGTAGCGAATGTGTTTGAGATGATGTTGTTGTATGTAGCGTATGTGTTTAAGATAATGATGATGTTGTTGTATGTAGCAGATGTGTTTAAGATAATGATGATGTTGTTGTATGTAGCGAATGTGTTTGAGATGATAATGTTGTTGTATGTAGCGAATGTGTTTGAGATGATGTTGTTGTATGTAGCGTATGTGTTTGAGATGATGTTGTATGTAGCGAATGTGTTTGAGATGATGTTGTTGTATGTAGCGTATGTGTTTGAGATGATGTTGTATGTAGCGAATGTGTTTGAGATGATGTTGTTGTATGTAGCGAATGTGTTTGAGATAATGATGATGATGTTGTATGTAGCAGATGTGCATGAGATGATAATGTTGTATGTAGCAGATGTGTTTGAGATAATGATGATGTTGTTGTCTATGGCTGCAGTTTTCGGGATAATGATGTTGTTTTATGTTGCTGTGGCGAAACACATAAAAACAAAATACTGTAGTTTGACAAGATACAAAAATAATGACAATACACAGCAACGTTTCCACCAAACGGTCTTTATCAAGTAAAGGATGCAACAGAAGGGAAGAAATTCATTTCTTTCATAGCACACTACATATAGAATCATAGCACACTACATATAGAATCATAGCACACTACATATATAATCATAGCACACTACATATAGAATCATAGCACACTACATATAGAATCATAGCAGACTACATATAGAATCATAGCACACTACATATAGAATCATAGCACACTACATATAGAATCATAGCACACTACATATAGAATCATAGCACACTACATATAGAATCATATCACACTACATATAGAATCATATCACACTACATATAGAATCATAGCACACTACATATAGAATCATAGCACACTACATATAGAATCATAGCACACTACATATAGAGTCACAGCACACTACATATAGAATCATAGCACACTACATATAATAATAGCCGTCCATCGCAAGCGATTATGACAACAATCTCAGACGTGTACTGTTGCACCTCTCTGGTGTGTGCAGAGGTGACTGTAGAGTCCAATCCTAGAACAGAATCCCCGACCACAGGTGGGGCATACATGATCAAGGTTAGACATGTGCGTGTTGTGTGCTCTGTCTTTTCGCGCTGCTCGTTTTCTCTGTGACTCAACAATACGATGATTCTTAGCTATTCGGGTTCCTCTTTTGTTGTTACAGCGCCACATTTGGCAATCTTGCGCAAGGGATCCCCAGCACGATTGTCTATATCGAAGCATTTCAGAGACACTTTAAGAGTGTCTTTAAAGCGTTTTTCTGTCCACCAGCTAAACGTCTGCCCCTTCAAGCTCGCCATACATCAACTGTTTTGGGATGCGTTTATCAGGCATTTGAGCAACGTGACCGACCCATCTCAGTTGGGCCTTCTGCAACAGGGTGTTGACGCTTGGGATCTTTGCTCTTGTGAGGACTTCGCTGTCTGGAATTTTGTCCTGCCAGTTTATTTTTAGTATTCTGCGTAGACAGCTTGTGTAGAAATGGTTTAATTTTCTTGCGTGTCTGCTATACACTGTCCATGTCTCGCTTGCGTACAGCAGCGTGGTTAGCACTATGGCCTGGTAAACTTTCAGCTTTGTGACTATGCTTATCCCCTTCCGTTCCCACACAGTGACACGTAACCTTCCGAACGCAGCACTGGCTTTGGATATCCTATTGTGGACCTCAGAATCTATGTTTGCCGATCTGGATAGGAGGCTGCCAAGATAAGCAAAGTTGTCCGTTGACTGGAGACGCTGGTGTTTAATGTTGATGACTGGATCGTAATACTGTTCTCTAGGGACGAGCTGGAACATGACCTCTGTTTTTTGGTGTTAATGGTGAGGCCAAACCTATCACAGGCCATTGAGAACTTGTCCATGTAAGTCTGCATTTCTTCCTCAGAGTTGGTAGCGAGGGCACAGTCATCAGCAAACAACAGGTTTGAGATAGTTGATTCTTTTACCTTGGTGGAGGATTTTAACCTCCGAAGATTGAATAGGTTACCGTCTGTCCTGTATCTAATCTTTACCCCATGTTCGTCGCCTTCCCAAAGACATCCGTGAGCATGGCAGCAAACATCATGCTGAAGAGTGTTGGGGCCAGTACACAGCCCTGTTTGACGCCGTTGGTGACATGGAAGGCTTCCGACAGCTCTCCTTCGTCAAGTACACGTGCCATCATGCCCTCGTGAAACTGTTGGACGATCTTGATGAATTTCCTTGGGCATCCAAATTTTTCCATGATCTTCCATAGACCCTCCCTGTTAACGTTCGAAAGCCTTTGTCAGATCGACAAAGACCATATAGAGGTTACGGTGCTGCTCTTGGCATTTCTCCTGTAGTTGACGAGCAGCAAATATCATGTCTGCTGTTCCACGACCTGCTCTGAAGCCACATTGGGTCTCAGGGGGTAAGTCCTGTTCCAGGTGATCGATTAATCGATTGAGGAGGACTCTGGCCAGTATTTTGCCAGCGATTGACAGGAGGGAGATCCCCTGTGGTTATCGCAGGCCTGGCGGTTTCCTTTCCGCTTGTACAGGTGGACAATAGTGGCATCCTTTAATTCCTGTGGCACACGTTCGTTGCACCAAATGGATGTAAATAACACTACATATAGAATCATAGCACACTACATATAGAATCATAGCACACTACATATAGAATCACAGCACACTACATATAGAATCATAGCACACTACATATAGAATCACAGCACACTACATATAGAATCACAGCACACTACATATAGAATCATAGCACACTACATATAGAATCACAGCACACTACATATATAATCACAGCACACTACATATAGAGTCACAGCACACTACATATAGAGTCACAGCACACTACATATAGAATCATAGCAAACTACATATAGAGTCACAGCACACTACATATAGAGTCATAGCACACTACATATAGAATCATAGCACACTACATATAGAATCACAGCACACTACATATAGAATACAACAATAAATTTCTAAATGCCCTAAAATAAAAATCTGGAACTAAAATCGAACAACGAAACGTTACTTGATAAAGATCTTTTGGTCAAAACATTGCTGTGTATTCTTATTATTTGTGTATTTGGTAAAACTTCAGTACTTTTTTTAAATGTGTTTTGTCATTGCTACATAGTTTTACTGCAGTCTTCCATTATATTGATAAGTTTATGTCGCTGCTGTGTTTGAGATAATGATGATGATGTTAATGCTACTGATGTGTTTGAGATAATGATGATGTTGTTGTCTATAGCTGTAGTGTTTGGGATGATGATGTTAATGCTACTGATGTGTTTGAGATAATGATGATGATGTTAATGCTACTGATGTGTTTGAGATGATGTTGTTAATGCTACTGATGTGTTTGAGATAATGCTGATGATGTTAATGCTACTGATGTGTTTGAGATAATGATGTTAATGCTACTGATGTGTTTGAGATAATGATGTTGTTAATGCTACTGATGTGTTTGAGATGATGTTGTTAATACTACTGATGTGTTTGAGATGATGTTGTTAATACTACTGATGTGTTTGAGATGATGTTGTTAATGCTACTGATGTGTTTGAGATAATGCTGATGATGATGTTGTATACAAACAGGAACTAAAGCTAAGTTTGACATGTTGGTTGCCTCAGACGATGAAACAATGGAAGATTCTGCCAAGTTGAAGCAAGCAAAGAAAAAAACTGTGAGTTTATTACCAAATTGGTAATCTGATCTGCTACCTCATCTGTAGCACCACTACCAAAATATATTATTTCAAAGTCATTAATTATCTTGTCCTTCAGCCCCTCCTCCAACATTCTTCCTCAGCCTCTGTATCTTCTAGTGCAACATTTCCCAAACTGGAGTCCACAGACTCACAGTGGCCCTCAAATGCTTGACGAAATATTATGATCTTTGACATTTCAAGCAGAAAATAAATGTTAAAACATGTATAAAACATGTATAAAAACATGTATAAAAACATGTATAAAACATGTATAAAAACATGTATAAAAACATGTATAAAAACATGTATAAAAACAGTGGTAAACTAATTCCACTGCGAAATCAAAGGACCGAACCAAACCGAGTCTAAATGTCTGACAGGACAAAATGTCTGACAGGACAAAATGTCTGACAGGACAAAATGTCTGACAGGACAAAATGTCTGACAGGACAAAATGTCTGACAGGACAAAATGAAAGATCATTTGAAGTTTCACGAGTCTGAGAAATTGGAGCCAGCTTGACTGTTGGTGTGGTGTAATAATAGCTCCATCGCTAGAAGAATGAAATTTAATTAAGTAATTGACTGAAGCATGGACATTTAATAAAGCAGTGGAAAAACATATATGTGCTTTTGAATATAAGTGTTACAGAAGAGTCCTTCGTATATCTTGGACAGAGGAGAGAACAAATAGATCTATCCAGAAAGAACTCAAAATCAAAGAAAACTGGCTGATGCTACAAATAAGAAAGAGAAAATTGAGATATTTTGGACATATAAAAAGACATGAAGGGCTGAGAAGACCATCATGGAAGGAGACATACCGGCAAAGAGAAGAAGAGGAAGACCACGGAGAAGATGGATTCAGGATGTAACTGATGGTTTGAACATGACGGCTGCAGAGGCAGGACATCTGGCCTATGAAAGAGAGAAATTCTGGAGGACTGTTGGGGTGGCAAAGTTCAGCTCAGGACAAGCTATTTGGTGATGATGATGAATTGACTGAAACAATCCTGGGAAAGATAAGGTAAATAATGTTGGTGTACATTGTATTTTGCTATAATACATGTTGGCTGAACTTCAGAATGGATCGCTGGCAGAAATTGAAACGCAAATGTACTGATGATGCTAATAATGATGCGTCTTATTCAAGGCAAAAGGAAACCTCTTCCCGTTTATTAAAATGTTAGATTGCCGACATTGTTTACTATTGTAACACACAGACATTGTTTACTATTGTAACACACAGACATTGTTTACTATTGTAACACACAGATAAATCATTCCTGTCATTTTCATATAGAAACTGTTGGGGTTCTGGGAGCAGCAAATGTAATTAAAATGAGGGTTCATGGTAATGCAAAGTTTGAGAACCATTGTTCTAGTGTATGTACAACATCAAACTCAGTCTAATCTAATCTAATCTCAGCGTAACGTGTCCCTGGTAGCTGGGAAACATTGTTCTAGTGTATGTACAACATCAAACTCAGTCTAATCTAATCTAATCTCAGCGTAACGTGTCCCTGGTAGCTGGGAAACATTGTTCTAGTGTATGTACAACATCAAACTCAGTCTAATCTAATCTAATCTCAGCGTAACGTGTCCCTGGTAGCTGGGAAACATTGTTCTAGTGTATGTACAACATCAAACTCAGTCTAATCTAATGTAATCTCAGCGTAACGTGTCCCTGGTAGCTGGTCCTTTCATTAAGTTCTAACACATTCTATCTATTCTGTTTGTCTCTCTCTTTCTTTCCCTGTCACTATATCTCTATCTTTCTCTCTCTCTCTCTCTCTCTATCTTTCCCTCTCACTATATCTCTATCTCGCTCACTTTCTCTCTCTCTCTCTCTCTCTCTCTCTCTATCTGTCCTGAATGATTTGTACCAAATATGATATGTCCTCTACTTGTTGATGAGATGATAAGTTTATTGATAACTTTCTTGTTGATGGAGATGATAAGTTTATTGATAACTTTCTTGTTGATGGAGATGATAAGTTTATTGATAACTTTCTTGTTGATGAGATAAGTTTATTGATAACTTTCTTGTTGATGGAGATAAATTTATTGATAACTTTCTTGTTGATGAGATAAGTTTATTGATAACTTTCTTGTTGATGAGATAAGTTTATTGATAACTTTCTTGTTGATGAGATAAGTTTATTGATAACTTTCTTGTTGATGAGATAAGTTTATTGATAACTTTCTTGTTGATGAGCTTTGTTGTTTCTGTTTTCCAGATCCCTGTTGTGTGCGAGGCATATCTCTATGATTGCATTGAGAAGAAGAAGAAGTTACCAATTACAGAGTATGAAATTGGTGCATAAGAAGTCTGAGATTTAGTGTCTGTAAAGTCTGAGATTTAGTGTATGTAAAGTCTGAGATTTAGTATCTGTGAAGTCTGAGATTTAGTGTCTGTGAAGTCTGAGATTTAGTATCTGTGAAGTCTGAGATTTAGTATCTGTGAAGTCTGAGATTTAATGTCTGTGAAGTCTGAGATTTAGTATCTGTGAAGTCTGAGATTTAGTATCTGGGAAGTCTGAGTGAGTTACCTCCATCAGTGAGTTACCTCCATCAGTGAGTTACCTCCATCGGTGAGTTACCTTCATCAGTGAGTTACCTTCATCAGTGGGTTACCTCCATCAGTGAGTTACCTCCATCAGTGAGTTACCTCCATCAGTGAGTTACCTTCATCAGTAGGTTACCTGCATCATTGAGTTACCTCCATCAGTGAGTTACCTTCATCAGTGAGTTACCTCCATCAGTGAGTTACCTTCATCTGTGAGTTACCTCCATCAGTGAATTACCTCCATCAGTGAGTTACCTCCATTAGTGAGTTACCTTAATCAGTGAGTTACTTTCATCAGTGAGTTACCCCCATCAGTGAGTTACCTTCATCAGTGAGTTACCTTCATCAATGAGTTACCTCCATCAATGAGTTACCTCCATCAGTGAGTTACCTCCATCAGAAAGTCATTTAGATAAAAAATCTACTGCTGCCTTGTAGTTGATTGGGAACAATCAAAGGTTATTGGAGCAAACCGTACACAGAACTGGATGGTAGGCAAACCAAGCAGTACATAACAAGACGGGTATAGCAGGGCAGACAACGCTCATCAGCCCAGGAAGACAGGTCATCTATGGGTCGCTGCCCTGAAAGAAAATAGCAACCTGTTGCCTTGTGGGTTTTGACTGGGGACAGCAAAAGGCTAACGGAGAGCGAACCCAGTAAACACTGGTTGAAATCAAACATGCCGCTGAAGGATAAGTACCTGAGCTCCAATAGGTACTGAAGGCTGTGCACGTACATCCCGTTCTGATGTTTGGCTGCTTATATAACAATAGAATGATAAAAGCAGCCTAATAACGATCGAGAGAGAGAGAGATAGAGAGATAAAAAAATCAACAAATTAATAGCAAACAAAATGATTGATATATAAATCTTATTTTATCATTTAACAAAAAAATTAATATGTTTTACAAACTTGTATGTGCACACATATATATATCTTATTTACACACACATATACACACTGTCTCCAAATGTGACATCTCTTTGATCTATTGTATTCTTGATATTTATTTTATCAACAATTTTTAGTATATCTTCTTCTTTTAATGCTCGGTTGTTGCAGGCACACTGCTACCAGGTTGTTGCCCAGTGTCGTCACACTGCTACCGGGTTGTTGCCCAGTGTCGTGGTTTTCTGTTTTTGTCTTGCGCTGTTCTGGTGGCTTGTGTGATTGTTATTTTTGTTCTTTCACAGGATTATGCTACGCCATCTAACCATCTTTTCCATGGTCTTCCTCTTGCCTTCTTTCCCGATGTTCTGTTGTAGAAGACTCTGTATACTGTGGAGTTTGGATGCATTCTTATTAAGTGACCAAACCATTTTGGTATATAATAGATAGATACTAATTGAGGCAAATAATATCTGGAACCCAGGTCTGTCTAAAGTATGTGGCATGTCTGGCAGAATTTTACTTCCTTAAATTAACTATGTCCAGACTTTTAGATTTATGCGAAATGAAGGCGTTCACAACTCTCAATGAGATTAATATTTGAGAAGTCTCAGACTATGAGATTGACAAGTCTCAGACTGTGAGATTGACAAGTCTCAAACTATGAGATTGACAAGTCACAGACTATGAGATTAATATTTGAGAAGTCTCAGACTATGAGATTGAGAAGTCTCAGACTATGAGATTTACAAGTCTCAGACTATGAGATTTACAAGTCTCAGACTATGAGATTGACAAGTCTCAGACTATGAGAGTGGTGTTTGAGAAGTCTTGTACTAATGTAAGTGCCATAAATCTGTAAAGATTCTAGTTAAATATGACACGATTATCTCCCCTGACTTGCAATGTCTCAGTGCTTTGTTTCTTTGTTGCATTTTGATTACCTGACTGCAGCTTTACCTGACTGAGCTCTACTGACTGAAGCCCATGACTGAAGCTTTTACCTGACTGAAACGCTTACCTGACTAAAACTCTTACCTGTTACCTGACTGAAGCCCTTACCTGACTGAAGCCCTTACCTCACTGAAGCTCTTACCTGACTGAAGCTTTTACCTCACTGAAGACCTTACCTGACTGAAGCACTTACCTGACTGAAGCACTTACCCGACTGAAGCTCTTACCTGACTGAAGCCCTTATCTGACTGAAGCACTTACCTGACTGAAGACCTTACCTGACTGAAGCACTTACCCGACTGAAGCTCTTACCTGACTGAAGCCCTTATCTGACTGAAGACTTTACCTGACTGAAGACCTTACCTGACTGAAATGATTACCTAACTATAGCTCTTACTTGACTGAAGCCCTTACCCGACTGAAGCTCTTACCTGACTGAAGCCCTTATCTGACTGAAACTCTTACCTGTTACCTGACTGAAGACCTTACCTGACTGAAACTCTTCCTGACTGAAGACCTTACCTGACTGAAACTCTTCCTGACTGAAGACCTTACCTGACTGAAATTATTACCTAACTGTAGCTCTTACTGACTGAAGCCCTTACCTGACTGAAGCTCTTACCTGACTGAAGCCCTATCTGACTGAAATCTCTACCGTTACCTGACTGAAGCCCTTATCTGACTGAAACTCTTACCTTTTACCTGACAAACTCTTACCTGGCTGAAGACCTTACCTGACTGAAACTCTACCTGACTGAAGACCTTACCTGACTGAAACTCTTACTTTGACTGAAGACCTTACCTGACTGAAGACCTTACCTAACTGAAGATCTTACCTGACTGAAGACCTTACCTGACTGAAGACCTTACCTGACTGAAGACCTTACCTGACTGAAATGATTACCTAACTGTAGCTCTTACTTGACTGAAGACCTTACCTGACTGAAACTCTTACCTGACTGAAGACCTTACCAGACTGAAGCCCTTACCTGACTGAAGCATTACCTGACTGAAGCCCTACCTGACCGAAACATTTAGTGATTGAAACCCACTGACCAAGCTTTACCTGACTGAAGCCATTACCTGACTGAAGCCCTTACCTGACTGTAGCTCTTACTTAACTGAAGCCCTTACCTGACTGAAGCCCTTACCTGACTGAAACCATTGCGTGACTCAAACCCTTACCTGACCGAAGCTTTTACCTGACTGAAGCCATTACTTAACTGAAGCCCTTACCTGACTGAAGCCCTTACCTGACTGAAACCCTTGCGTGACTCAAACCCTTACCTGACCGAAGCTCTTACTTAACTGAAGCTTTTACCTGACTGAAGCCATTACCTCAGATGACTGTGATCATGTGATTAATTTTTATTAAACATTTTTAAAATTTGGTTTGATGACTTTTTTCTTATTTATATCTTCCATTTTCTGTTATGTTTGTTTGTATCTTCCATTTTATGTTTGTTTGTATCTTCCATTTTATGTTTGTTTGTATCTTCCATTTTATGTTTGTTTGTATCTTCCATTTTATGTTTGTTTGTTTGCGACTGAAAAGTTACTTGAGTCAGTCTATTCTTTATCACAAAAGTTACTTGAGTCACTTAAAGAAATTTTTTTCCCGATCCAGAAGCACTCTGAGCTTTCAGCTCTTCGGCTCAGTGCCATGGACATCGTAGCCCTTCGGTTCGGTGCCACGAACACTGTAAATCTGGGGAACATGTGGCTTTTCTGCCAGTCCACGGAATTGAACCCGCACTCACAGAGAGCTAGTCACCCGTAGTCCAACGCGCTACAAACACGCTGGGCAGGTAGGCACTTAAAGGAATTAAAAACTCCTGGTAAGATATCCAATAATTTGTTATACGCCCCCTCTCTCTATACTTTGTCTAGGAACAGCATATGCGTGGTTGACTGTGGCGAGCGTACGGTTGGTTGACTGTGGCGAGCGTACGGTTGGTTGACTGTGGCGAGCGTACGGTTGGTTGACTGTGGCGAGCGTACGGTTGGTTGACTGTGGCGAGCGTACGGTTGGTTGACTGTGCGAGTGTACGGTTGGTTGACTGTGGCGAGCGTACGGTTGGTTGATTGTGGCGAGCGTACGGTTGGTTGACTGTGGCGAGCGTACGGTTGGTTGACTGTGGCGAGCGTACGGTTGGTTGACTGTGGCGAGCGTACGGTTGGTTGACTGTGGCGAGCGTACGGTTGGTTGACTGTGGCGAGCGTACGGTTGGTTGACTGTGGCGAGCGTACGGTTGGTTGACTGTGGCGAGCGTACGGTTGGTTGACTTCGCCTGTGTGTTCCCGGGCTCTCATGGGAGCAAAGAATAGTAACACTGTCAACTACAAGGCATGTTGTACAAGGCGATTGAGACATGGGCCTAGGGAAGTTACCTAGTAAATAAAAAGCGTTGCAGAAATCGGATGTGCTGGCCTATTTGTAGGTTCATAATTGACACAACGTACAATTGCTCTTAGGCTCAGATCACATACAAATTACAAAGAGTGGTTTAACAAGTGGACGATATGGAGCGTTGAAAGAAGAAGTTGGTTGACTTGTGTTTTCAATCAACCGGAAGCTAAAGCAGTAGACACTCACCAACCGAAGCAACGGAGTAGACACTCACCAACCGGAAGCTAACGGAGTAGACACTACCAACCGAAGCTAACGGAGTAGACACTCACCAACCACAGTCAACTCTAAATAACTAGGCCAGACAACTGACAGGGAAAACCTATGACCTAGTTTCAGTTGGGGCTGGAAATATATATGTTTGATAGAATGCTGCAAGCTTTTTTGCCATTTTACTCAATTCTGTGCGTCTATGGTTATTTATTGATGAAAAATATAAATAATACTGATATTCCTTATTGTTAAACTGAACTTGTTGCATAATATAACTTTCATTTAGCATTTTGTGTTGATTTTAAAATGAATTCGTCTACGTGATCGGTTGTGGTCTGATTTCCCATAATGTTTTATCTAAATCCGCAGGCCCTATGAGTTTATAGTTGGCTGTGCACCAACTCACTCAAGCAGCTAATCTACGCTATATTTAAGAAAGTTTTCCTGCTTATAACCATTTGCCACCAGCTGTTACAGAGAGGACTAGAATTGAATGATATGTCACATACATCAACAATCTCTGTTTAGTAACTCAGATAAATCATAATGTTTCAACCAAATCGATACATGACTAGAGCTAATATCGATTATCTCTGTTTCGTTCAATAATCGAGTCTGGAACACCTGTGCACTGAAGTAGGGGAGATAATTTCAGTGAAGTATAAGCAATTACATAATTGTCTGTCCCTGTGCACGTGTGTGTGTGCGTGCGTGCGTGCGTGTGTGTGTATTACATTAAATTGTAAATTTGTGAGGTGTCTGTGTTGGAAAGTGATTACCTGTCGGTAACTGTGTCAAGTATGAGGTATTGAAAGTGATTACCTGTCGGTAACTGTGTCAAGATGAGTTGTGTTGAAAGTGATTACCTGTCGGTAACTGTGTCAAGTATGAGTTGTGTTGGAAAGTGATTGACAGTAAACAAACATGAATCACGTGATTAGAAATCATTTTCTAACAAATAGTTGTTATTTATTGGTTACTAAACTGATGTCGTGGCACTCCGGGCAGACCCATAGGTGCTTAGTCTACTCCAATAGATATCGAAGAGTATGCATACTGATGGTTCCTGTGGCTCGCTAGTTAAACACACTACTCACTCTGTCTGTCAAGCATCCAGTTCGACTTGAACAACGGGTAACTTCAAACTGCCTACATCGCTGGATCGATTCAATATCGATTTTAGTGTCCTCATTCAACAGACAGTCGCGAAGAGACCGAAGAATATCCCCTTATCCATCTTCAACTCCCCAACAATCGATGCTGTTGATGCAAGCCTGTCCGCTCTCTCATTACCGTAAACACCCGCATGCCCAGGACAGTATATCCACGTAAGCCGTTGGAGGTTAGAAACTTCTATAGACAACATCCACTCATATTGAAACCTGCCCTTCTGGATCTTGTGAAGCATCTACTGAGAGTCAGATACAACAACGGCACCAGTAAATAGAGTCACAGTAAACAGAGTAAAGGAGGGCAACAGTAACGTCCTCAACCTCCATCCTCATAAGAGAAGTTGTCCTGTATGCCCCACTTCGCTCTGCAACAACCATACGCATTAGACAAGAAATCCCAGCCAGACTTCTCACCACGTTGAACCGACCCATTGGTATATACAACAACATCATCATCATCTCTTGCATTATCTTCTATCAGCTTCTGAACTCAAAAGTTCAACCTTCATGTTGCTACAATCTTTACATTCTCTTCCAAGAGCAATTGAACAATACCAAATAGTAATATGATAAGTTATTGTGTACAGCACTATCTAACCAATAGAACATTTGTACTGATAGAACATTTGTACTGTTAGAACATTTGTACTGATAGAACATTTGTACTGTTAGAACATTTGTACTGTTAGAATATTTGTACTGAAAGAACATTTGTACTGATAGAACATTTGTACTGATAGAACATTTGTACTGATAGAACATTTGTACTGTTAGAACATTTGTACTGTTAGAACATTTGTACTGATAGAACATTTGTACTGTTAGAACATTTGTACTGATAGAACATTTGTACTGATAGAACATTTGTACTGTTAGAACACAAGCTCCATTTGATGCAATTGATTGATATGTCCATCATCATTGTACTTCAGTGAGTAATCATGTGTTCTACGGTCTCTTTCTTACACAGGAAGATCTCAACAGCAGCACACAAACTCCGTAGCACTGGCGAGGGTCCCTAATGTCATTTAGAAGATGCTGAAAACATTTTATAGGAATTTTATTTTTTAATCTTTCTAATGAATTTTTCCCCCGGACAGCGGTTTTCCAGCCTGTTATTCTTGATTTTGTGCTGCCAGTGGTTCTTTTACGGGCTCAACTTCAACACGTGACTTACGTTTTGATCGTCCGTCTCCGATAGGACTAGAAACTGGATCTCACCTACACTGAGATTAGGGTTCTCTATGCAAATATTCCGATGGATCCACGAGTACCTTTAAAACGAGAGACGATGACCTAACCTCCACGTCACAGAGACCTATTCTGAGACAGCATTCCTACACACATACACAGACAATACAACATTCCTACACACATACGCTCAGACAATACATCATTCCTACACACATACACTCAGACAATACAGCATTCCTACACACATACACTCAGACAATACATCATTCCTACACACATACACTCAGACAATACAACATTCCTACACACATACACTCAGACAATACAGCATTCCTACACACATACACTCAGACAATACAGCATTCCTACACACATACACTCAGACAATACAACATTCCTACACACATACACTCAGACAATACAGCATTCCTACACACATACACTCAGACAATACAACATTCCTACACACATACACTCAGACAATACAGCATTCCTACACACATACAATCAGACAATACAACATTCCTATACACATACACTCAGACAATACCACATTCCTACACACATACACTCAGACAATACAACATTCCTACACACATACACTCAGACAATACATCATTCCTACACACATACACTCAGACAATACAACATTCCTACACACATACACTCAGACAATACAACATTCCTACACACATACACTCAGACAATACAACATTCCTACACACATACACTCAGACAATACAACATTCCTATACATATATACTCAGACAAACAGATTATTAGAAATAGTAGATGCTTCACAGACTAATAGAACACTCAAATTAATAGAACATTCAAATTAATAGAACATTCAGACAAATAGAACATTCAGACTACTGATACGAAAAGAAACTTCAAACAGTGTGACCAATAAAAGGGTCGGATATCGATCAACAGAGACACAAGATACCCATGGTCTGAACTGTTGATTCGTTGAATAATATATGATCTGTTTATTTACATCTAGTCATTGTCACGTGACAGATATCTAAAAATAGTACGTGACAACGATCAAATAGTTTGAGAATGGGTATAGGAAGAACAGATCTCATTCAAGCATATATCTCCAATCCAGCCTGTACCAATCTCCCACCAAGGCACTATAGTCTCCACATCGAAGGAGAGGAAGCCTATAAGAACGCGCGAGAGAGGACAATCTATATCAAAGTGATATGTATTTTAGTGTACTTTTAAATCTCTTCTTACTTTTCTACAATCCTGTTTTGCCCTCGACATCGTCAGAGATAAGAAGAGATTTCTCCAATCCTGTTTTGTCTGACATCGTCAGGATAAGAAGAGATTTCTCCAATCCTGTTTTGTCTGACAACGTGCTAGACACTCTACGTACTGGTCCGGTCCTTTGATTTCACAGCGGAACTAATTTACCTTCATGCACCGAATACATTGAAAGACAACAAATGCAGCGGTTTGGACATTTACTGAGAATGGAATACAACCAACCACCAATAGCAGCATACAATAAAAAGAGATCAGGTACTAGAACCAAAGGAAGACCAAGAAAAGATGGATAGACAATATCAAGACCACACTACATAAACACGGATACAACAAAACAAGGGCGACTCATCTGGCTGTAGAACACAAATTAAAGCTCCCATCCCCACGCTTAGCGGCAAGAGTGGACAGCCAATTCCATCTTACACCTGGGGACAGACAATAGGTAGGCTAGTTTACAACTGTTATTATACGTTTTAAATATTTATTTTTCTATTTGAAATATCAAAGATCATAATATTTCTTCAAGCGCTCGAGGGGCCCCTGTGAGACCTCGTGGAACCCGAAGATCCGCGGACCCTAGTTTAGGAAACACTGCTATAATGAATAGTTTAGTTTGATGTCATAAACCGGTATAGACAGATCTCAACCTGCTTGTAATCTGTGTTGTTGCTGAATCATAGTTTCGGTCGTCAAATTATTTTATGACTCAATAAATTCTTCTGGTAAATGTTGACTAACTTGTTCCATGTTCGACTTAAACAGATGAATTATATTCACATATTTCTTATAATATTCTTCTTCTTCTTAACATCTTCTGCCTCCATATCGAGCACTTGTTAAACCATTCTATTTTGTGATTGTATGTCATCTGAGAATAATAGCGATTGTAGGCTGTGACAGTTACGCGCTACAAGTGACCAGCGCATACCCCAACCTCAGTCGTCTCTTACGATATCCTTATAGGCCACAGTGTTACTATTCGTTGCTACATTGCGCTTCCTCAGGTAACACGGCGAAATAGTTATCTACATTCTACACACACGGGCGAAATAGTTATCTACATTCTACACACACGAGATCAGATATACATTGAATGTCTACACACACGAGATCAGATATACATTGAATGTCTACACACAAGAGATCAGATATACATTGAATGTCTACACACACGAGATCAGATATACAAGAATGTCCAGCACAAGAGATCAGTATCATTGAATGTCTACACACACGAGATCAGATATACACAGAATGTCTACACAGAGATCAGATATACATTGAATGTCTACACACGAGATCAGATATACACAGAATGTCTAGCAACACGAGATCAGATATACATTGAATGTCTACACAAGAGATCAGATATACACAGAATGTCTACACAAGAGATCAGATATACATTGAATGTCTACACACAAGAGATCAGATATACATTGAATGTCTACACACAAGAGATCAGATATCACAGAATGTCTACACACAGAAGATTATGAATTACATTGAATGTCTAACACAGAGATCAGATATACATTGAATGTCTACACAAGAGATCAGATATACATTGAATGTCAACAAGAGATCAGATATACATTGAATGTCTACACACAAGAGATCAGATATACATTGAATGTCTACACAAGAGATCAGATATACACAGAATGTCTACACACACGAGATCAGATATACTTGAATGTCTACACGAAGAGATCAGATATACAAGAATGTCTACACACAGAGATCAGATATACATTGAATGTCTACCACACGAGATCAGATATACAAGAATGTCTACACAAGAATCAGATATACATTGAATGTCTAACACACGAGATCAGATATAACAGAATGTCTACAAGAGATCAGATATGCATTGGAATGCTACTACACACGAGATCAGATATACACAGAATGTCTACACAAGAGATCAGATATACATTGAATGTCTACACACAAGAGATCAGATATACACAGAATGTCTACACACAAGAGATCAGATATACATTGAATGTCTACACACGAGATCAGATATCATGAATGTCTACACAAGAGATCAGATATACATTGAATGTCTACACACAAGAGATCAGATATCATTGAATGTCTACACACAGAATCAGATATACATTGAATGTCTACACAAGAGATCAGATATACATTGAATGTCTACACAAGAGATCAGAATACTGGCAGAAATACAAGTTAATGAGGAAGCGAACCTGGTACCTTGGCATACTTGACAGCACCTAACCTCTACATCAAGAACTACAGTAGAGGAAGAGAACTCCCAGTGAGGAAGATAACTCACAGTAGAGGAAAGAACTCCCAGTAGAGGAAGAGACTCCTAGTAGAGGAAGATAACTCACAGTAGAGGAAGAGAACTCCCAGTAGAGGAAGAGAACTCACAGTAGGGAGAGAACTCACAGTGAGGAAGAGAACTCTACAGTGAGGAAGATAACTCACAGTAAGGAAGAGAACTCAGTAGAGAAGAGAACTCACAGTAGGAAGAGAACTCACAGTAGAGAAGAACTCCCAGTAGAGGAAGATAACTCACAGTAGAGGAAGAGAACTCACAGTAGAGGAAGAGAACTCCCAGTAGAGGAAGATAACTCACAGTAGGAAGATACACCCAGTAGAGGAAGATAACTCACAGTAGAGGAAGATAACACCCAGTAGAGGAAGATAACTCACAGTAGAGGAAGATAACTCACAGTAGAGGAAGATAACACCCGTAGAGGAAGATAACCCCAGTAGATGAAGAGAACTCCCAGTAGAGGAAGAGAACTCCAGTAGAGGAAGATAACACCCAGTAGAGAAAACTCCCAGTAGAGAGAACTCACAGTGAGGAAGATAACACCCAGTAGAGGAAGGAGACTCCAGTAGAGGAAGAGAATACAGTAGAGGAAGAGAACACCCAGTAGAGAAGAGAACTCACATAGAGGAAGATACTCACAGTAGAGGAAGATAACTCACAGTAGAGAAGATAACTCAAGTGAGGAATATAACTCACAGTAGGAAGATAACTCAATGAGGAAGATAACTCCCAGTAGAGGAAGATAACTCACAGTAGAGGAAGATAACACCAGTAGGAAGAGAACTCCAGTAGAGAAGATAACTCACAGTAGAGGAAGAGAACTCACAGTAGAGGAAGATAACTCACAGTAGAGGAAGAGAACTCACAGTAGAGGAAGAGAACTCACAGTAGAGGAAGAGAACCCACAGTAGAGGAAGAGAACTCACAGTAGAGGAAGAGAACTCACAGTAGAGGAAGAGAACTCACAGTAGAGGAAGAGAACTCACAGTAGAGGAAGAGAACTCACAGTAGAGGAAGAGAACTCACAGTAGAGGAAGAGAACTCACAGTAGAGGAAGAGAACTCACAGTAGAGGAAGAGAACTCACAGTAGATGAAGAGAACTCACAGTAGAGGAAGAGAACACCCAGTAGAGGAAGAGAACACCCAGTAGAGGAAGAGAACACACAGTAGAGGAAGAGAATCCAACAGCAAGAAGAGAATTCAACAGGAAGATAAAATCAAATTAAATTTGGAATTCACTTCTCGTGTTACACCAACTGAATTAATTTATTTCTTGTTCTGTTCTAACTTGAGGAGAAGAACAAGTATTGTTCTAGCTTGAGGACAAGAACAAGTATTGTTCTATCTTTAGGACAAGAACAAGTTTTCTTCTAACTTGAGGACAAGAACAAGTTTTGTTCTAACTTGAGGACAAGAACAAATTTTGATTATTATTTTGTATATATATCGTATCAGTGTTCTGTAGTTCCGTGATTAATTTCATATTTGTCGTTAGTTCTGTTCTTTCATTTCTTCCCGCAGCTTTATTACATCTTCCACTTCTATTTATAGTTTGGTGAGTTTTTCTATTTATCTGACTAATTCTGTGAGTTCTTCCACCCTACCACATATTATTTGAACTATCCTGTAGACATTTCTTGCAACTTAGATTGAAGAAATAACTGATCCCTCTCACCTACATCCCTCTCACCTACATCCCTCTCACCTACATCCCTCTCACCTGCATCCCTCTCACCTACAACCCTCTCACCTGCATCACTCTCCCTACATTACCTCCCTACATCACTCTCCCCTACATCACTCTCCCCTACATTACTCTTCCCTACACCACTCTCACCTACATTCCTCTCACCTACATTCCTCTCACCTACATTCCTCTCACCTACATTCCTCTCACTTACATCCCTCTAACCTACATTCCTCTCACCTACATTCCTCTCACTTACATTCCTCTCACTTACATTCCTCTCACCTACATTCCTCTCACCTACATTCCTCTCACTTACATTCCTCTCACTTACATTCCTCTCACCTACCTTACTCTCACTTACATTCCTCTCACTTACATTCCTCTCACTTACATCCCTCTAACCTACATTCCTCTCACTTACATTCCTCTCACTTACATTCCTCTCACCTACCTTACTCTCACTTACATTCCTCTCACCTACATTCCTCTCACTTACATCCCTCTAACCTACATTCCTTTAACCTATAACCCTTTCCCCTACATCCCTCTCCCTATATTCCTCTCACCTACAACCCTCTCACCTGCTGTTGGTACCAGTTACAAGTGCTGTAAATAGGGGCGAGTAAACACTTTCATCTCAACATCTGGCTAGACCAACTGCTCGTTTAAGATAACACCAAGTACCAAGCATCGATAACAGACCAGCACACATGTTCGATATATGCCGCTAGCAGAACCAACCAAAATCGTGCACACTGTTAAATGGGATGTGAATTCAGTTTTGGAGATCAGGATATGAATACTGTTTTCCAACGGTGGAGTGCGGCTATACAAAAGTTGAATCGTTTCGTTCGTAAAGTTAAACATATACGTTTCAATATGACACTATAAAAACTTGTATCTACACACTTTAGAAATGTTTGTTTCGTGAATAGTTGCGACTAATGTTTGGTGAAGAGATGAATTTCAAGTTACCAGTTGAAAGAATAGTCTATATAAAATACAAATAACAAACAATATTTGCATGTAGAAGAAACAAAACATAATTTAAAATTCTGGTTATGTTGATGTTTTTACAAAGTTATAATACCTTGAGAAAGAAGACATGCATACTTATTTCATCTTAGTTAACATTATTTACAATCTTCTGCGCGTGTAGACATGTCGCGGTGTGAAGTTACAACAAAACTTGGATGTAGTATTTCAGCAATCTTACACATTCAGAATTATTTCGTAAGATAAGATCAGACCAGCTTTTCTATGTTGGAAATTTGTTTCATGTGATTAAAATTGAAACTTATTTTAACAGTCGTGTATGCAGGCTCTGGAGTTTTCCCGCCCAATTACGTTAGTTAGAGACCTGCTATTGTGCGTGAAATATTGACTAGTCGCGGATTGCTATTTTTTCAGCTGTTCTATATTTATCTGTAATTTGTCAACTATCGTGGATTCTGGACAACATTTTGCAGTTTATTATCTAGATTTGCTTCTTATTTTGTTATAAGAAAATTAAAGCAACTGTTATTGGTTCGAGAAAGTTGACACGCTGTTCGCGGGTTTCACGATCAGTTAGACTAATTTGAAACCACTGCAACAAGCGCAGTAGGTAGCGCGCCAGTCTCATAATCATAACATATCATTTTATTCTAACCGAGATGCGATCGTTTGTGCTGGCTTACATGAACCTAGTATTTTTGAATGACCTCAATTTTGGGCTACTTATGAAAGTAGTTGGACTGCAACGACCTGGCAACACTAGAGACCTGGAAGACGAGACGTCAAGCTTTCACGTTACTGCCACCTAATTCTAAAGAAGACGATACACGTTCTCCAGGTTACAGACAGTCTAATGGCATATCATGTCTAATGTACTGTGTGTATGAGAAGACACATATAGTCAGTGATTATTCAATTGTTTGCTAATTGTCTTGGCAGCCACTTACTCAACAGACGGAACTTATAACGATATGGGTGGATCCAATTCTAAACGTAAGTAGGCATACTCGACTTATCTGTCATGTCAAACATTTTGTCTATGCATACTCGACTTATCTGTCATGTCAAACATTATGTCTATGTATATGTTTGTTATGTAAGGGATTAACGTCCTTTAATCCGAGACATACTTCTGTCAACCTAATGACGATTATTGTTTCTGCGATATCACAGCGTGTTGATATGTGAGGGATTAATGCCTCTTTAATCCGAGGCAAACTTCTGTCAACAATTATTGTTTCCGTAATATCACAGGGTGTTGATATGTGAGGGATTAATGCCTCTTTAATCCGAGGCAAACTTCTGTCAACAATTATTGTTTCCGTAATATCACAGGGTGTTGATATGTGAGGGATTAATGCCTCTTTAATCCGAGGCAAACTTCTGTCAACAATTATTGTTTCCGTAATATCACAGGGTGTTGATATTGAGGATTAATGCTCTTAATGAGGCAAACTTCTGTCAACGATTATTGTTTTCGTAATATCACAGGGTGTAGGATAACAAACATGAAACATAAAAATGAAATCCTGTCGGAGAATGTATACATATAAACTTGCTAGCTAGACTTTTAATTTTTGATTTCAAATCTCCAGTTAGATTAGTTCAACACAGCTTAGTTAATCGTGTTGTCTATGATTGTATCACTTGTGTATTCCATGATTGTATTACTTGTGTATTCTATGATTGTATCACTTGTGTTGTCTATGATTGTATTACTTGTGTATTCTATGATTGTATTACTTGTGTTGTTTATGATTGTATCACTTGTGTATTCCATGATTGTATCACTTGTGTTGTCTATGATTGTATCACTTGTGTTGTCTATGATTGTATCACTTGTGTATTCTATGATTGTATTACTTGTGTATTCTATGATTGTATTACTTGTGTATTCTATGATTGTATCACTTGTGTTGTCTATGATTGTATTACTTGTGTTGTCTATGATTGTATCACTTGTGTTGTCTATGATTGTATTACTTGTGAATTCCATGATTGTATCACTACTGCCCTCAATGATCGTATCACCCGTAACCTCCATGATCGTATCACCCCTGCCCTCCATGATTGTATCACCCCTGCCCTCCATGATTGTATCACCCCTGCCCTCTATGATTGTATCACCCCTGCCCTCTATGATTGTATCACCCCTGCTCTCCATGATCGTATCATCCCTGCCCTCCATGATCGTATCATCCCTGCCCTCCATGATCGTATCACCTCTACCCTCCATGATCGTATCACCCGTGTTAGGTGCATATTGTGCAAGTCACGGCTTGGTGACCAATCGTTGGTTGATCCCTTAATATCGATCTGAACATTAAGTCTCGCCTGTTTATAATAGTGACGTAATGCAAGATATTTATGCCTGGTGTCGTTGCGATATCCTATGCATTTTGTTAAGTGCATTTCTCCCAGTATATGATATATCTGACCTTGTTGATATAGCCCCTTTCTTCCGTCCCGGTACTTATGTCACGTCATTCAACCTTCGTTACAGTTCGTTTCAGAGCATGCTCAACTGTTTCTATTGCGTCTAACTCTAACGTCCTTTTTTTTTCTTCTTGAAAGCTGTCTCTGTTCTCACGATACAGCACAGATCAATGTTCTACTGAACGCTGTCTCTGTTCTCACGATACAGCACTGTTCTCACGATACAGCACAGATCAATGTTCTACTGAACGCTGTCTCTGTTCTCACGATACAGCACAGATCAATGTTCTAGTGAAAACTGTCTTTGTTCTCACGATACAGCACATATCAATGTTCTAGTGAAAGCTGTCTTTGTTCTAACGATACAGCACAGATCAATGTTCTAGTGAAAGCTGTCGTTGTTCTCACGATACAGCACAGATCAATGGTCTAGTGAAAGCTGTATCTGTTCTCACTATACAGCACATATCAATGTTCTAGTGAAAGCTGTCTCTGTTCACTCGATACAGCACAGATCAATGTTCTAGTGAAAGCTGTCTCTGTTCACACGATACAGCACATATCAATGTTCTAGTGAAAGCTGTCTCTGTTCTCACGATACAGCACAGATCAATGTTCTACTGAACGCTGTCTCTGTTCTCACGATACAGCACTGTTCTCACGATACAGCACAGATCAATGTTCTACTGAACGCTGTCTCTGTTCTCACGATACAGCACAGATCAATGTTCTAGTGAAAACTGTCTTTGTTCTCACGATACAGCACATATCAATGTTCTAGTGAAAGCTGTCTTTGTTCTAACGATACAGCACAGATCAATGTTCTAGTGAAAGCTGTCGTTGTTCTCACGATACAGCACAGATCAATGGTCTAGTGAAAGCTGTATCTGTTCTCACTATACAGCACATATCAATGTTCTAGTGAAAGCTGTCTCTGTTCACTCGATACAGCACAGATCAATGTTCTAGTGAAAGCTGTCTCTGTTCACACGATACAGCACATATCAATGTTCTAGTAAAGCTGTTCTGTTCTCACGATACAGCACAGATCAATGTTCTAGTGAAAGCTGCTCTGTTCCTGATACAGCACAGATCAATGTTCTAGTGAAAGCTGTCGTTGTTCTCACGATACAGCACAGATCAATGGTCTAGTGAAAGCTGTCTCTGTTCTCACTATACAGCACAGATCAATGTTCTAGTGAAAGCTGTCTCTGTTCACTCGATACAGCACAGATCAATGTTCTAGTGAAAGCTGTCTCTGTTCACACGATACAGCACATATCAATGTTCTAGTGAAAGCTGTCTCTGTTCTCACGATACAGCACAGATCAATGTTCTAGTGAAAGCTGTCTCTGTTCACTCGATACAGCACAGATCAATGTTCTAGTGAAAGCTGTCTCTGTTCTCACGATACAGCACAGATCAATGTTCTAGTGAAAGCTGTCTCTGTTCACTCGATACAGCACAAATCAATGTTCTAGTGAAAGCTGTCTCTGTTCACACGATACAGCATAGATCAATGTTCTAGTGAAATCTGTCTCTGTTCTCACGATACAGCATAGATCAATGTTCTAGTGAAAGCTGTCGTTGTTCTCACGATACAGCACAGATCAATGTTCTAGTGAAAGCTGTCTTGCTGCTTGCAATAACAAAGGAAATGTTGGGTAGTTCGTTCTAAAATTCGTGATCATCTTTACCGACCGATATAAAATCATCCCCTTGACATAAATTCTTGATTTTACATTTTTATATAGGTAACAGTGATGACCTTCCAAAAGTATTTTTTGCTCACCCAAACCTTTAGTTCTGTAAGATTTTTATTATATGTTATTACTAAATTAACAGCGATGTTGATTTGGTATATTTGACGAAGTTTTACAGTACGATTGTCAAGTTTGTATATAACTAAGCATTTACGTGTTCCAAATGCAATTCAGTGCACGTCAAACTTTCATTTATAGAAGTGGAAGGTATCATTTGTTCAGTAATATGTAATAGGGATACGCCTTTGCAAACATTCGCCACCATTTTGTGTATTAATGTAAATTCTAAACTTTGATTACCATTTTGTTGTGCTTATAAAATTATATTTAAAAAATGTTGTTTGCATCAACCAATCTACCAACCAATTAGTTAAACATGGATTCATAACGTCGTGAGGTATATAAGACTGCATGCAAAAAATGACTTGTATCCATCAGATAGATTTCGTACAAATTAAACCTTAGTGTGATCACGAATTTTGGAACGAATATAGCAATTCTTTTATTTAACATTTGAAGAATTGACTTATTGCACCGGGCGCCTGAGTGGTTACCGGGGCCCAAATTTGGGGTGTAAAGAATAGAACCACTGTTACCTGCCACGCATGTCGTAAGAGGCGACTAAGGAGGTTTGGCTGAAATCGGATGTACGTGTCTTAAACGTGTAGAAGTCTATGCGTTTAGGACCTACCAAACCAATGTGCAACGTATACACGTTCTTGGTAAAGATCAAACATATCACAAAGAGTGATTCAAATTGGTCGTAAAGAACGAACGCAAAGAAGAAGAAGATTGCACCGGGCTGTACAATATGGATCCGTCCCTCTCCGCAGAAAAGATACGCCATATACCGAGAGTATTGCACAGAACACGAACTACCTAGCCCCGGCAACAATCCAAGGAGTATCTGAAAAAATACACTCAACAGAACATCGCGGTCCGGATTCAAACTTATGACCTTCGGAGCACGAGGTGAGGACTTAGTCACAGAGAGCCCGATATTTGTTTTGTAGCACGAGGTGAGGACTTAGTCACAGAGAGCCCGATATTTGTTTTGTAGCACGAGGTGAGAGCCACTTAGCCACAGAGAGCCCGATATTTGTTTTGTAGCACGAGGTGAGGACTTAGTCACAGAGAGCCCGATATTTGTTTTGTAGCACGAGGTGAGGACTTAGTCACAGAGAGCCCGATATTTGTTTTGTAACACGAGGTGAGGACTTAGCCACAGAGAGCCTGATATTTGTTTTGTAGCACGAGGAGACCACTTAGCCACAGAGAGCCCGATATTTGTTTTGTAGCACGAGGTGAGGACTTAGTCACAGAGAGCCCGATATTTGTTTTGTAGCACGAGGTGAGGACTTAGTCACAGAGAGCCTGATATTTGTTTTGTAGCACGAGTGAGAGCCACTTAGCCACAGAGAGTCGATATTTGTTTTGTAGTACGAGGTGAGGACTTAGCCACAGAGAGCCCGATATTTGTTTTGTAGCACGAGGTGAGAGCCACTTAGCCACAGAGAGCCCGATATTTGTTTTGTAGTACGAGGTGAGGACTTAGCCACAGAGAGCCCGATATTTGTTTTGTAGCACGAGGTGAGGACTTAGTCACAGAGAGCCCGATATTTGTTTTGTAGCACGAGGAGAGCCACTAGCCACAGAGAGCCCGATATTTGTTTTGTAGCACGAGGTGAGGACTTAGTCACAGAGAGCCCGATATTTGTTTTGTAGCACGAGGTGAGGACTTAGTCACAGAGAGCCCGGATATTTGTTTTGTAGCACGAGGTGAGGACTTAGTCACAGAGAGCCCGATATTTGTTTTGTAGCACGAGGTGAGGACTTAGTCACAGAGAGCCCGGATATTTGTTTTGTAGCACGAGGGGAGAGCCACTTAGCCACAGAGAGCCCGATATTTGTTTTGTAGCACGAGGTGAGGACTTAGTCACAGAGGCCGGATATTTGTTTTGTAGCACGAGGAGAGCCACTTAGCCACAAGAGCCCGATATTTGTTTTGTAGCACGAGGTGAGGGCTTAGTCACAGAGAGCCGGATATTTGTTTGTAGCACGAGTGAGGACTTAGTCACAGAGAGCCGATATTTGTTTTGTAGCACGAGTGAGGACTTAGTCACAGAGACCTGGATATTTGTTTGTACAGCGAGACCAGATATGTAATTTGTCTAGTAACTGGTTATCAGATGGGAGATGTTATCAGATGGGAGATGTTATCAGATGGGAGATATGTACTTTGTCTAGTAACTGGTTATCAGATGGGAGATATGTACTCTGTCTAGTAACTTGTTATCAGATGGGAGATGTTATCAGATGGAGATGTTATCAGATGGGAGATGTTATCGATGGAGATATGTGCTCTGTCTAGTAACTTGTTATCAGATGGGAAATATGTACTCTGTCTAGTAACTTGTTATCAGATGGGAGATATGTATTCTGTCTAGTAACTTGTTACAGATGGGAGATATGTATTCTGTCTAGTAACTGGTTATCAGATGGGAGATATATTCTCTGTCTAGTAACTGGTTATCAGATGGAGATATATTTCTGTCTAGTAACTTGTTACAGATGGGAGATATATGTTGCATAACTAGTGATCCCATACATCCAGTAAGTACTCACAGACATACAGAAGACAGTCACACACACACAGACATACAGAAGATAGTGACACACACACAGACATACAGAAGACAGTCACACAGACACACAGTCATACAGAAGACAGTCACACACAGACATACAGAAAACACTAACACACACAGACAGACATATAGAAGACACTCACGCACAGACATACAGAAGACACTAACACACACAGACATACAGAAGACAGTACATGAGACGGTCTTGCCCTTGTCAGACGTTTAGCCCAGGGTTCACTAGTGGTATTGTGTAACCACTGATGTGAGAGACGTTTAGCCCAGGGTTCACTAGTAATATTCTGTAACCACTGATGTGAGAGACGATGTGAGAGACGTTTAGCCCAGGTTTCGCTAGTGGTATTCTGTAATCACTGATGTGAGAGACGATGTGAGAGACGTTTAGCCCAGGTTTCACTAGTAATATTCTGTAACCACTGATGTGAGAGACGATGTGAGAGACGTTTAGCCCAGGGTTCACTAGCGGTATTCTGTAACTGTGCAGTCCATTTTCTAGAATGAAGAATTTGCGCATGTTGTTGTTTTATTCATTGAAACAGGCTGGAATGAGGTCCATCAGGGATGAACTGTGCTAAAGATGCCAAAAAGCAGTTATGTAGTCCCAGAAATCTCGGATATTTAACTCTAATGTTAAAGCAGTTCTACTGTATGGGTCAGAAACATGGAGAACTACTAAAACAATAGCGCATAAATTGCAAACATTTATCAACTGGTGTCTGCGCAGAATAGAGGGAATAAGATGGTATGATAGGGTCACAAATGATGAACTTATGGAGAGAACAAGACAGATTCCAGTGAACGAACAGGTTAAAAAAAAGACTCTGGTACTGGATAAAGGAGAGGTCTAGAAATACATGGAGACGAGATTTGGAGGCAGAGATCAACAATATAAAGAAGAAGAGTTGAGGAACTGCAGGAGATAGTTAGAGATAGGAAGACTTGGCATGAGTTGGTTGAGGCAGAGATCAACAATATAAAGAAGAGCTGAAGGGAACTGCAGGAGATAGTTAGAGATAGGAAGACTTGGCATGAGTTGGTGGAGGCAGAGATCAACAATATAAAGAAGAAGAGTTGGAGGGAACTGTAGGAGATAGTTAGAGATAGGAAGACTTGGCATGAGTTGGTGGAGGCAGAGATCAACAATATAAAGAAGAAGAGTTGGAGGGAACTGTAGGAGATAGTTAGAGATAGGAAGACTTGGCATGAGTTGGTGGAGGCAGAGATCAACAATATAAAGAAGAAGAGTTGGAGGGAACTGCAGGAGATAGTTAGAGATAGGAAGACTTGGCATGAGTTGGTGGAGGCAGAGATCAACAATATAAAGAAGAAGAGTTGGAGGGAACTGCAGGAGATAGTTAGAGATAGGATGACTTGGCATGACGTTGGTGGAGGCAGAGATCAATAATATAAAGAAGAAGAGTTGGAGGGAACTGTAGGAGATAGTTAGAGATAGGAAGACTTGGCATGAGTTGGTGGAGGCAGAGATCAACAATATAAAGAAGAGCTGGAAGGAACTGCAGGAGATAGTTAGAGATAGGAAGACTTGGCATGAGTTGGTGAGGCAGAGATCAACAATATAAAGAAGAGTTGGAGGGAACTGCAGGAGATAGTTAGAGATAGGAAGACTTGGCATGAGTTGGTGGAGGCAGAGATCAACAATATAAAGAAGAGCTGGAAGGAACTGCAGGAGATAGTTAGAGATAGGAAGACTTGGCATGAGTTGGTGGAGGCAGAGATCAACAATATAAAGAAGAAGAGTTGGAGGGAACTGTAGGAGATAGTTAGAGATAGGAAGACTTGGCATGAGTTGGTGGAGGCAGAGATCAACAATATAAAGAAGAAGAGTTGGAGGGAACTGTAGGAGATAGTTAGAGATAGGAAGACTTGGCATGAGTTGGTGGAGGCAGAGATCAACAATATAAAGAAGAAGAGTTGGAGGAACTGCAGGAGATAGTTAGAGATAGGAAGACTTGGCATGAGTTGGTGGAGGCAGAGATCAACAATATAAAGAAGAAGAGTTGGAGGGAACTGCAGGAGATAGTTAGAGATAGGATGACTTGGCATGACGTTGGTGGAGGCAGAGATCAATAATATAAAGAAGAAGAGTTGGAGGGAACTGTAGGAGATAGTTAGAGATAGGAAGACTTGGCATGAGTTGGTGGAGGCAGAGATCAACAATATAAAGAAGAACTGAAGGAACTGCAGGAGATAGTTAGAGATAGGAAGACTTGGCATGAGTTGGTGGAGGCAGAGATCAACAATATAAAGAAGAGCTGAAGGGAACTGCAGGAGATAGTTAGAGATAGGAAGACTTGGCATGAGTTGGTGGAGGCAGAGATCAACAATATAAAGAAGAGTTGAGAGGAACTGCAGGAGATAGCTAGAGATAGGAAGACTTGGCATGAGTTGGTGGAGGCAGAGATCAACAATATAAAGAAGAGCTGAAGGGAACTGCAGGAGATAGTTAGAGATAGGAAGACTTGGCATGAGTTGGTGGAGGCAGAGATCAACAATATAAAGAAGAGCTGGAAGGAACTGCAGGAGATAGTTAGAGATAGGAAGACTTGGCATGAGTTGGTGGAGGCAGAGATCAACAATATAAAGAAGAGCTGAAGGGAACTGCAGGAGATAGTTAGAGATAGGAAGACTTGGCATGAGTTGGTGGAGGCAGAGATCAACAATATAAAGAAGAGCTGAAGGGAACTGCAGGAGATAGCTAGAGATAGGAAGACTTGGCATGAGTTGGTGGAGGCAGAGATCAACAATATAAAGAAGAACTGAAGGGAACTGCAGGAGATAGTTAGAGATAGGAAGACTTGGCATGAGTTGGTGGAGGCAGAGATCAACAATATAAAGAAGAGCTGGAAGGAACTGCAGGAGATAGTTAGAGATAGGAAGACTTGGCATGAGTTGGTGGAGGCAGAGATCAACAATATAAAGAAGAGCTGAAGGGAACTGCAGGAGATAGCTAGAGATAGGAAGACTTGGCATGAGTTGGTGGAGGCAGAGATCAACAATATAAAGAAGAGCTGGAAGGAACTGCAGGAGATAGTTAGAGATAGGAAGACTTGGCATGAGTTGGTGGAGGCAGAGATCAACAATATAAAGAAGAGCTGAAGGGAACTGCAGGAGATAGTTAGAGATAGGAAGACTTGGCATGAGTTGGTGGAGGCAGAGATCAACAATATAAAGAAGAGCTGGAAGGAACTGCAGGAGATAGTTAGAGATAGGAAGACTTGGCATGAGTTGGTGGAGGCAGAGATTAACAATATAAAGAAGAACTGAAGGGAACTGCAGGAGATAGTTAGAGATAGGAAGATTTGGGCATGAGTTGGTGGAGGCAGAGATCAACAATATAAAGAAGAGCTGGAAGGAACTGCAGGAGATAGTTAGAGATAGGAAGACTTGGCATGAGTTGGTGGAGGCAGAGATCAACAATATAAAGAAGAGCTGGAAGGAACTGCAGGAGATAGCTAGAGATAGGAAGACTTGGCATGAGTTGGTTGAGGCAGAGATCAACAATATAAAGAAGAGCTGGAAGGAACTGCAGGAGATAGTTAGAGATAGGAAGACTTGGCATGAGTTGGTGGAGGCAGAGATCAACAATATAAAGAAGAGCTGAAGGGAACTGCAGGAGATAGTTAGAGATAGGAAGACTTGGCATGAGTTGTGAAGCAGAGATCAACAATATAAAGAAGAGCTGGAAGGAACTGCAGGAGATAGTTAGAGATAGGAAGACTTGGCATGAGTTGGTGGAGGCAGAGATCAACAATATAAAGAAGAGCTGGAAGGAACTGCAGGAGATAGTTAGAGATAGGAAGACTTGGCATGAGTTGGTGAGGCAGAGATCAACAATATAAAGAAGAGCTGAAGGAACTGCAGGAGATAGTTAGAATAGGAAGACTTGCATGAGTTGGTGGAGGCAGAGATCAACAATATAAAGAAGAGCTGAAGGGAACTGCAGGAGATAGTTAGAGATAGGAAGACTTGGCATGAGTTGGTGGAGGCAGAGATCAACAATATAAAGAAGAGCTGAAGGGAACTGCAGGAGATAGTTAGAGATAGGAAGACTTGGCATGAGTTGGTGGAGGCAGAGATCAACAATATAAAGAAGAAGAGTTGGAGGGAACTGCAGGAGATAGTTAGAGATAGGATGACTTGGCATGACGTTGGTGGAGGCAGAGATCAATAATATAAAGAAGAAGAGTTGGAGGGAACTGTAGGAGATAGTTAGAGATAGGAAGACTTGGCATGAGTTGGTGGAGGCAGAGATCAACAATATAAAGAAGAACTGAAGGGAACTGCAGGAGATAGTTAGAGATAGGAAGACTTGGCATGAGTTGGTGGAGGCAGAGATCAACAATATAAAGAAGAGCTGGAAGGAACTGCAGGAGATAGTTAGAGATAGGAAGACTTGGCATGAGTTGGTGGAGGCAGAGATCAATAATATAAAGAAGAAGAGTTGGAGGGAACTGTAGGAGATAGTTAGAGATAGGAAGACTTGGCATGAGTTGGTGGAGGCAGAGATCAACAATATAAAGAAGAACTGAAGGGAACTGCAGGAGATAGTTAGAGATAGGAAGACTTGGCATGAGTTGGTGGAGGCAGAGATCAACAATATAAAGAAGAGCTGGAAGGAACTGCAGGAGATAGTTAGAGATAGGAAGACTTGGCATGAGTTGGTGGAGGCAGAGATCAACAATATAAAGAAGAGTTGGAAGGAACTGCAGGAGATAGCTAGAGATAGGAAGACTTGGCATGAGTTGGTGGAGGCAGAGATCAACAATATAAAGAAGAGCTGGAAGGAACTGCAGGAGATAGTTAGAGATAGGAAGACTTGGCATGAGTTGGTGGAGGCAGAGATCAACAATATAAAGAAGAGCTGAAGGGAACTGCAGGAGATAGTTAGAGATAGGAAGACTTGGCATGAGTTGGTGGAGGCAGAGATCAACAATATAAAGAAGAGCTGGAAGGAACTGCAGGAGATAGTTAGAGATAGGAAGACTTGGCATGAGTTGGTTGAGGCAGAGATCAACAATATAAAGAAGAGCTGAAGGGAACTGCAGGAGATAGTTAGAGATAGGAAGACTTGGCATGAGTTGGTGGAGGCAGAGATCAACAATATAAAGAAGAGCTGAAGGGAACTGCAGGAGATAGTTAGAGATAAGAAGACTTGGCATGAGTTGGTGGAGGCAGAGATCAACAATATAAAGAAGAGCTGAAGGGAACTGCAGGAGATAGTTAGAGATAGGAAGACTTGGCATGAGTTGGTGGAGGCAGAGATCAACAATATAAAGAAGAGCTGAAGGGAACTGCAGGAGATAGTTAGAGATAGGAAGACTTGGCATGAGTTGGTGGAGGCAGAGATCAACAATATAAAGAAGAGCTGAAGGGAACTGCAGGAGATAGTTAGAGATAGGAAGACTTGGCATGAGTTGGTGGAGGCAGAGATCAACAATATAAAGAAGAGCTGGAGGGAACTGCAGGAGATAGTTAGAGATAGGAAGACTTGGCATGAGTTGGTGGAGGCAGAGATCAACAATATAAAGAAGAGCTGAAGGGAGCTGCAGGAGATAGTTAGAGATAGGAAGACTTGGCATGAGTTGGTGGAGGCAGAGATCAACAATATAAAGAAGAGCTGGAAGGAACTGCAGGAGATAGTTAGAGATAGGAAGACTTGGCATGAGTTGGTGGAGGCAGAGATCAACAATATAAAGAAGAGCTGGAGGGAACTGCAGGAGATAGTTAGAGATAGGAAGACTTGGCATGAGTTGGTGGAGGCAGAGATCAACAATATAAAGAAGAGCTGAAGGGAACTGCAGGAGATAGTTAGAGATAGGAAGACTTGGCATGAGTTGGTGGAGGCAGAGATCAACAATATAAAGAAGAGCAGAAGGGAACTGCAGGAGATAGTTAGAGATAGGAAGACTTGGCATGAGTTGGTGGAGGCAGAGATCAACAATATAAAGAAGAGCTGGAAGGAACTGCAGGAGATAGTTAGAGATAGGAAGACTTGGCATGAGTTGGTGGAGGCAGAGATCAACAATATAAAGAAGAGCTGAAGGGAACTGCAGGAGATAGTTAGAGATAGGAAGACTTGGCATGAGTTGGTGGAGGCAGAGATCAACAATATAAAGAAGAGCTGGAAGGAACTGCAGGAGATAGTTAGAGATAGGAAGACTTGGCATGAGTTGGTGGAGGCAGAGATCAACAATATAAAGAAGAGCTGAAGGGAACTGCAGGAGATAGTTAGAGATAGGAAGACTTGGCATGAGTTGGTGGAGGCAGAGATCAACAATATAAAGAAGAGCTGGAGGGAACTGCAGGAGATAGTTAGAGATAGGAAGACTTGGCATGAGTTGGTGGAGGCAGAGATCAACAATATAAAGAAGAGCTGAAGGGAACTGCAGGAGATAGTTAGAGATAGGAAGACTTGGCATGAGTTGGTGGAGGCAGAGATCAACAATATAAAGAAGAGCAGAAGGAACTGCAGGAGATAGTTAGAGATAGGAAGACTTGGCATGAGTTGGTGGAGGCAGAGATCAACAATATAAAGAAGAGCTGAAGGGAACTGCAGGAGATAGTTAGAGATAGGAAGACTTGGCATGAGTTGGTGGGCAGAGATCAACAATATAAAGAAGAGCTGAAGGGAACTGCAGGAGATAGTTAGAGATAGGAAGACTTGGCATGAGTTGGTGGAGGCAGAGATCAATAATATAAAGAAGAGCTGGAAGGAACTGCAGGAGATAGTTAGAGATAGGAAGACTTGGCATGAGTTGGTGGAGGCAGAGATCAACAATATAAAGAAGAGCTGAAGGGAACTGCAGGAGATAGTTAGAGATAGGAAGACTTGGCATGAGTTGGTGGAGGCAGAGATCAACAATATAAAGAAGAGCTGGAAGGAACTGCAGGAGATAGTTAGAGATAGGAAGACTTGGCATGAGTTGGTGGAGGCAGAGATCAACAATATAAAGAAGAGCTGAAGGAACTGCGGGAGATAGTTAGAGATAGGAAGACTTGGCATGAGTTGGTGGAGGCAGAGATCAACAATATAAAGAAGAACTGGAGGGAACTGCAGGAGATAGTTAGAGATAGGAAGACTTGGCATGAGTTGGTGGAGGCAGAGATCAACAATATAAAGAAGAGCTGAAGGGAACTGCAGGAGATAGTTAGAGATAGGAAGACTTGGCATGAGTTGGTGGAGGCAGAGATCAACAATATAAAGAAGAGCTGAAGGGAACTGCAGGAGATAGTTAGAGATAGGAAGACTTGGCATGAGTTGGTGGAGGCAGAGATCAACAATATAAAGAAGAGCTGGAAGGAACTGCAGGAGATAGTTAGAGATAGGAAGACTTGGCATGAGTTGGTGGAGGCAGAGATCAACAATATAAAGAAGAGCTGGAAGGAACTGCAGGAGATAGTTAGAGATAGGAAGACTTGGCATGAGTTGGTGGAGGCAGAGATCAACAATATAAAGAAGAGCTGGAAGGAACTGCAGGAGATAGTTAGAGATAGGAAGACTTGGCATGAGTTGGTGGAGGCAGATATCAACAATATAAAGAAGAGCTGAAGGGAACTGCAGGAGATAGTTAGAGATAGGAAGACTTGGCATGAGTTGGTGGAGGCAGATATCAACAATATAAAGAAGAGCTGAAGGGAACTGCAGGAGATAGTTAGAGATAGGAAGACTTGGCATGAGTTGGTGGAGGCAGAGATCAACAATATAAAGAAGAGCTGGAGGGAACTGCAGGAGATAGTTAGAGATAGGAAGACTTGGCATGAGTTGGTGGAGGCAGAGATCAACAATATAAAGAAGAGCTGGAAGGAACTGCAGGAGATAGTTAGAGATAGGAAGACTTGGCATGAGTTGGTGGAGGCAGAGATCAACAATATAAAGAAGAGCTGGAGGGAACTGCAGGAGATAGTTAGAGATAGGAAGACTTGGCATGAGTTGGTGGAGGCAGAGATCAACAATATAAAGAAGAGCTGAAGGGAACTGCAGGAGATAGTTAGAGATAGGAAGACTTGGCATGAGTTGGTGGAGGCAGAGATCAACAATATAAAGAAGAACTGAAGGGAACTGCAGGAGATAGTTAGAGATAGGAAGACTTGGCATGAGTTGGTGGAGGCAGAGATCAACAATATAAAGAAGAGCTGAAGGGAACTGCAGGAGATAGTTAGAGATAGGAAGACTTGGCATGAGTTGGTGGAGGCAGAGATCAACAATATAAAGAAGAGCTGGAGGGAACTGCAGGAGATAGTTAGAGATAGGAAGACTTGGCATGAGTTGGTGGAGGCAGAGATCAACAATATAAAGAAGAGCTGAAGGGAACTGCAGGAGATAGTTAGAGATAGGAAGACTTGGCATGAGTTGGTGGAGGCAGAGATCAACAATATAAAGAAGAACTGAAGGGAACTGCAGGAGATAGTTAGAGATAGGAAGACTTGGCATGAGTTGGTGGAGGCAGAGATCAACAATATAAAGAAGAGCTGGAAGGAACTGCAGGAGATAGTTAGAGATAGGAAGACTTGGCATGAGTTGGTGGAGGCAGAGATCAACAATATAAAGAAGAGCTGGAAGGAACTGCAGGAGATAGTTAGAGATAGGAAGACTTGGCATGAGTTGGTGGAGGCAGAGATCAACAATATAAAGAAGAGCTGGAAGGAACTGCAGGAGATAGTTAGAGATAGGAAGACTTGGCATGAGTTGGTGGAGGCAGAGATCAACAATATAAAGAAGAGCTGAAGGGAACTGCAGGAGATAGTTAGAGATTGAAAGACTTGGCATGAGTTGGTTGAGGCCTATGCCCCAATCCAGGTTAAAAAGGCAAAAGAGAGAGAGATCTCAGTCTTGGAAGGAGTTGTAATAATAGATGTGGACGCTTACACCACCTCCTCGGCCCCACATCACACTTGATAGAAGTTGCAGAGAAAAAATCCTGTTATATCCGTTTGTGAGATCCAAGCAGAAATATATGAATATATTAGAGAAAATGGAGATGCTGGAGTGTATGTGGATGGCTCAGTAATTCGGGACATGCTAAGTAAGTGCATGGTGGGAGGCATTCACTACAAGTTTGTGATACAGAACTGTCAGTGGGGCGCAAGTGGCGCTTCTGCTGTGAAAACATGTAGCCTCACTATGGAAACAACGACGGTGATCAGGACGTTGTGTACACACACACGCGCGCGCACAAGCACACACACCCACACATATCCAGTAAATATTCACATATTGAAACAGACATGTACATAGATAATTAGCTGCGGCGAGATTTGAACAAATACAGCCCAAGTAACAAGACCCATGTATTAACAACAACTTGTATTAAATTATCAGTTATATGAGGACTATCATTATAGCACTCCGGACATGTCCATAGGTACTTCAATCCCCCCCTCAACAAATCAAGCAGCGTCCAGCGGCACAGCACGCCAGTTCGATGTTGATTAATCAATCTCTTAGCATATTTGGTATGTCGTTCTTTTCAGGTTGCACCAATATCGACATCCAGATCTCTCAATCTGGTCAGCGAATGGGATTGATATATCTCAAACTCCTCTGTTCGGAACAACTTGTATTGTTATTGTCAATACAGAGATATGGGCGTTGATGGCACATCACTCCCGATTGGAGAACATGGTTTTATATATATATATTTATCTACTGATGAGTCCGAGAGAGGTGGATCAACATCAGTATAGACATATACAGCACAGAGACAGACATATACAGCACAGAGACAGACAAAGACAATGCAGTAGAGTTGTGACAACTTTAAGAAAGCAACATCAGCATGGACATATAAGCACAGAGACAGACATATACAGCACAGAGACAGACATATACAGCACAGAGACAGACATGTACAACACAGAGACAGACAAAGACAATGCAGTAGAGTTGTGACAACTTGAAGAAAGTAACATCGATGCACAGTTATCGAAATCACCGCTGCGTCCTGGTACTCTCACGGATGGCAACACAAGGATGTCACGAGTTCCGTTATTATATCTGTACGCTGGATGTATATGTTTATCAATATGTTTTGAAATAAGACATCCTGTAATCTTTGTTCCGTATGGGTGGACAACATTTCTACAGTCCCACCTTAAGGCTATGACTTGGTTGTACGCTCCCGCCCATGCTTGTTGGGAGTTCATGGTTACTGAACATGCAGCCTTGTTGACAAACAAACATGGACACAGCTGATATGATTGAGCAAGTACATTCTGATTTGTGGCATGTGGGAACCTCTACACTAACCCTGACCTCTGATTTGTGGCATGTGGAGAACCTCTACAATTAACCCGACCTCTGATTTGTGGCATGTGGGAGAACCCTCTATTCTATACTAACCCGACCTCTACAATTGGATATTTGACATGGACAGGTTTCAACAATGTCGTTTTCTTGGTAGAGGTAGAAGATATGAAATCTAACACCCCATGCAAACAGTAAGCTTGGGCTGTTTGATAGAGCTTTTGTAGCGGACAACGGAGCACGCATACAATTGCTACATATACAGTGATATCTTAGAGATAACAGAGGCGACAAAAGACACTATTTATGAATCGCACACAAGGGCTCGTTCTAGAAGTCTCTTCTTATCCTGACACTGTGAGGCAAAACAAGATTAGAGAAGCGCACACAAGGGCTCGTTCTAGAAGTCTCTTCTTATCCTGACGCTGTGAGGCAAAACAAGATTAGAGAAGCGCACACAAGGGCTCATTCTAGAAGTCTCTTCCTATCCTGACGCTGTGAGGCAAAACAAGATTAGAGAAGCGCACACAAGGGCCGTTCTAGAAGTCTCTTCTTATCCTGACGCTGTGAGGCAAAACAAGATTAGAGAAGCGCACACAAGGGCTCGTTCTAGAAGTCTCTTCTTATCCTGACACTGTGAGGCAAAACAAGATTAGAGAAGCGCACACAAGGGCTCGTTCTAGAAGTCTCTTCTTATCCTGACACTGTGAGGCAAAACAAGATTAGAGAAGCGCACACAAGGGCTCGTTCTAGAAGTCTCTTCTTATCCTGACACTGTGAGGCAAAACAAGATTAGAGAAGCGCACACAAGGGCTCGTTCTAGAAGTCTCTTCTTATCCTGACACTGTGAGGCAAAACAAGATTAGAGAAGCGCACACAAGGGCTCGTTCTAGAAGTCTCTTCTTATCCTGACACTGTGAGGCAAAACAAGATTAGAGAAAAGTAACGAAAACAGTGATATCGATCGTATTAATTAACATAACATAACATAACTTAACATAACATAACATAACTTAACATAACATAACTTAACAAAACATAACATAACTTAACAAAACATAACATAACTTAACATAACATAACATAACTTAACAAAACATACATAACTTAACAAACATAACTTAACATAACATAACATAACTTAACAAAACATAACATAACTTAACATAACATAACTAACAAAACATAACATAACTAACATAACATAACATAACTTAAAAAAACATAACATAACTTAACAAAACATAACATAACTTAACATAACATAACATAACATAACATAACTTAACATAACTTAACAAAACATAACATAACTTAACATAATATAACTTAACATAACATAACATAACATAACATAACATAACTTAACATAACATAACATAACATAACTTAACAAAACGTAACATAACTCTAACAAACATAACATAACTTAACAAAACATAACATAACTTAACAAAACATAACATAACTAACATAACATAACATAACTAACATAACATAACATAACTTAAATAACATAACATAAATACAACAAAATAACATAACTTAACAAAACATAACATAACTTAACAAAACATAACATAACTTAACAAACATAAATAACTTAACAAAACATAACATAACTTAACAAAACATAACATAACTTAACATAACATAACATAACATAACTTAACAAAACATAACTTAACTTAACAAAACATACATAACTTAACAAAACATAACATAACTTAACAAAACATAACATAACTTAACAAAACATAACATAACTTAACATAACATAACATAACTTAACATAACTTAACATAACATAACTTAACAAAACATAACATAACTTAACAAAACATAACATAACTTAACAAAACATAACATAACTTAACAAAAAATAACATAACTTAACAAAACATAACATAACTTAACAAAACATAACATAACTTAACAAAACATAACATAACTTAACATAACTTAACATAACATAACTTAACAAAACATAACATAACTTAACAAAACATAACATAACTTAACAAAACATAACATAACTTAACAAAACATAACATAACTTAACAAAACATAACATAACTTAACAAAACATAACATAACTTAACAAAACATAACATAACTTAACAAAACATAACATAACTTAACATAACATAACTTAACATAACTTAACATAACATAACTTAACAAAACATAACATAACTTAACAAAACATAACATAACTTAACAAAACATAACATAACTTAACAAAACATAACATAACTTAACAAAACATAACATAACTTAAAAACATAACATAACTTAACATAACTTAACATAACATACTAACAAAACATAACATAACTTAACAAAACATAACATAACTTAACAAAACATAACATAACTTAACAAAACATAACATAACTTAACAAAACATAACATAACTTAACAAAACATAACATAACTTAACAAAACATAACATAACTTAACAAAACATAACATAACTTAACAAAACATAACATAACTTAACAAAACATAACATAACTTAACAAAACATAACATAACTTAACAAAACATAACATAACTTAACAAAACATAACATAACTTAACAAAACATAACATAACTTAACAAAACATAACATAACTAACAAACATAACATAACTTAACAAAACATAACATAACTTAACAAAACATAACATAACTTAACAAAACATAACATAACTTAACAAAACATAACTTAACTTAACAAAACATAACATAACTTAACAAAACATAACATAACTTAACAAAACATAACATAACTTAACAAAACATAACATAACTTAACAAAACATAACATAACTTAACAAAACATAACATAACTTAACAAAACATAACTTAACTTAACAAAACATAACATAACTTAACAAAACATAACATAACTTAACAAAACATAACATAACTTAACAAAACATAACATAACTTAACAAAACATAACATAACTTAACAAAACATACATAACTTAACAAAACATAACATAACTTAACAAAACATAACATAACTTAACAAAACATAACATAACTTAACAAAACAAAACATAACTTAACAAAACATAACATAACTTAACAAAACATAACATAACTTAACAAAACATAACATAACTTAACAAAACATAACATAACTTAACAAAACAAAACATAACTTAACAAAACATAACATAACTTAACATAACATAACTTAACAAAACATAACATAACTTAACAAAACATAACATAACTTAACAAAACATAACATAACTTAACATAACATAACATAACTTAACAAAACATAACATAACTTAACAAAACATAACATAACTTAACAAAACAAAACATAACTTAACAAAACATAACATAACTTAACAAAACATAACATAACTTAACAAAACATAACATAACTTAACAAAACATAACATAACTTAACAAAACAAAACATAACTTAACAAAACATAACATAACTTAACATAACTTAACAAAACATAACATAACTTAACAAAACATAACATAACTTAACAAAACATAACATAACTTAACAAAACATAACATAACTTAAAAAAACATAACATAACTTAACAAAACATAACATAACTTAACAAAACAAAACATAACTTAACAAAACATAACATAACTTAACAAAAAATAACATAACTTAACAAAACATAACATAACTTAACAAAACATAACATAACTTAACAAAACAAAACATAACTTAACAAAACATAACATAATTTAAATAACATAACATAACTTAACAAAACATAACATAACTTAACAAAACATAACATAACTTAACAAAACATAGCATAACTTAACAAAACATAACATAACTTAACAAAACATAACATAACATAACAAAACATAACATAACCTAACAAAACATAACATAACTTAATAAAACATAACATAACTTAACAAAACATAACATAACTTAACAAAACATAACATAACTTAACGTAACATAATATAACTTAACATATGGAAGCCATAGAATCGATATGTGATGTAATAATGATGGAGATAGTAGAAAACAGATGCATGATGGGACAAAGTCAATAAACAAGAAATAGACGACAATTTACACCTCATAAATAAACAAGAAATAGACGACAATTTACACCTCATAAATAAACAAGAAATAGACGACAATTTACACCTCATAAATAAACAAGAAATAGACGACAATTTACACCTCATAAATAAACAAGAAATAGACGACAATTTACACCTCATAAATAAACAAGAAATAGACGACAATTTACACCTCATAAATAGACACCAAACTTTTATTCAGGGGTGGGTGGGGTGGCAGATAACAGTCGCACTTGATCTTACACGTTGTTCAAATAACAACTCTCATGTAAACTATACAGACTAGTATTGCTAGATGATAGTGATCACAAACTAGTTATATTATCTATCAACTGAAACTATACCGGTGAAAGACTAAATAGACAGCACAATATGATGACAGCACAATATGATGACAGCACAATATGATGACAGCAAAATATGATGACAGCAAAATATGATTACAGCAAAATGTGAGGACAGCAGAATATGATATCACAATATGATGACAGCACGATATGATGACAGCACAATATGGTGACAGCACAATATGATGCAGCAGAATGTAATGACAGCAGAATATGATGACAGCATAATGTGATGACAGCACAATGTGATGACTGCATCAGAATAGGATGACAGCACAATGTGATGACAGCAGAATATGATGACAGCACAATGTGATGACAGCACAATATGATGACAGCACAATATGTTATTCAAAACTGTCCACTTCAGGCAGACTTGATGAGAATAATGTGGCATACACCAATGAGTCACACTTGAAGAGAAAATATATGGTGGAGTTGAATATATGGTGGAGTTGAATATATGGTGGAGTTGAATATATGGTGGAGTTGAAGTCCTGAATATATACATCAGACTAAAACAGAAGAAGAAGAAGACCATGTAGGGGTAAACATGAGGACATGGGATGACATACTTCGGGCAAGGTAACGACACCCATCAGGCATGGTGATGACACATCAGACACGTCATTGACACACATCAAACACGTCATTGACACACTTCAGACAAGGTGATGACACGCCCGAAATCAAGTGACGACATATATAAAAACGATGACAAATCATTGGTGTCATGAGACATCGTCTGAGAACCGTTGTCGACTTCAACTGAGATTTCAACACTGCGATAACATTGTTAGTGTGTAAGGCGTGGTATTAATCTTCAGTACAAGTCTGATGTGTTACACAAGACTGTCTTCGATTCCGTGAATAATGCTGTGTACCTCATGGAAAGATAAGACACAAGCTCATAAGTAGTCGGCCAGTAACAGGTATTGACTTCATTCTCGACCAGGACTGTTATCTTACTATCATGTAATACCATCGTACATATTATTTAACAAGTCACAGATTGTCCTTAGCTACTAAAGGGCATTGCTAGCCGTGTGTGCTAGCACAAGACCACCGTTTTGTCTGTATTCTGTTTCGTAAGATTGTTAGTTTTTTTTTTTTTTAGCAATTATAAATTTTAGGAGTTTAAGTTGACTGTGCGTGTTGTAGTTGCTTGGATGTAACACGATCTGTGCGTGTTGTAGTTGCTTGGATGTAACACGATCGAATCAAGCTTAACCTGGGATACGATTTCCTTCTTCAGGTATGATTCTTTTTTTTTTTACCTGTGTGTTTGTGTGTGTGTATGTATGTGTCCATTCTGGCTTGGGTGTCCGTCCTTGTGTCCGTCACATTCTCCGGTCAGTGGTTAGTTAGTTAATCTGTCAGTTAACAGACCATATCACTATTGATACCAATGTTGACATGTTTGTGATAAATGTTTGTTTGTGTTCAAATGTTTGTTTGTGTTCAGGGCGGCTCGTCATTAGGGCCAGTGGTGTCAGGCCCACCAAAAATATTGAGTAACGTGTACTTATTATTTCAGTCATTATTTGTTTATAATTATTACTTTCAACGAGATACTGATTATCTTTGAAAGTTGATATATAGCGCTAAAATATCACATACATTCTGAAATCTAAAATTCAACGTATTTTTCTTCCAATTAGTAATACACCCATGGTCATTAGGGGCCAGTAAGAACAGGCCTACCCACAAATAATTAACGTGTACTTATTATTTTTAAAAATTTTGTTCGTAATTATTATTGATAACTTGACACTTAGCTTTGAAAGTTGAATATTTAACACTAAAATATAAATATTATATCATAATAATATAACAATCATAATATATAAATATTATTATTTAAGAAACCTATTATAACGGTCTCAAATTCAGCTTCTCTCTATAACGCTTGACGTATATATCAGCGTACTAAGTTTTATCGGGTCGTTTTAAAATTCTCTACTGACGATGTAACATTGCGACCTAACCTTTGACCACTACCTTTAATAATAATTGCCAAATCAATTTATGTCATTTTATTCACCGGAAGCTAAGTTCCTACGCGATCAACCAATTAACAGTTAAACGACGACTCTTGATTAAATAGTATTTTGTATAATTATCGATTGAATCACAAATTATATATAAAATAGTAGAAAAGGATATGCATTAATAGAAATATGTAACTAACTATTATTATAATCGTTAACGGTAATCGTCCGTTTCGTATTCAATATACATATGACTTCTACAACGCACACTCGTTTGCGATTGACAAGCTGTGACCTACTTTTGAAGTTGTGGCTTACTCGAAATTCAAAATGAATCAAGTGGATTATTTATTACGAAATCCGTTTCCTTCGTTAAAGATAGAAGAAAAGCTTGAAATTAAACGGCTAGGTGCACATCAGCCAAATAGCTTTGTATATGTGCAACAAGATGGCAAGAAAAGAGGACTTTCAATAATAAGTGGTTTAGTAAAAATCGTGGTTAACTGTCAGTGAAGAAAAGCAAAGTTGTTTTTGTTTTTATTGTTTGCTATTTCATGGTGAAGGACTGTGGTCAACGGTAGGTTGTAGGGATCTCTTTTGTACCTTAGTTATATGGTATATATTTTAGTTGTTGTTGAACCCCAGGAATTATGAGTTTTCACCATTTTGCCTATAGTGCGTGGGGAGAGTGCCCGGCTTTCTTGCAATGAGAGCTGGAAAGTATGGTTGACCATTGATTCAGGAGGAGAGTATACGCTTACACGCGACTCGTACGTTGTTACTTCTTATATTTGCTTTGCATTTATGTAACTTTTTTCATTAGACATCGACAGAAGATGCATGCATTCACTAGTATTTAGGACCCAAGAGGCGTGTCTGCGTTTGCTTTATTACCTATACCAGAGTAGCTCTTTCTCGATCCTTACCCACTTAGCCAGACATGATCTTTTGTCTATTCCAGGGTCACCACGAGGAGGTGGAGTAGGGTCTTGATCAATGCCAGCTCACTTACCCTGGCGCAACGTTGTCCGTTTGTTATTTGCGCATGCGGCGCCAAATCATTATAGTAAAGGGGGAATAATTTTGCGGAATAGACAAATAATAGTAAATACTAAATTATAAACCTAGCCTAAAAACCATGATTTTTCCCTGAAATTTTGTCTGGCCGACCACCAAACATAACCACGAGCCGCCAATGTTTTTTGTTCAAATGTTGTTTGTCAATGTTGGTTTGTGTTCAAATGTTGGTTTGTATTCAAATGTTGGTTTGAATTTATATGTCCTATGACGAGATGTATGTCTAACATCATGTTCGTACTTCTGTTTGAACTGACATGTCCTATGCAGAGATACATGTGTGTCTACGTTTAGTCTCCGCTGTCTCGTGTCCATGTGTCTCAGTTTAGTCTGACTGTCTCGTATCCGTGTGTCTCAGTTTAGTCTCGGCTGTCTCGTTCCATGTGTCCAGTTTAATCACGGCTGTCTCGTATCCGTGTGTCTCAGTTTAGTCTCAGCTGTCTCGTGTCCGTGTGTCTCAGTTTAGTCTCGGCTGTCTCGTATCCGTGTGTCTCAGTTTAGTCTCGGTTGTCTCGTGTCCGTGTGTCTCAGTTTAGTCTCGGCTGTCTCGTGTGTCTCAGTTTAGTCTCGTGTGTCTCAGTTTAGTCTCAGCTGTCTAGTTCCGTGTATCTCTGTTTAGTTTCGGCTGTCTCGTGTTCTCTAGTTTAGTTTCGGCTGTCTCGTGTCCGTATGTCTGTTTAAACAAGTTAAACGCATGCATAACAACTCGTACCGATGTCTACAGTCTAGGTAATCATGTCTACTCGTGTATATGTGTGATGCGTACCGAACAACCCGTACCGATGTCTACAGTCTAGGTAATCATGTCTACACGTGTGTGATGTGTGTGTCGTTCGAATGTCTTTTTCTGAATGCGTAATCTGTCCGTGCTGATGACAGCACGTGAAAGACAACAGAAACGCGTCATGACATTTGTATTACATCGTATCATTAACTCTTGTCTTGTCTGTGACACATAATTCACATTTCAAATGTCATTTCATCTCGATTACGTCACCGTCTGATGATTGTATGTCTGTTTATCTGTCATATATCTGTATGTATGTGTGTTTGTGTATGTGTATGTTCTTGTGTGTTTATGTATATTGTTGACAATTTCTGTTCAACGAAAGAAACAAGAATGGCAGTTTGAAATCATGTTACAAACATCCAATACAATGCGTTTGTATATCACTGTTTGTATATCACTGTTTGTATATCACTGCGTTTGTATATCACTGTTTTATACCACTGTTTTGTATTCATGGTTTGTATGTAGCTGTGTTTGTATATCACTGTGTTTGTATATCACTGCGTTTGTATGTCACTGTGTTTGTATGTCACTGTGTTTGTATATCACTGTTTGTATACCACTGTGTTTGTATATCACTGTGTTTGTATATCACTGTGTTTGTATATCACTGTGTTTGTATATCACTGTGTTTGTATATCACTGTTTGTATATCACTGTGTTTGTATATCACTGTGTTTGTATATCACTGTGTTTGTATATCACTGTGTTTGTATATCACTGTGTTTGTATATCACTGTGTTTGTATATCACTGCGCTTGTTTTCCAATACAACTGTGTACAAGTGTGGACAACTATCTGTACTTGGGAGTGTCATGAAATAGAGGGGCGTGTCCTGGATATAATTTGGCCATCCTAACAGTCCTTCCAAGTTTATCTCATAGACCAGATGTCCCACCTTTGCAGACGTCATGCTCAAACCATCAGTTACATCCGGAACCATCTTCGTGGTCTTCATATTCTCCGTGGTCTTCATATTCTCCGTGGTCTTCATATTCTCCGTGTCTCATATTCTCCTCTATGTCAGATGTCAGAATACTTCCTTCAATAATGGTCTCCTGTAACCCTTGGTATCTTCTTATATATTCCAAATATTTCAATTTTATCGTTTTTGTTTTGACAGCATTAGCCATTAATATTTTATTTTTTTCTTATTTCTTGATAGATTTATTTGTTCTCTTCTCTGTCTAGATATACGGATACTCTTCTGTCTGATATACGGATAACTCTTCTCTGTCCATGATATACGGATAACTCTTCTCTGTCCATGATATACGGATAACTTTCGTCATGATATACGGATAACTCTTTCTGTCTATGATATACGGATAACTCTTCTCTGTTCATGATATACGGATAACTCTTCTGTCATATTCATCTATCTTCATAGATAGTATGATATGCTTTTCCATGTACTACGGAAATGTCACTTATATTCAAATGTCAGCTTTTCCACTAGCTCTGCTAAATGTGCAGGCTTCCATAGGTAGCCATTGGAAATATGCATGCACTTAGTATTCTGGTCTTTGTTCTGCTATCAGTTCTGTACTAGTTTTAGTTGTTTAATTGTGTGTTTGTGTAAGGCATTGTTTGTTTAACATCAGGTGAATGTTGTGTCGATGTTTTAACGAAATTATTTCATGACATTACAACACCGGATATATACCCACAGATTTATACAACACTGGATATATACAGATGTAATACAATCCATTTTTATAGCACTACCAAAAATAGTAGGAACAATCAGCCTCATGAGTCACGTAACAAAACTACTTTTCAGAATTTTCATGAGAAGGGTACGAAACAAAATAAGACCAGGAAGAACAATATTGCATTGTTGAACGCAGAGGAACAAACAACGCAATATATACAATAAGAACAATAATGGAAAGATCAATAGAAATGAAGTTGGACTTATACCTATGTTTCATAGACTACTCAAAAACTTTTGATAAAGTAAAACATGGAGAAATAATTCGGATGTTAGAAAGTTTAAATGTTGATGGGAAAGATCTTAGACTGATCAAGAATATGTACTGGCAACAAAGTGCAGCCATAAGACTAGAGAATCAGAGTGAAATCTATCAGGAGATACAAATAGGAGTAAGACAAGGATGCGTACTCTCACCAGACCTGTTTAAGCTATACAGTGAAAACATCATGCAAACATATAGAAGAAAAGCAGGAATAACATCATGAAATCTATAGAAGAAAAAACAGGAATAACAGTGGTGGACAAAACATGAACAATCTAAGATACGCTGATGACACAATTCTCATGGCTACAAATGAACAAGATCTGCAAGACTTGATAGACATACTAGTGAGAGAAAGTGAAAAGAAAGGATTAAGCATGAATATAAAGAAAACAGAGGTTATGGTTGTCTCCAAGAAACAAAAAACACCAACATGTAATATCAAAATAAATAACACAACACTGAAACAAGTCCATCAATTCAAGTACCTGGGAACATTCTAACATCAGATGGAAGATGTACAACAGAGATTAGAGTAGAATAGCTCAAACGAAAGCAACTTTTATGAAAATGAAGAACACACTATTCGTGAACTCACTACCAATGACACTGCGAAAACGAGTACTCCAATGCTATATTGAACCAATTCTTATGTATGGCAGCGAATCATGGACACTGAACAAACAATCAATACGATCATTGGAAGCCACAGAGATGTGGTTTTACAGAAGAATGCTGAAAATTCCATGGACAGCAAAGAAAACAAACGTGGAGGTTTTAAATCAGGCCTGCACACAAGAAACCTTATCAAAAGAATAAGAATCCGACAATCAAGGTTCTTCGGGCATATAATGCGAAGAGAAGGTTTAGAAAATTTGGTGACTACAGGTAAAATTCAGGGAAGGAGAGATCGTGGAAGACAGAGGAGAAGATGTTGGATGGCCTGACATCATGGTTCGACAAAATATCGACGTCAGAACTGATTACATGCACCAAGCAAAGAGAGTTGTGGAGAGACATGATCGCCTATGCCGGCAGGCATGGCACTTGATTTGTTTTATTTCATTTCCTTCCTCCCATTTCCGCCTTTTGTTAGCAGTGAGCCTAGTTATTCTTGGATCACTCCATATCGACCACTTGTTAAACCACTCTGTGTGGATTTGTATGTGATCTGAGCCTAAGAGCGATTGTAGGTTATGTCAGTTATGCGCCTACAAGTAGGCAAGCACATCAGATTTCTGCTACGCTTTGTTTTAATGACTAGGGTAGCTACCCCAAGCCCCTACCTGGGCCGCCTCTTACGACATGTCTGGTAGGTCACAGTGTTACTATTTTATTTGCTCACCTTGCGAGACGCGGCCACATACGGGTGACCTAGTTATTGAAAACTCTTCACATTTTCTGGGTTGTTTTTTTCTCTCCATTGATTAAAATATTCTTTGTCATGCTTTTCTCATATTTTTGGTTTGGTGTCGCTGTTGTCATATTAAGATATAGATTTGTGTTGTGTGTGTGTCTGTGTGTGTCACTGTTGTCATATTGAGATATAGATTTGTGTGTCTGTGTGTGTCCTGTTGTCATATTAGATATAGATTTGTGTGTTTGTGTGTGTGTGTGTGTGTGTGTGTTGCTGTTGTCATATTAAGATATAGATTTGTGTGTTTGTGTGTGTGTGTGTCTGTGTGTGTGTTGCTGTTGTCATATTGAGATATAGATTTGTGCTGTGTGTGTTGCTTGTTGTCATATTGAGATATAGATTGTGTGTTGTGTGTGTGTGTGTTGCTGTTGTCATATTAGATATAGATTTGTGTGTCTGTGTTGCATTTGTCATTGAGATATAGATTTGTGTGTGTGTTTCTTGTGTGTATTCTGTTGTTCATATTAAGATAGTAGATTATGTGTCTGTGTTGTGTGTGTCTGTGTTCGCATGCTGTTTCAATTGAGAATAGATTTGTCGTGTGTCTGTGTTGTGTTGCTAGTTGTCATATTAGATATAGATTTGTGTGTGTGATTGTTGCTGTTGTAACATATGAGATATAGATTTGTTGTGTATTGTGTGTATATGTGTGTCTGTTGATCCATATTAAGATATAGATTTGAGTGTGTGTGTGTCTGGTGGTCATATTGAGAATGATTTGTGTGTGTGTGTGTGTGTATTGCATGTCTGTCATATTAAGATATAGATTTGTGTGTGTTTGTCGTTGCTTTTCTCTTGCACATCCTTATTCATGTGTATGGAGTATACTTGTGATATCTCCTTGTTATCTCTCTTATCCTATTCTGTCCCAATGGATATATGGCGTACAACTTATCACTAATACTAATATGAATTAATGCATCGTTTCTAAAGTGAAAATGAAATTTGTACACAATATATTGTTATTTTCTACATTAGTGTCTCATTTGACAGATATTTTAGAAAATATAATTTCTCTGTGTAGATTTCTAACATACACATGATATAATGTGAGGTCTGATAGATACACATATCTGTACAACGATATAATGTGAGTCTGGTAGGATACACATCTGTACACACGAAATAATGTGTGTCTGGTAGGATACACATATCTGTACACATGATATAATGTGTGGTCTGGTAGGATACACATATCTGTACACATGATATAATGTGAGTCTGGTAGGATACCATATCTGTACACATGATATAATGTGAGGTCTGGTAGGATACACATATCTGTACACACGATATAATGTGTGATCTGGTAGGATACACATATCTGTACACATGATATAATGTGTGATCTGGTAGGATACACATATCTGTACACATGATATAATGTGTGATCTGGTAGGATACACATATCTGTACACATGATATAATGTGTGATCTGGTAGGATACACATATCTGTACACATGATATAATGTGTGGTCTGGTAGGATACACATATCTGTACACATGATATAATGTGTGGTGCTATCTGATGAAATGTTCAGTAAATTAGACTCGATCTTATAGTACCACATCTAGTGATCTCTGTTAGGGTCTCTGTGGCTAAGTGGTTAAGCACTTTGCCTTGTGAGTCGAAGGTCGTGGGTTCGAATCCGGACCGCGCCGTTCTGTTCACGAGTGCAGTTTTTCCAGAAACCCTAGGATTGTTGCTGGAGCTACGGAGTTCGTGCTTTGTGCAATACTCTCGGCAGGTGGCGTGCCATTTCTGCGGAGAGGACCGAGCCATATGGGGTAATACCCGGTGCAATGAAGTCAATCCTTTGGCTTTAAAACCATTTAAACATCTAGTGAGTTATAATATCGTTTTGCTATCAGATCTGATTTGTCACAAAGTTGACAGTTAGATCTGATTTGTCACAAAGTTGACAGTTAGATCTGATTTGTCACAAAGTTGACAGTTAGATCTGACTCATACCTCTCAAAGTGCATTAATAATTTGATATTAAAAGGACATTAATATTGACAATTGACATTAGACATGATTTGTAAATACATTATAGAGAGACATTGAGATAATTGACTTAATGGATACATATAGAGAGACATTGAGATAATTGACTTAATGGATACATTATAGAGACATTAATAATTGACTTAATGGATACATTATGGGAGACATTAGAAGACTATCCACAAGTGAAAAATCCATCCGTATGGTGCCGGGGCCCGCAAGGGAAGCCAGAAATAGTACCACTGTGACCTACAAGGCATGTCGTAAGAAGCGACTGAGGTAGGGGCCTAGGAAGCTACCTAGTTAATAAAAGCTTCGCAAAAATCGGATATACTGGTCTACTTATAGGCGCATAACTGGCACAACGTGCAATCGCTCTTAGGCTCAGATCGCATACAAATTACAAAGAGTTAACAAGTGGTCGATATGGAACGTTCGAAGAAGAAGTGAAACATCACGACGCTCGGACAGATAACACCATCAAGATAACACCATCAAGATAACACCATCAAGATAACACCATCAAGATAACACCATCAAGATAACACCATCAAGATAACACCATCAAGATAACCCATCAAGATAAAGCATCAAGATAACACCATCAAGATAACGCCATCAAGAAAATGAATTCATGAAGCTAGTCTAGGATTTGTACGTCACACTATTCCTGTATGTCACTACCACCACTAGGATTTGCTCGTCACACTATTCCTGTATGTCACTACCATCACTAGGATTTGCACGTCACACTATTCCTCTATGTCACTACGTCCACTAGGATTTGCACGTCACACTATTCCTCTATGTCACTACGTCCACTAGGATTTGTACGTCACACTATTCCTCTATGTCACTACGTCCACTAGGATTTGCACGTCACACTATTCCTGTATGTCACTACGTCCACTAGGATTTGCTCGTCACACTATTCATCTATGTCACTACGTCCACTAGGATTTGCTCGTCACACTATTCATCTATGTCACTACGATCACTAAAAGAGCATTGTACAACACAATCTTTCTCCCAACATTATTCTATCAGTGCCAAACCTGGACGCTGTCATCAAATGATAGAAGAAAACTAGTCACGACAGAAATGAAGTGTCTACGCAGAATGCTGGGAGTATCAAGAAGAGATCAGTATAGAAAGGAAGACATCAAGTAAAAAGTTGCTACAACATCAGTATTGAACTTCAACAAAAAACACTGTGTGTGTTGCCAGGGTCCACAAGGGGAGCAGAAAATAGTACCACTGCGACCTACAAGACGACTGAGGTTGGGGTCTAGGGAATCTACCTGAGTTTTTACAAAAGTATCGTAGAAATTGAATGTGCTGGCCTACTTGTTGGTGCATAATTGGCACAATGTACAATCATTATTAGGCTCAGATCACATACAAATCCCACAGAGTGGTCAACAAGTGGTCAACAAGTGGTCAACAAGTGGTCAACAAGTGGTCAATGTGGAGAGTTCGAAGAAGAAGAAGAAGGTCAAGAAACAACAAATTAAATGATTCGACCACATCAGCAGATTGCCAACAGACATAGTGTCTCAATGCTATAGTGTCTCAATGCTATAGTGTCTCAATGCTATAGTGTCTCAATGCTATAGTGTCTCAATGCTATAGTGTCTCAATGCTAATGTCTCAATGCATAGTCTCAATGCTATAGTGTCTCAATGCTATAGTGTCTCAATGCTATAGTGTCTCAATGCTATAGTGTCTCAATGCTATAGTGTCTCAATGCTATAGTGTCTCAATGCTATAGTGTCTCAATGCTATAGTGTCTCAATGCTATAGTGTCTCAATGTATAGTGTCTCAATCATGTGTCTCAATGCTATAGTGTCTCAATGCTATAGTGTCTCAATGCTATAGTGTCTCAATGCTATAGTGTCTCAATGCTATAGTGTCTCAATGCTATAGTGTCTCAATGCTATAGTGTCTCAATGCTATAGTGTCTCAATGCTATAGTGTCTCAATGCTATAGTGTCTCAATGCTATAGTGTCTCAATGCTATAGTGTCTCAATGCTATAGTGTCTCAATGCTATAGCGTCTCAATGCTATAGCGTCTCAATGCTATAGCGTCTCAATGCTATAGCGTCTCAATGCTATAGCGTCTCAATGCTATAGCGTCTCAATGCTATAGTGTCTCAATGCTATAGTGTCTCAATGCTATAGTGTCTCAATGCTATAGTGTCTCAATGCTATAGTGTCTCAATGCTATAGCGTCTCAATGCTATAGTGTCTCAATGCTATAGTGTCTCAATGCTATAGCGTCTCAATGCTATAGCGTCTCAATGCTATAGTGTCTCAATGCTATAGTGTCTCAATGCTATAGTGTCTCAATGCTATAGTGTCTCAATGCTATAGTGTCTCAATGCTATAGTGTCTCAATGCTATAGTGTCTCAATGCTATAGTGTCTCAATGCTATAGTGTCTCAATGCTATAGTGTCTCAATGCTATAGTGTCTCAATGCTATAGTGTCTCAATGCTATAGTGTCTCAATGCTATAGTGTCTCAATGCTATAGTGTCTCAATGCTATAGTGTCTCAATGCTATAGTGTCTCAATGCTATAGCGTCTCAATGCTATAGCGTCTCAATGCTATATCGAAACAGTGTCTCAATGCTATAGTGTCTCAATGCTATATCGAAACAGTGTCTCAATGCTATAGCGAAACAGTGTCTCAATGCTATAGCGAAACAGTGTCTCAATGCTATATCGAAACAGTGTCTCAATGCTATATCGAAACAGTGTCTCAATGCTATATCGAAACAGTGTCTCAATGCTATAGCGAAACAGTGTCTCAATGCTATATCGAAACAGTGTCTCAATGCTATAGCGAAACAGTGTCTCAATGCTATATCGAAACAGTGTCTCAATGCTATATCGAAACAGTGTCTCAATGCTATATCGAAACAGTGTCTCAATGCTATAGCGTCTCAATGCTATATCGAAACAGTGTCTCAATGCTATAGCGTCTCAATGCTATATCGAAACAGTGTCTCAATGCTATAGCGTCTCAATGCTATATCGAAACAGTGTCTCAATGCTATATCGAAACAGTGTCTCAATGCTATAGTGTCTCAATGCTATATCGAAACAGTGTATCAATGCTATATCGAAACAGTGTCTCAATGCTATATCGAAACAGTGGATACAAAATAGAAAGTCGTCCACACAAAAGATGGACTCAGAAATAACAGAGGCAGTGAAAAACACTATTTATGAAGATCACATAAAAGCCTGTTCTAGAAATATCTTCTTATCTTGACGCTGTGAGACAAAACATGATCCGAGAATAGAAGAAGAATGCAGAACTATATCTCTCCACTATATTTTATGCAGTGTCTCCAAACAATGTCACGAAATGTTGCATAAAGACATTACACACCAACTCTGGCTATACTGCACACAAAATGGCAGACTCCTGCTGGGAGATAATATCTTTAGTCACGTGCTTCCATATGCCAGGAGGGATACACAGTCTGGTACATGGTTGAATAGAAGTTAGATTCTGTCTGTCTGTATGTCTGTCTGTCTGTCTGCACAATGTAACTTTCACATAGGTTATGTTTGTGTGTTACGTTTGTGTGTCAGTTTGTGATAAGTTATGCGTTTGTTGAGATCATCAATAAACTCTAGTAAGCAGACATATGTTCTCCTGGATGTAACACTAACTGTTGAATGAAATATCGGGGGCTCTCATGCTGTACAACAGAAACACACTTTGTAAGCACAGAGAATGGAATAATATTTCTACTTTATTCCCATTATACATGAATGATATCACCAACTTCTTCTCCTCTGACAAATAATGAATACTGATGACCTAGCAATATGAGGTAGCAACATAGCAATGAGTCAAATACTTAACAGACACACAAGAGGATAACTCAATAGTAGTTTTTTACACAAACTTAACATAAACCCACTCAACATGCGCCCACTAAGCACAAGCCTACTAAGCAGAAGCCCACTAAGCACAAGCCCACTAAGCATAAGCCCGCAAGCACAGCCCACTAGCACAAGCCCACTAAGCACAAGCCCACTAAGCACAAGCCCACTAAGCATAAGCCGCTAAGCACAAGCCCACTAGCACAAGCCCACTAGCATAAGCCGCAAGCACAAGCCCACTAGCACAAGCCCAGCTAAGCACAAGCCCACTAAGCACAAGCCCACTAAGCACAAGCCCACTAAGCACAAGCCCACTAAGCACAAGCCCACTAAGCACAAGCCCACTAAGCACAAGCCCACTAAGCACAAGCCCACTAAGCAGAAGCCCACTAAGCAGAAGCCCACTAAGCACAAGCCCACTAAGCAGAAGCCCATTAAGCACAAGCCCACTAAGCAAAGCCCAATGCACAAGCCCACTAAGCACAAGCCCTGCAGAAGCCCACTACAGAAGCCCACTACAGAAGCCACTACAGAAGCCCACCAAGCCACTAAGCCCACTAAGCACAAGCCTACTAAGCCCCTTCCATACATGTCCAACCTGGAGCAGAACAATAAAAAAATAAACCTATCACAGAATGATTATCATGTCCAAAAATCCAAGAACCAAGTGCTGCTAAAATGAGAATCAGAAACCCAAACTCTGAACTAAAATAAACCTTGTTAGTGACGTTGAGGAAACGAGTAATACAATGCTATATAGGACCAATACTTTTATATGGCAGTGAGTCATGGACAATGAACAGACAAATGGTAAGAACATTGGAAGACACAGAAATGTGATTTCTCAGAAGAATGTTGAAAATTTCATGGACAGCTAGACAGACTAATGAAGAGATCTTGTCGGAGACAGATTCATATCGAAATCTAATCAATCGAATAAGAAGCAGACAATCAAGGTTTTTCAGAGATATAATTAGAAGGAACAGTTTAGAACATTTGGTTACAACAGACAAAATACAAGGAGAAGAGAGATAGAGGGAAACAAAGGAACAACATTCCGGACGGCTTGAAATCGTAGTTCGATAATGTTTCGGTGACGGAGTTGATGGTATGTATGAGAGACAAACCGATGTATAGAGACATGATCACCTACGTCAACCGGCACAACAATTGTTTGATATATCTAACAGAGATGCGTCGGCACAATACTTGTTTGATATCTCTAACAGAGATGCGTCGGCACATCAAGCGGTTTCAGAAGGAGTAGCCGGTATTTCTATCGTATATGTGACACCAGTTGACATCGTGACACCAAATTGACATCGTGCCACCAAGTTGACATCGTGGCACCAAGTTGACATCGTAACACCAAGTTGGCATCGTGACACCAGGTGGGCACCGTGACACCGTGGCACCGTGACACCAAGTTGGCACCGTGACACCAAGTTGGCACCGTGACACCAGGTGACACCGTGACACCAGGTGGACATCGTGACATCAGGTGGACATCGTGACACCAGGTGGACATCGTGACATCAGGTGGACATCGTGACACCAGGTGAACATCGTGACACCAGGTGGACATCGTGACACCAGGTGAACGTCGACACCAGGTGGACGTCGTGACATCAGGTGGGCATCGTGACATCAGGTGGGCATCGTGACACCAGGTGGACATCGTGAGATCAGGTGGACATCGTGACACCAGGTGGACATCGTGACACCAGGTGGACATTGTGACACCAGGTGTACATCGTGAGATCAGGTGAACATCGTGACACCAGGTGGACATCGTGACACCAGGTGAACATCGTGACACCAGGTGGACGTCGTGACATCAGGTGGGCATCGTGACATCAGGTGGGCATCGTGACACCAGGTGGACATCGTGAGATCAGGTGGACATCGTGACACCAGGTGGACATTGTGACACCAGGTGGACATTGTGACACCAGGTGGACATCGTGACATCAGGTGGGCATCGTGACATCAGGTGGGTATCGTGACACCAGGTGGACATTGTGACACCAGGTGGACATCGTGACATCAGGTGTACATCGTGACACCAGGTGGACATCGTAACACCAGGTGGACATCGTAACACCAGGTGGACATCGTGACACCAAGTGGAGAAGAAATAGAGAATGTCGCAGGCAAACACTCCAGAAATATCAGATGTCAATCAACCTCCCCACCTGCACCCTCTCCTCCTCCTCACCCAACTGCACGCGGGCTAGGAAAATAGTATACATTTGTTGCCTGACACATCCAATAGTATACATTTGTTGCCTGACACATCCATGAGACCCGCAGACCTGTCAACGCCTGGTCGTGTTAACAAGTTCCGCCCTTTTTATTGACAACAAATGACCAAAATTAGAAGATAAATGGCCGTTACTTCCAGAAACCGCGGTAGTCCAACACTATGAGATAAATATAAACCAGCTTTAAAAACCGCAACCCACGGCTATGAAATATTTCACTCAGAACCTGTTTTAAACTAGCCCAACTAAGTAAAAAAAACCGCAACCCACGTCTCTAGGGAAAATGTCCTTCAGAACTGGTTTCAAACTAGCCCAATTGAACACACACACACACACACACACACACACACACAATCACATTTCTAACAACTTCTCCTGAATACATGCAACTCGAAAGTCTTCAGTTTCAAGTTATTTATTGCCACCAAAAATAGATCACACAAACAGACTGAAAGTAATCCCAAGTTTAACTTTCTTGGCCTCAGATTTTCTAGTTCGACAATCCACTTCTGTTTGACCTGGCTACTCACTTCGACTGTGCCAGTTTATCAGTGTTACCTAGCAACCCTCATGTTTGTAGCCAGATTTAATCCGCTGGACATATCAAAGTTTTTATTGACCTCTTTCTGTTCTTGTTGTCTTTTCTAGTCTATTTGGCAGAGATAACATCGGGTTACATTGGACTTGTTTGCTTTCTCGAAGTCTTGATCGGCGTTGTTGTTCTACTTCTTGATTTATACGAACTTTGACCTTTTGGTTTGATGGAACGTTAACTATATGTTATTGTAAGCATCACTACTTTACATCGTCCTCATCATAAATTACATCGACCTCATCATAAATTACATCGACCTCATCATAAATTACATCGACCTCTTCATCATCATCGTCTGTGAAGCTGTTTGTTTTTGAGAATGAAATTGACCAAGTTAAGAATATACAAAAAGTAAAGACTTATTATACCACGTGACAGATATAGGGTAACACGGTGTTAGGCCTGTATTTTTCATTGACTTTGGCGGCGGCACGCGATGTGTACGATGGTCAGCATCCTGCCGATGCCTTTACTTCCCAATGTTTTTCCTGGTAGCGAATTGAGGCTAGGTCGACCTGAGAGCTGTTGCAGTCGAACAAAATTCCATTAACCTAAGAAGCAAGTTGACTAACAACTACGCCACTGCGGCTCTAAGTTTAGAACATGGATAACAGCAACTTATTTGTTGAAGGTATTAAGACTAACAATAACTGACATATCACTTGTTATCACCACATTAAGACTAACAATAACTGACATATCACTTGTTATCACCACACAAGTATAACCTTATCATTGATAACACATAAACAGATCAATATTTCTGACTGTGGTTGCTTGATTCCGTTTAAGTACCCACACAACAACATATTAACATCTCCATGATATAATCATATGTTAGTATTATGTCTAGTTAAACTTTCATTCATTAGAACAATTAACAAACAATAACAATTCTGACCAAATATTTTTACCATCTGCTAAATTACATCGGGGAACCTCGTCTGTCATACAGAGTTCGGGTACTGTCGCTGAGATCTTCCTGTGTAAGAAAGACATAGGAGAGCACATGGTATCTCCTAATCTTTATCAAGCAAAGAATACAAGAGAAGGAAATAAATTCACTTCTCACACAACCCACAAGTAGAAATGAAGAGATTCACTTTTCACACACAACATGTAGAAATGAAGAAATTCACTTCACACACACAATATGTAGAAATGAAGAAATTCACTTGTCACATGTAAAATGAAGAAATTAACTTCACGCACATGTAGAAACGGAAGAAATTCACTTTCACACAGCACACAACATGTAAAATGAAGAAATTCACTTTCACAAGCACACAACATGTAGAAATGAAGAAATTCACTTTACACAGCACACAACAAGTAGAAATGAAGAAATTCACTTCTACACAGCACACAACATGTAAAAATGAAGAAATTACTCACACAACATGTAAAATGAAGAAATTCACTTTCACGCACATGTAGAAACGAAGAAATTCACTTCTCACACAGCACACAACATGTAAAAATGAAGAAATTCACTTCTCACACAGCACACAACATGTAGAAATGAAGAAATTCACTTCTCACACAACATGTAAAAATGAAGAAATTCACTTCTCACGCACATGTAGAAACGAAGAAATTCACTTCTTACACAGCACACAACATGTAAAAATGAAGAAATTCACTTCTCACACAGCACACAACATGTAGAAATGAAGAAATTCACTTCTCACACAGCACACATGTAAAAATGAAGAAATTCACTTCTCACACAACATGTAGAAATGAAGAAATTCACTTCACACACAGCACACAACATGTAGAAATGAAGAAAATTCACTTCGCACACAACACGTAGAAATGAAGAAATTCACTTCACACACAGCACACAACATGTAGAAATGAAGAAATTCACTTCACACACAGCACACAACATGTAGAAATGAAGAAATTACTTCACACAACATGTAGAAATGAAGAAATTCACTTCACACACAACATGTAGAAATGAAGAAATTCAATTCACACACAGCACACAACATGTAGAAATGAAGAAATTCACTTCACACAAGCACACACCATGTAGAAATGAAGAAATCTACTTCACACACAGCACACAACATGTAGAATCCTACTAAATCTAACCATATACGTCACGACGAATAGTTGCAGCAAATGACGGATTTATTATCGATATAAAGGAAGACTGGGCTGTGTAAGAAATGAATTTCTTTACGTCTCTTCTATCCTTTACTTGATGAAGACCTTTGGTCGAAACGTTGCTGTGTATTGTTATTGTTTTAGTATTTTGTAAAACTATCGTACTTTGTTTTTATATGTTTCGCCCTTGCTACATAGTTTGACTGCAGTCTTCCCTGATATCAACATTGCTACATAGTTTGACTGCAGTCTTCCCTGATATCAACATTGCTACATAGTTTGACTGCAGTCTTCCCTCATATCAACATTGCTACATAGTTTGACTGCAGTCTTCCCTGATATCAACATTGCTACATAGTTTGACTGCAGTCTTCCCTGATATCAACATTGCTACATAGTTTGACTGCAGTCTTCCCTGATATCAACATTGCTACATAGTTTGACTGCAGTCTTCCCTGATATCAACATTGCTTACAGTTTGACTGCAGTCTTCCCTGATATCAACATTGCTACATAGTTTGACTGCAGTCTTCCCTGATATCAACATTGCTACATAGTTTGACTGCAGTCTTCCCTGATATCAACATTGCTACATAGTTTGACTGCAGTCTTCCCTGATATCAACATTGCTACATAATTTGACTGCAGTCTTCCCTGATATCAACATTGCTACATAGTTTGACTGCAGTCTTCCCTGATATCAACATTGCTACATAGTTTGACTGCAGTCTTCCCTGATATCAACATTGCTACATAATTTGACTGCAGTCTTCCCTGATATCAACATTGCTACATAGTTTGACTGCAGTCTTCCCTGATATCAACATTGCTACATAGTTTGACTGCAGTCTTCCCTGATATCAACATTGCTACATAGTTTGACTGCAGTCTTCCCTGATATCAACATTGCTACATAGTTTGACTGCAGTCTTCCCTGATATCAACATTGCTACATAGTTTGACTGCAGTCTTCCCTGATATCAACATTGCTACATAGTTTGACTGCAGTCTTCCCTGATATCAACATTGCTACATAGTTTGACTGCAGTCTTCCCTGATATCAACATTGCTACATAGTTTGACTGCAGTCTTCCCTGATATCAACATTGCTACATAGTTTGACTGCAGTCTTCCCTGATATCAACATTGCTACATAGTTTGACTGCAGTCTTCCCTCATATCAACATTGCTACATAGTTTGACTGCAGTCTTCCCTGATATCAACATTGCTACATAGTTTGACTGCAGTCTTCCTGATATCAACATTGCTACATAGTTTGACTCGCAGTCTTCCTGATATCAACATTGCTACATAGTTTGACTGCAGTCTTCCCTGATATCAACATTGCTACATAGTTTGACTGCAGTCTTCCCTGATATCAACATTGCTACATAGTTTGACTGCAGTCTTCCCTGATATCAACATTGCTACATAGTTTGACTGCAGTCTTCCCTGATATCAACATTGCTACATAGTTTGACTGCAGTCTTCCCTGATATCAACATTGCTACATAGTTTGACTGCAGTCTTCCCTGATATCAACATTGCTACATAGTTTGACTGCAGTCTTCCCTGATATCAACATTGCTACATAGTTTGACTGCAGTCTTCCCTCATATCAACATTGCTACATAGTTTGACTGCAGTCTTCCCTGATATCAACATTGCTACATAGTTTGACTGCAGTCTTCCCTGATATCAACATTGCTACATAGTTTGACTGCAGTCTTCCCTGATATCAACATTGCTACATAGTTTGACTGCAGTCTTCCCTGATATCAACATTGCTACATAGTTTGACTGCAGTCTTCCCTGATATCAACATTGCTACATAGTTTGACTGCAGTCTTCCCTGATATCAACATTGCTACATAGTTTGACTGCAGTCTTCCCTGATATCAACATTGCTACATAGTTTGACTGCAGTCTTCCCTGATATCAACATTGCTACATAGTTTGACTGCAGTCTTCCCTGATATCAACATTGCTACATAATTTGACTGCAGTCTTCCCTGATATCAACATTGCTACATAGTTTGACTGCAGTCTTCCCTGATATCAACATTGCTACATAGTTTGACTGCAGTCTTCCCTGATATCAACATTGCTACATAGTTTGACTGCAGTCTTCCCTGATATCAACATTGCTACATAGTTTGACTGCAGTCTTCCCTGATATCAACATTGCTACATAGTTTGACTGCAGTCTTCCCTCATATCAACATTGCTACATAGTTTCATTGCAGTCTTCCCTGATATCGATAACTGCTAACCTTGACCCCATAGTTTGATGAGACAACTCTAAATAGAAGATATCAGTTTATCCTTGATCTTGATCTTGATCTTGATCATAGACAAATGTTTCAACTGTAATGACCTTTTTTGTGTCATTCCCACATCACTGAAATGTTTCTTCTAACTAATACATAATAACCAAATGTTGATCAAGATATTGTCACGTTACTTGATTTTTTTACTGTTTTAGTAAACATACAACACTCGTGTCGCAAGCAATACTGTTTTAGTAAACATACAACACTCGTGTCGCAAGTAATACTGTTTTAGTAAACATACAACACTCGTGTCGCAAGTAATACTGTTTTAGTAAACATACAACACTCGTGTCGCAAGTAATACTGTTTTAGTAAACATACAACACTCGTGTCGCAAGCAATACTGTTTTAGTAAACATACAACACTCGTGTCGCAAGCAATACTGTTTTAGTAAACATACAACACTCGTGTCGCAAGTAATACTGTTTTAGTAAACATACAACACTCGTGTCGCAAGTAATACTGTTTTAGTAAACATACAACACTCGTGTCGCAAGCAATACTGTTTTAGTAAACATACAACATTCGTGTCGCAAGCAATACTGTTTTAGTAAACATACAACATCTGTGTCGCAAGTAATACTGTTTTAGTAAACATACAACACTCGTGTCGCAAGTAATACTGTTTTAGTAAACATACAACACTCGTGTCGCAAGTAATACTGTTTTAGTAAACATACAACATTCGTGTCGCAAGTAATACTGTTTTAGTAAACATACAACACTCGTGTCGCAAGTAATACTGTTTTAGTAAACATACAACATTCGTGTCGCAAGTAATACTGTTTTAGTAAACATACAACATTCGTGTCGCAAGCAATACTGTTTTAGTAAACATACAACACTGTTCGCAAGAATACTGTTTTAGTAAACATACAACATTCGTGTCGCAAGTAATACTTGTTTTAGTAAACATGCAGCACTCGTGTCGCAAGTAATACTGTTTTAGTAAACATACAACACTCGTGTCGCAAGTAATACTGTTTTAGTAAACATACAACACTCGTGTCGCAAGTAATACTGTTTTAGTAAACATACAACACTCGTGTCGCAAGTAATACTGTTTTAGTAAACATACAACATCGTGTCGCAAGAATACTAATTTGTAAACATAAACTTTTGTGTGTCAAGTCAATATGTCAGATTAGCTGTTAATTAGTAACAAACTGTGTCGCTAATATATTACTGTTTTAGTAAACATACAACATCATTAGTACAATACAATACTATTGATACATTACATATAATATCTGTACATATCTATAATTACACATTCACTATTCACATAAATACTTTAGAACTAATATCAATTGAAATTACATACAATATATTCTAAATACACACTAATGATACAAATACACTAATAAACTATTATACAAATACATAATACATATACAATAATATACAATATACACACTAATAACAACACTAATATACAATATACAACACTAATACACACTATATACAATATAGACACTAATATACAATATACACACTAATATACAATATACACTATATACACTATATACATAATATACAATATACACACATTACATATAACAATATAACACTAATATACAATATACAACTAATATACAATACATTACACACTAATATACAATATACACACTAATATACACATAATATACAATATAACACTAATATACAATTATACAATATAACACTAATATACACAACTAATACATATACACACTAATATACAATATACACACTAATATACACAATAATATACAATATACACACTAATATACACACTAATATACAATATACACACTAATATACACATAATATACATACACTAATATACAATATACACACTAAATAATATATACATATACTAATATACACTTACATATACACATATACATATATACAATATAACAATATACACACTAATATACAATATACACACTAATATACAATATACACACTAATATACACATAATATACAATATACAACTAATAATACACACTAATATACAATATACACAATAATATACAATATACACACTAATATACACAATAATATACAATATACACACTAATATACAAATATACAACACTAATATACACTATATACTATACACATAATATACACACTAATAATAATATACACTATATACTATCACAATTATAACACTAATATACAATATACACACTAATTATACAATATATACACTAATATACAATATACACACTAATATACACAACTAATATACAATATACACACTAATATACAATATCACACTAATATACACACTAATATACAATATACACTAATATACAATATACACATATAATATAACAATATACAATACACTAATATACAATATCAACTAATATACAATACACACTAATATACAATATACACACTAATATACAATACACACTAATATACAATATACACACTAATATACAATATACACACTAATATACAATATACAACTAATATACAATATACTAATCACTAATATACAATATACACACTAATATACAATAACACATAATATACAATATAAACACTAATATACAATATACACACTAATATACAATATACACACTAATATACAATACACACTAATATACAATATACACACTAATATACAATATACACACTAATATACAATATACACACTAATATACAATACACATAATATAATATACACTAATATACAATACAACTAATTATACAATATACACACTAATATACAATATACACTAATATAATACACAATACTAACACTAAATATACACACTAATATACAATATACACTAATATACACAATAATATATAATATACACACTAATATACAATATACACAATAATATATAATATAACACTAATATACAATATACACACTAATATACAATATACACACTAATAATACACATATAATATAATATACACATAATATACAATATACAACACAATAATAATATACACACTAATATACAATACTAATATATAATATACACACTAATATACATATAATATACACTAATATACAATATACACACTAATATACACAATAATATACAATATACACACTAATATACACACTAATATACAATATAACACACTAATATACAATATACACAATAATATACACAATAATATACAATATACACACTAATATACACACTAATATACAATATACACACTAATATACACAATAATATACAATATACACACTAATATACACACTAATATACAAATACACATAATAACACAATAATATACAATATACACACATAAATATACACACTAATATACAATATACACACTAATATACAATATACACACTAATATACAATATACACACTAATATACACAATAATATACAATATACACACTAATATACACAATAATATACAATATACACTAATATACACAATAATATATAATATACACATAATATACACACTAATATACAATATACACACTAATATACACACTAATATACAATATACACACTAATATACACACTAATATACAATATACACACTAATATACAATATACACACTAATATACAATATACACACTAATATACAATATACACACTAATATACACAATAATATATAATATACACACTAATATACAATATACACACTAATATACAATATACACACTAATATACAATATACACACTAATATACAATATACACACTAATATACACACTAATATACAATATACACACTAATATACAATATACACGTTAATATACACACTAATATACAATACACACTAATATACAATATACACACAAATATACAATACATACTAATATACAATATACACACTAATATACAATACACACTAATATACAATATACAAACTAATATACAATATACACACTAATATACAATATACACACTAATATACAATATACACACTAATATACAATATACACACTAATATACAATATACACACTAATATACACACTAATATACAATATACACACTAATATACACAATAATATATAATATACACACTAATATACAATATACACACTAATATACAATATACACACTAATATACAACAATATATAATATACACACTAATATACAATATACACACTAATATACAATATACACACTAATATACAATATACACTAATATACACAATAATATATAATATACACACTAATATACAATATACACACTAATATACAATATACAAACTAATATACAATATACACACTAATATACAATATACACACTAATATACACACTAATATACAATATACACACTAATATACAATATACACGTTAATATACACACTAATATACAATACACACTAATATACAATATACACACAAATATACAATACATACTAATATACAATATACACACTAATATACAATACACACTAATATACAATATACACACTAATATTCAATACACACTAATATACAATACACACTAATATACAATATACACACTAATATACAATATACAAACTAATATACAATATACACACTAATATACAATATACACACTAATATACACACTAATATACAATATACACACTAATATACAATATACACGTTAATATACACACTAATATACAATACACACTAATATACTTTTTTTTTTTTCCTTTATGTTCCTGCATTGTATATACACACTAATATACAATATACACACTAATATACAATACACACTAATATACAATATACACACTAATATACAATACACACTAATATACAATATACACACTAATATACAATATACACACTAATATACAATACACACTAATATACAATACACACTAATATACAATATACACACTAATATACAATACACACTAATATACAATATACACACTAATATACACACTAATATACAATATACACAATAATATACAATATACACAATAAATATACAAATAATATATAATATACACACTAATATACAATATACACACTAATATACAATATACACACTAATATACAATATACACACTAATATACAATATACACATAATATATAATATACACACTAATATACAATATACAAACTAATATACAATATACACACTAATATACAATATACACACTAATATACAATATACACACTAATATACAATATACACACTAATATACAATATACACACTAATATACAATATATACAATACTATACAATATATACACTAATATACAATATACACAATAATATATAATATACACAAATTCAATCTCATGCTCGGCCAATTTGTTACTTAACATTTAAAAAAAAAACATCGATAAGTTAATAATCTGAATAAATTTAATTTGCCAATTGTTATTTTTCAACTTTCACAGGAAGTCAATTGTATCAGGTTTTACTGGCTGATGCATGGAGAGAAAACGTATTGTTTTTAATGGGGAAGAAGTCGATTGTGAAGTACTGTGACATGTTTCTTTAAGTGACTTTACACATAGATGTTCAACTAAATTCCCGGTGTGAAGAACGGGTAAATTGATAGTACACAATATACACACTAATATACAATATATATACTAATTATACAATATACACTAATATACAATATACACTAATATACAATATATACACTAATTATACAATATATACACTAATTATACAATATATACACTAATTATACAATATATACACACTAATATACAATATATACACTAATTATACAATATACACACTAATTATACAATATACACACTAATATACAATATATACACTAATTATACAATATATACACTAATTATACAATATATACACTAATTATACAATATATACACTAATTATACAATATACACTAAATATACAATATACACACTAATTATACAATATACACTAATTATACAATATATACTAAATATACAATATACAATCTAATTATACAATATACACTAATTATACAATATATACACTAATTATACAATATATAATCTAATTATACAATATATACACTAATTATACAATATATACACTAAATATACAATATATACACTAATTATACAATATATATACTAATTATACAATATACACACTAATTATACAATATACACTAAATATACAATATATACACTAATTATACAATATATACACTAATTATACAATATATACACTAATATACAATATATATACTAATTATACAATATACACTAAATATACAATATATACACTAATTATACAATATGCACTAATTATACAATATATATACACTAATTATACAATATACACTAATTATACAATATACACACTAATATACAATATACACACTAATATACAATATACACACTAATATACAATATACACAATAATATATAATATACACAATAATATACAATATACACACTAATATACAATATACACACTAATTATACAATATATACACTAATATACAATATACACACTAATTATACAATATACACACTAATTATACAATATACACACTAATTATACAATACACACTAATTATACAATATATACACTAATTATACAATATATACACTAATTATACAATATATATACTAATATACAATATACACACTAATTATACAATATATACACTAATATACAATATATATACTAATTATACAATATATACACTAATTATACAATATATACACTAATTATACAATATATACACTAATTATACAATATATACACTAATATACAATATATACACTAATTATACAATATATACACTAATTATACAATATATACACTAATATACAATATACACACTAATATACAATATATACACTAATTATACAATATATACACTAATTATACAATATATACACACTAATTATACAATATATACTAATATACAATATATACACTAACTATACAATATATACACACTAATTATACAATATATACACTGATATATCTTTGTATTCAAGGCGCGATGTACAGACATCTACAAATCTAAAGTGGTCATAGTGGACCAGAACATCTGGAGAAAACCGAGGGGGAGTGGTGATATTGAATAAATTAGCGATTAATTGTATTCAATGAAACAATACTTTCCTTCCTTCAGAATGAAACAATACTTTTCCTTCCCTTTAGAATGAAACAATACTTTTCCTTCCCTTCAGAATGAAACAATACTTTTCCTTCCTTCAGAATGAAACAATACTTTTCCTTCCTTCAGAATGAAACAATACTTTTCCTTCCTTCAGAATGAAACAATACTTTTCCTCTTCTTCAGAATGAAACAATACTTTTCCTTCCCTTCAGAATGAAACAATACTTTTCCTTCCCTTCAGAATGAAACAATACTTTTCCTTCCCTTCAGAATGAAACAATACTTTTCCTTCCCCTCAGAATGAAACAATACTTTTCCTTCCCTTCAGAATGAAACAATACTTTTCCTTCCCCTCAGAATGAAACAATACTTTTCCTTCCCTTCAGAATGAAACAATACTTTTCCTTCCCTTCAGAATGAAACAATACTTTTCCTTCCCTTCAGAATGAAACAATACTTTTCCTTCCCTTCAGAATGAAACAATACTTTTCCTTCCCTTTAGAATGAAACAATACTTTTCCTTCCCTTCAGAATGAAATAATACTTTTCCTTCCCTTCAGAATGAAACAATACTTTTCCTTCCCTTTAGAATGAAACATTACTTTTCCTTCCCTTCAGAATGAAACAATACTTTTCCTTCCCTTCAGAATGAAACAATACTTTTCCTTCCCTTCAGAATGAAACAATACTTTTCCTTCCCTTCAGAATGAAACAATACTTTTCCTTCCCCTCAGAATGAAACAATACTTTTCCTTCCCTTCAGAATGAAACAATACTTTTCCTTCCCCTCAGAATGAAACAATACTTTTCCTTCCCCTCAGAATGAAACAATACTTTTCCTTCCCTTCAGAATGAAACAATACTTTTCCTTCCCTTCAGAATGAAACAATACTTTTCCTTCATTTCAGAATGAAACAATACTTTTCCTTCCCTTCAGAATGAAACAATAATTTTCCTTCCCTTCAGAATGAAACAATACTTTTCCTTCCCTTCAGAATGAAACAATACTTTTCCTTCCCTTCAGAATGAAACAATACTTTTCCTTCCCTTCAGAATGAAACAATACTTTTCCTTCCCTTCAGAATGAAACAATACGTTTCCTTCCCTTCAGAATGAAACAATACTTTTCCTTCCCTTCAGAATGAAACAATACTTTTCCTTCCCTTCAGAATGAAACAATAATTTTCCTTCCCTTCAGAATGAAACAATACTTTTCCTTCCCTTCAGAATGAAACAATACTTTTCCTTCCCTTCAGAATGAAACAATACTTTTCCTTCCCTTCAGAATGAAACAATACTTTTCCTTCCCTTCAGAATGAAACAATACTTTCCTTCATTTCTGAATGAAACAATACTTTCCTTCCTTTAGAATGAAACAATACTTTTCCTTCCCTTCAGAATGAAACAATACTTTTCCTTCCCTTCAGAATGAAACAATACTTTTCCTTCCCTTCAGAATGAAACAATACTTTTCCTTCCCTTCAGAATGAAACAATACTTTTCCTTCCCTTCAGAATGAAACAATACTTTTCCTTCATTTCAGAATGAAACAATACTTTTCCTTCCCTTTAGAATGAAACAATACTTTTCCTTCCCTTCAGAATGAAACAATACTTTTCCTTCCCTTCAGAATGAAACAATACTTTTCCTTCCCTTCAGAATGAAACAATACTTTTCCTTCCCTTCAGAATGAAACAATATAGTTTTGTTGTTGTGTAGCCATATTTGTGTATGGGACATAATACTAATGAACATATACATGATACTAATGAACACATACATGATACTAATGAACACATACATGATACTAATGAACATATACATGATACTAATGAACACATACATGATACTAATGAACACATACATGATACTAATGAACACATACATGATACTAATGAACACATACATGATACTAATGAACACATACATGATACTAATGAACACATACATGATACTAATGAACACATACATGATACTAATGAACACATACATGATACTAATGAACACATACATGATACTAATGAACACATACAAGATACTAACGAACACATACATGATACTAACGAACACATACATGATACTAATGAACACATGAAAATCGTGGCATATCCCAAAGGACGTATACTAATGAACACATACATGATACTAATGAACACATACATGATACTAACGAACACATACAAGATACTAACGAACACATACATGATACTAATGAACACATACATGATACTAACGAACACATATTGCACAACTTTCCTAGCTAGTCTCAGATGAAGTTATAATATCAGTTTATAAGATTAACTAAAACCTCTGTGGTGGGACAATGCCAGCCTGCATGGAGAGGGACACCAATAAAATCAGGGCTGTGCCGTGATATAAAGAGGTAACCGCATCAGGCGGTGCGTAACCGGGCGGCATAAGCATCGAAATTAAAATCATGATTATTTTAAAGAAAACATTTACGGGCGGCATTTCGAAGACTTGCATCATACTGAGAAAATATACCTCACGGTCCTGAATAAAAGGGTAAGAAAGCTTTCACGCAAAAGTCAGTCAGAAGCGCCATCCCAAGTGCCATAGCTACGCTTGAATTTATAAGCGGACGAACGCAGAAGAAGAAGAAGATTAAATAACAATCGCCGATACATAAAGAAGCAGAGCCAACTATAAACTTATAAGTTATCTAGAGTTGACTGTGTCAAGAAGCAGAGCCAACTATAAACTTATAAGTTATCTAGAGTTGACTGTGTCAAGAAGCAGAGCCAACTATAAACTTATAAGTTATCTAGAGTTGACTGTGTCAAGAAGCAGAGCTAACTATAAACTTATAAGTTATCTAGAGTTGACTGTGTCAAGAAGCAGAGCCAACTATAAACTTATAAGTTATCTAGAGTTGACTGTGTCAAGAAGCAGAGCTAACTATAAACTTATAAGTTATCTAGAGTTGACTGTGTCAAGAACCAGAGCCAACTATAAACTTATAAGTTATCTAGAGTTAACTGTGTCAAGAAGCAGAGCCAACGATAAACTTATAAGTTATCTAGAGTTGACTGTGTCAAGAAGCAGAGCCAACTATAAACTTATAAATTATCTAGAGTTGGTCAAGAAGCAGAGCTAACTATAAAGTTATAAGTTATCTAGAGTTGACTGTGTCAAGAAGCAGAGCTAACTATAAACTTATAAGTTATCTAGAGTTGACTGTGTCAAGAAGCAGAGCCAACTATAAACTTATAAGTTATCTAGAGTTGACTGTGTCAAGAACCAGAGCCAACTATAAACTTATAAGTTATCTAGAGTTGACTGTGTCAAGAACCAGAGCCAACTATAAACTTATAAGTTATCTAGAGTTGACTGTGTCAAGAAGCAGAGCTAACTATAAACTTATAAGTTATCTAGAGTTGACTGTGTCAAGAAGCAGAGCCAACTATAAACTTATAAGTTATCTAGAGTTGGTTGTGTCAAGAAGCAGAGCCTACTATAAACTTATAAGTTATCTAGAGTTGACTGTATCAAGAAGCAGAGCCAACGATAAACTTATAAGTTATCTAGAGTTGACTGTGTCAAGAAGCAGAGCCAACTATAAACTTATAAGTTATCTAGAGTTGACTGTGTCAAGAAGCAGAGCCAACTATAAACTTATAAATTATCTAGAGTTGGTCAAGAAGCAGAGCTAACTATAAACTTATAAGTTATCTAGAGTTGACTGTGTCAAGAAGCAGAGCCAACTATAAACTTATAAGTTATCTAGAGTTGGTTGTGTCAAGAAGCAGAGCCTACTATAAACTTATAAGTTATCTAGAGTTGACTGTATCAAGAAGCAGAGCCAACGATAAACTTATAAGTTATCTAGAGTTGACTGTGTCAAGAAGCAGAGCCAACTATAAACTTATAAATTATCTAGAGTTGGTCAAGAAGCAGAGCTAACTATAAACTTATAAGTTATCTAGAGTTGACTGTGTCAAGAAGCAGAGCCAACTATAAACTTATAAATTATCTAGAGTTGGTTGTGTCAAGAAGCAGAGCCAACTATAAACTTATAAATTATCTAGAGTTGGTTGTGTCAAGAAGCAGAGCCAACTATAAACTTATAAATTATCTAGAGTTGGTTGTGTCAAGAAGCAGAGCCAACTATAAACTTATAAATTATCTAGAGTTGGCTGTGTCAAGAACACAGTGTTCTTACTCGGAAACTAAAAGTGCCACTCCTTGAAGAAGCGTTTAAGAGATGAAGTCGGCATGTTCTTGAGTGCACAACGCAACATAGTGTGTGTGTGTGTGTGTTTAGGGTGAAGTAGAATGGTTATCACAGACAACAAGATTGTAAAAGTAGTAAGATGGTGTTCTCGGGAGTTTTGTGACAAAAGAATGTTGTTAATAATATGTTATTTAGAAATGATTAATAATATGTTATTTAGAAATGCTTGCGTCCTCTTATAATTCTGATTATCGTTTAAGATGGCGGCAACTTAGGCGCCAGAAAAGTATACAGCAGGCGCCATGTCACCTTGGAAGCTCTGCTACATAGTTTTACTGCAGTTTTCCCCTTATATTGTTAATTTATGGTGAGAATGGCCGACACTTAATGGCCGACACGAGAACTTATATCAAATTACCAGTCAACACAATCAACAACCCCTGCTCTCCCTCTCCCCACCAGTATTTTCCGTAGATGGACAGACAAGTCAGGTATGCACTTAGTTGTAAAACATAACTTTCGTGCACCAGGTGTACAACTTGATCATTTCCTAGAAATGTGAGTTTCTATCTCACCTGTATTTTCTCTCTCTCTCTCTCTCTTCTTCTTCCTTCTCTACTCTCTCTCTCTACCTGTATTCCTCTCCTCTCTACCTCTCTTCCTCTCGCTTTCTCTCTCTCTCTACCTGTATCTCTCTTTTCTCTACCTCTCTCTCTCTCTCTCTCTGTGTGTATACTATTTGAAAGTGAAACTGAATTTGTCAAATAATTGAAATAAACAAGTTGTTGATGTAAATAAAATAAATTATCATCATGGATCAAACTCATTACTGATAAATTATCATCATGGATCAAACTCATTACTGATAAATTATCATCATGGATCAAACTCATTACTGATAATATCACGGATATCCTCCTCTATGTGTGTCTGTCTGCGTGTGTGTCTGTCTGCGTGTGTGTCTGTTGTCACGTAAAGCGATAATATAAAATAGTTGTGTTAATACAGAAGCCACATTAGCCTATATCATGAACACCTGGAATGTGAAGTGTAAACAGTCGTAGATGTTGACCTGAATATTGTAAGAAAGGTGTGCCAAGGTAACACCTAGCCAAGCCATGGAATGTACAGCCCTGATACCTCTTATTATATTAGTCATAGTATTCATGTTATCACTACAAGTTTTCTATGAAAACATTATCAGACGTTGAACAAATGTCAAGCAAAGTCAAAGCTTCATATAATATTTCTCAGTTTGTTATCTTGTTATTTCGATATCTATCTGGAGAAATGATATCAAGTGTTGAAAATACATTTATTATCTGTCCGTTGTTTCTGTCATTCTTTCCATTTCATAGTTGACATTATTTGATAATGTCTTTTGATCGAAGCGTGTCTGTAGCTCAAGTGGTAGTGAGCTCGATCATAAACCTAAGTGTACCTGGTTCAAACCCCACGGTACACAAAAAGGTAAAATAGACCTCACCGTTCAGAAACCAATGGCAAACTACTGAACGTATAAGTTGTGTCTAGAAAATCAACGACTCGTTTACTGTGGTCGATGGCTACGTCCTGTCAAGTATATGTCACGATTTTTATTCAATAACTACATTAATTTGTGTATCTCCTATGTGTATCTCCTATGTGTATCTCCTATGTGTATCTCCTATGTTTATGTCCCTAGTTTATCTCCTATGTGTATCTCCCATGTTTATCTCCCATGTTTATCTCCTATGTGTATCTCCTATGTTTATCTCCTATGTGTATCTCCTATGTGTATCTCCTATGTTTATGTCCCTAGTTTATCTCCTATGTGTATCTCCCATGTTTATCTCCCATGTTTATCTCCTATGTGTATCTCTATGTATATCCCTATGTTTATCTCCTATGTGTATCTCCCATGTGTATCTCCTATATTTATCTCCTATGTTTATCTCCTATGTGTATCTCCCATGTGTATCTCCTATATTTATCTCCTATGTTTATCTCCTATGTTTATCTCCTATGTGTATCTCCCATGTGTATCTCCCATGTGTATCTCCCATATCTCCTATGTTTATCTCCTATGCTTACGTATATTCATTTATTTCTTATCTGTCTGGTTAAATCTATGTATTTTTATCTTTTCATTGACAGATAAACCTGCAGGCGTGACCAGAAACCAAGAAAAAGAAATCCACACAGAAAAGACAATAGTGTGGTCAAATATGGAGGGACCAAGCTTCCACTGCGCTTACTTAGGCTTTGGCGCAATTTCTAAACCTCCGACCAACATGAGTGTGCTTCAGAACCCGATCAAGGAGTTATACTTCCAGTACCGGAAGTCACCAACTAATGGCCGTAGTGCTAACTTCAAACTTATTCAGAAGGGAGTCTTGCTGACACTGTTTGAAAATGGCGTCGTCTGCGCCGAACTATTTTTCGATTTCACAAGTGTCACATTCGTAGAAGCAGCACGATTTCTGACAGTAAAAACATCCAGTGACCGTAAGTTAAAGGCTATGTTTGTGCCTATTGACGATAGGAAAGCAACGGTCAGTGAGAAACAAGCATTTGCTTTAGACAAGACTTTCCACTTTCTGGCCTCTACGTCCCATCCACCTCTTGTCGCATGCGTTGTCAGGAGGCCGGCAGGAGTCAAAGCCTTAGATTGCCATGTGTTTGCTTTAGACACAGCAGAGAACGCTCTTCATATAACTGCCCTGATAGGATCTACACAGGTGCCTTCAGGGCAGGGAGGCAAATCGGATGCAGCTGGAGATGCTTCTAGAGTCAAAAGCAACTTTGACCGTGGGATCCGGGGAGATGTGATTAGAACTGACCGCGGCGAGTATTCTGTGTACGAGGGCCCAACACACGACGGACCACAGCCTCAACAGTACAGTGGGGTCCTGTTCCTGAGATGCAACAAGGTCAACGATACAGTGATGGCCCCATTTCTGAAATGCAGCAAGGTCAAAGGTACAGTGGGGGTCCCATTCCTGAAATGCAGCAAGGTCAAAGGTACAGTGGAGGCCCCATTCCTGAGATGCAGCAAGGTCAACGATACAGTGGGGGTCCAATTCCTGAGATGCAGCAAGGTCAAAGGTACAGTGGAGGTCCCATTCCTGAGATGCAGCAAGGTCAAAGGTACAGTGGGGGTCCCATTCCTGAAATGCAGCAAGGTCAAAGGTACAGTGGGGGCCTTGTTCAAGTTCCTGGAAGAAATGGAAACATGGGGTATCCTCAAGGTGGGATACAAGGCCCAATAATGCTAACACAAGATAACTTCGAGAGCCCCAACTTCAAATCAGCAATCATACGGTGGCGGGGTCCGGCCCAAGGCTACGGTATGTATGAACATCCCAATTATGGGAATCCGTCAGTTATTGGTTACGCTAAGCCACCTGACGTCATCATTAATGCCCACCAAAGATCTGTTGATAGCGCTGAGCAGTTGTCACGTGACAGAACTCACAGCGGTTCTGAACATAGTTCTGCTGGGGTCAGAGTACAACAAGATGACGTTCAGATGCGCAACAGCAATAACACACGTATGCATGTCGCACCTGTAAATGAAGGTCGCCTGTCAGGTGGTCCAGGTCCTGTTAATCGTCTTTCAGGAAACCAAGTAGCTCCTGGTGGGAAAACATTCATCCATCCTGGTGAACCAACACCAGTTTATATGACTGGACTACAGCGACAGCCAGATTCCAACATATCCTCCGTTGCACCATTTGGAGCCATGACCTCACCAACAGCCGCATTCTCCCCGATGAGGGATGACTTTGGTCCCGTGTTTTCAGCCTCCAACCTTGAAAGCAGAGGTCAAGCTAGTCAACCGGAACAAGATCACACAGCTGGCGGAAGACCAGTAGCCAAGGTGCCTCCACACATGAAAGGAGTCAAAGTTCTCCCTTCAGATTTCAGAATGATCAAATTAAAACCCAAAAATGAAAAACGCACAGAAAGTTCAGACGATTACGACAATAATAAAGAAGTTATGGAGAAATACAAAGAATATCAAGAGCGTGAGAAAGAAGTGAATTATACTGGAGGCATAAAAGCCTCGGTTGTGAAAACAAACTCTCAGGAAACTGATGGATTCATAGACTTCACCGAGCAGAATAAACAACGCACAGAGGAACGCAGTCGAGATTTCTCTCCTCAGTGGAATGAAACCATCAAAGAGAAGAAATCTACAGGAAGAGGGTTTGATAGTACAGGTAATAATGTTCAACACATTTATGGTGACTCTCGAGACCATGCACAACGACATGAAGACAATAACAACAGAAATATTGGTCAAGGAGAGAACTGGACCAACAAATTACAGCCTAATGTTGGCAACGCAGGGGATGCTCATGTCCGTACCAAGGACTTGGAAATTGCAAACATGTTTTCTAACGTGAAATTACAAGATGGAAATGATAGCCGTAATATGTACAGACAACAACAAGGGGTCAGGAATGAGATCGAGGAAGGTCTTGGCTACTTGCCTTGACATTGACCTTCAGTCGATATCTGGAATATTCCCAAAACACTCTGTAACATTGTGTATCACGTGACATTGTGTATCACGTGACATTGATTGTAGACTAAACTATGCAAGAAGTCACAAGAGGACATTTGTAGCCAATATTTATCTTTTTTAAAAAACAATTATTTATCTGACCTATGATTTTATTTTTATCAACAAGATCAGCTGCTGCATGGATACCGAGGCATGTGGACGTTGAACACCGAGACATGTGGACGTTGGATACCGAGACATGTGGACGTTGGACACCGAGACATGTGGACGTTGGACACCGAGACATGTGGACGTTGGACACCGAAACATGTGGACGTTGGACACCGAGATATGTGGACGTTGGATACCGAGACATGTGGATGTTGGATACCGAGACATGTGGACGTTGGACACCGAGACATGTGGACGTTGGACACCGAGACATGTGGACGTTGGATACCGAGACATGTGGACGTTGGACACCGAAACATGTGGACGTTGGATACCGAGACATGTGGACGTTGGACACCGAAACATGTGGACGTTGGACACCGAGATATGTGGACGTTTAATGTCGAGCCATGTGAACGATAGAGGATTCAATTTGGAATATCATCATTACACTCCGTACATGTGCGCATATGTGCTCATATGTGCCCCGATCTTCTTTGCAATATCTCCAACAGCGTCCAGCGACTAACCGTACCAGTTCAATTTTGTTAGTGAATTGTTCATCTTCAGCTCAAGAACTGTTGTTTGTTCTTCAGCTCAAGAACTATTGTTTGTTCTTCAGCTCCTGAGTGTTTATGTTCTCCGTTCTTCTCCTCAAACCAAGCATGGATGTGATCAATTACTGAGTCTATGTACTTGCCATGACATGATTCCATTGTGTCTGCCTAGAGATATCTCCATCTCTGAACATGATATCTCTATCTGTGAACGTGATGTCTCCATCTGTGAACGTGATGTCTCCATTTGTGAACGTGATGTCTCCATCTGTGAACATGATATCCCATCTGTGAACATGCTGTCTCCATCTGTGAACATGGGTATCTCCATCTGTGAACATGATATCCCATCTGTGAACATGATATAATTGATGTGATATGTTACCCAATGATATGTATATAGTCTGATTATCACAGTTCAAAGGTCAACAAAATGTACACATGTTTGACCTTTTAGTGTGGACATAGTGTACACATCTTCCAGAATTATTAGAGTGTGTAAATGAAGAGGGAGATTAAGAAACCTGTTGTTAGAGCTTGTGTTATCAGGTCTTAGAGCAGAGTTTAAGTCTACAGAGGCCCGTCTGCCTAGCGTGTTCGTATCGCGTTGGACTACGGGTGACTATCCCTCTGTGTGTGCGGGTTCAATTCCGCGGGATGGCAGAAAAAGCCCCAGATTTACGATTTTCGTGGCACCGAACCGAAGGGTTACGATGTTCATGGCACCGAGCTGAAAAGCTCAAGTGCTTCTGCATCGAAAAAAAAGGCTACAGAGCTTATGTAGAGAGGTCTTATAGCAGGACTTATGTAGTCAAGTTTTATAGAAGGTCTTATGTAGTCAAGTCTTATAGCAGAACTTATGTAGTCAAGTCTTATAGAAAAACTTATGTAGTCAAGTTTGACCTGTACTTGTTATTATCGTCAAGTTGTTATTATTGACAAGTTGTTATTATCATCAAGTTGTTATTATCGTCACGTTGTTATTATCGACAAGTTATTATCGACAAGTTGTTATTATCGTCAAGTTGTTATTATTGACAAGTTGTTATAAAAAATGATTGTTCCTGTTAATCAAAATCAGCATAATTGTCTCCTGGTGATTAATTCCGTGCCTTGAGGGAGACCAGACATCGGCTTGTTATTGTTGTTGTATTGTCTGTTGTCTGTCTGGTTGTTGTATTGCCAGTGTATTGTCTGTCTGTTTGTTAATGTATGAACATATTTGATAGACCTGACCACTTTTGGTCAGAATTGAACACATGTGTTGGATACACATGACTATATACTTTACAGATCTGAATAAATTTGAACACACATGTGTGACACACTGGAACACATGTGTGACACACTAGAATATATATGTGATATACAGGGATAGATGCTATGCTCAAAACTCACAGATGTATGTTGAACAAATCGGAATAAAATGCTCCACACACACAAACCTGGATATCATATTTTTGTGTGCACCTGCAAATATGGATGTATGGATGAATCGCTGATACACATGGATATGATTTATTATATGTATTCATAAATGGTGTTTGATGCACTTTGAATGTTTGGAATCCATACTTGACGCACTTTGAATGTTTGGAATCCATACTTGACGCACTTTGAATGTTTGGAATCCATACTTGACGCACTTTGAATGTTTGTTTAATTGATGGCATACCTCTATACATGTTTGTTACACCTGGTTAAATGTTGATATATTTGGTTAAATGATGGCACACCTGGTTTAATGATGGCACACCTGGTTACATGATTGATATATCAAAATAAAACAAAATTAAACATATCATATTGCACTGACTCGTTTGGCTACTATGATTGATGTCTTGTTCATGACTTCTGTGTATGTGTGTGTACCTATGTGAAACTTGTTCATTATTTCTGTATATGTGTGTGTGTGTACCTATGTGAAACTTGTATTCAAACTTTTGTATGTTCATTCACTCACATTAGATATATATATATCAGTTCATTGTTTTGTTGATGTGTTTGTATTAATATTTGTTTATCTCTTTGTATTAATATTTGTTTATCTCTTTGTATCAATATTTGTTTATCTCTTTGTATCAATGTTTGTTTATCTCTTTGTATCAATATTTGTTTATCTCTTTGTATCAATGTTTGTTTATCTCTTTGTATCAATATTTGTTTATCTCTTTGTATCAATGTTTGTTTATCTCTTTGTATCAATATTTGTTTATCTCTTTGTATCAATATTTGTTTATCTCTTTGTATCAATGTTTGTTTATCTCTTTGTATCAATGTTTGTTTATCTCTTTGTATCAATATTTGTTTATCTCTTTGTATCAATGTTTGTTTATCTCTTTGTATCAATATTTGTTTATCTCTTTGTATCAATGTTTGTTTATCTCTTTGTATCAATATTTGTTTATCTCTTTGTATCAATGTTTGTTTATCTCTTTGTATCAATATTTGTTTATCTCTTTGTATCAATGTTTGTTTATCTCTTTGTATCAATGTTTGTTTATCTCTTTGTATCAATGTTTGTTTATCTCTTTGTATCAATATTTGTTTATCTCTTTGTATCAATATTTGTTTATCTCTTTGTATCAATGTTTGTTTATCTCTTTGTATCAATGTTTGTTTATCTCTTTGTATCAATGTTTGTTTATCTCTTTGTATCAATGTTTGTTTATCTCTTTGTATTAATGTTTGTTTATCTCTTTGTATCAATGTTTGTTTATCTCTTTGTATCAATGTTTGTTTATCTCTTTGTATCAATGTTTGTTTATCTCTTTGTATCAATGTTTGTTTATCTCTTTGTATCAATGTTTGTTGTTGCTGATATCTCGTGAAACACAACAATGTTGCTGACGGCCATGATGTCCCATTGACTATGATGATGTTTTACTTAATTCTGAGCACTTTCTCAGGGACTCAGTGCCTGGAGACTTAACTTTTTCCACAGATAGCTACGTAGTGCCTGGAAATCAGTTCCATAGACAGCGGTTCAGTGCCTGGAGACCGGTTCCATAGACAGCGACTCAGTGTCCGGAGACCGGTTCCATAGACAGCGGTTCAGTGTCCGGAGACCGGTTCCATAGACAGCGGCTCAGTTTCGGGAGACCGGTTCCATAGAGAATGGCTCCATAGACAGCGACTCAGTGTCGGGAGACCGGTTCCATAGAGAATGGTTCCATAGACAGCGACTCAGTGTCGGGAGACCGGTTCCATAGACAACAGCTCAGTGTCCGGAGACTGGTTCCATAGACAGCGGTTCAATGCCGGAGACAGGCTACATTGACAAGGTTCAGTGCCGAGATACAAACTGTGCTAATCTTACTAAGAGATTTGTCAGATTAAAACCTACAGACAGAAAGTAGATCTATCCGACGATGTATACAAAGTTTGTCCAGAACTAATGTGCTCGTGTGCCTCTAATGTCGAACACTTCTCCTCAGAGAAGAGAACAGTGTGTAGGACGATGCAGTGACCACTCTTAGAACACTTCTCCTCAGAGAGAAGAGAACAGTGTGTAGGACGCTGTAGTGACCACTCTTAGAACACTTCTCCTCAGGGATAAGAGAACAGTGTGTAGGACGCTGTAGTGACCACTCTTAGAACACTTCTCCTCAGATAAGAGAACAGTGTGTAGGACGCTGTAGTGACCACTCTTAGAACACTTCTCCTCAGATAAGAGAACAGTGTGTGGGACGCTGTAGTGACCACTCTTAGAACACTTCTCCTCAGATAAGAGAACAGTGTGTAGGACGATGCAGTGACCACTCTTAGAACACTTCTCCTCAGAGAAGAGAACAGTGTGTAGGACGATGTAGTGACCACTCTTAGAACACTTCTCCTCAGAGAGAAGAGAACAGTGTGTAGGACGATGCAGTGACCACTCTTAGAACACTTCTCCTCAGATAAGAGAACAGTGTGTAGGACGCTGTAGTGACCACTCTTAGAACACTTCTCCTCAGCGAGAAGAGAACAGTGTGTAGGATGATGCAGTGACCACTCTTAGAACACTTCTCCTCAGAGAGAAGAGAACAGTGTGTAGGACGATGCAGTGACCACTCTTAGAACACTTCTCCTCAGATAAGAGAACAGTGTGTAGGACGCTGTAGTGACCACTCTTAGAACACTTCTCCTCAGATAAGAGAACAGTGTGTGGGACGCTGTAGTGACCACTCTTAGAACACTTCTCCTCAGATAAGAGAACAGTGTGTAGGACGATGCAGTGACCACTCTTAGAACACTTCTCCTCAGAGAAGAGAACAGTGTGTAGGACGATGTAGTGACCACTCTTAGAACACTTCTCCTCAGAGAGAAGAGAACAGTGTGTAGGACGATGCAGTGACCACTCTTAGAACACTTCTCCTCAGATAAGAGAACAGTGTGTAGGACGATGTAGTGACCACTCTTAGAACACTTCTCCTCAGAGAAGAGAACAGTGTGTAGGACGCTGTAGTGACCACTCTTAGAACACTTCTCCTCAGCGAGAAGAGAACAGTGTGTAGGATGATGCAGTGACCACTCTTAGAACACTTCTCCTCAGAGAGAAGAGAACAGTGTGTAGGACGATGCAGTGACCACTCTTAGAACACTTCTCCTCAGATAAGAGAACAGTGTGTAGGACGATGTAGTGACCGCTCTTAGAACACTTCTCCTCAGGGATAAGAGAACAGTGTGTAGGACGATGTAATGACCACTCTTAGAACACTTCTCCTCAGAGAGAAGAGAACAGTGTGTAGGACGATGCAGTGACCACTCTTAGAACACTTCTCCTCAGATAAGAGAACAGTGTGTAGGACGCTGTAGTGACCACTCTTAGAACACTTCTCCTCAGAGAAGAGAACAGGGGTAGGACGATGTAGTGACCACTCTTAGAACACTTCTCCTCAGATAAGAGAACAGTGTGTAGGACGATGCAGTAACCACTCTTAGAACACTTCTCCTCAGAGAAGAGAACAGTGTGTAGGACGCTGTAGTGACCACTCTTAGAACACTTCTCCTCAGATAAGAGAACAGTGTGTAGGACGATGCAGTGACCACTCTTAGAACACTTCTCCTCAGAGAGAAGAGAACAGTGTGTAGGACGCTGTAGTGACCACTCTTAGAACACTTCTCCTCAGGGATAAGAGAACAGTGTGTAGGACGCTGTAGTGACCACTCTTAGAACACTTCTCCTCAGATAAGAGAACAGTGTGTAGGACGCTGCAGTGACCACTCTTAGAACACTTCTCCTCAGATAAGAGAACAGTGTGTGGGACGCTGTAGTGACCACTCTTAGAACACTTCTCCTCAGAGATAAGAGAACAGTGTGTAGGACGCTGTAGTGACCACTCTTAGAACACTTCTCCTCAGAGAGAAGAGAACAGTGTGTAGGACGATGCAGTGACCACTTAGAACACTCTCCTCAGATAAAGAGAACAGTGTGTAGGACGATGTAGTGACGCCTAGAACACTTCTCCTCGGATAAGAGAACAGTGTAGGACGATGCAGTGACCACTTTAGACACTTCTCTCAGGATAGAGAACAGTGGTAGGACGATTAGTGACCACTCTTAGACACTTCCTCAGATAAGAGAACAGTGGGACGATGCAGTGACCACCTTAGAACACTTCTCCAGGATAAGAGAACAGTGTGTAGGACGATGTAGACACTCTAGAACACTTCTCCTCAGATAAGAGAACAGTGTGTAGGACGATGCAGTGACCACTCTTAGAACACTTCTCCTCAGGGATAAGAGAACAGTGTGTAGGACGATGTAATGACCACTCTTAGAACACTTCTCCTCAGAGAAGAGAACAGTGTGTAGGACGATGCAGTGACCACTCTTAGAACACTTCTCCTCAGATAAGAGAACAGTGTGTAGGACGATGCAGTGACCACTCTTAGAACACTTCTCCTCAGAGAAGAGAACAGTGTGTAGGACGCTGTAGTGACCACTCTTAGAACACTTCTCCTCAGATAAGAGAACAGTGTGTAGGACGCTGTAGTGACCACTCTTAGAACACTTCTCCTCAAGGATAAGAGAACAGTGTGTAGGACGATGCAGTGACCACTCTTAGAACACTTCTCCTCAGATAAGAGAACAGTGTGTAGGACGATGCAGTAACCACTCTTAGAACACTTCTCCTCAGAGAGAAGAGAACAGTGTGTAGGACGCTGTAGTGACCACTCTTAGAACACTTAGACGCAGTTGGATGTTATTTATTGCCTACACAAGCTAAACTGCTTACGGTTGGATATCCATTTCTTTATTTTCTATGAGTTATAGTTGCCGGTAATCTATTGCGATATTTGTATCAGCTGGGATGGGGAGTTTTAGCTTTTATAGTTCAGATGAAGATTAATAACTTTAGAGTTACATTTGATGGATCAGGCCGTCGAGTGTCGTGACAGGCTGCGATATCTTGGAATAACTGTAGAGTTACATTTGATGGATCAGCTGCCTATCTTGGAATAACTGTAGAGTTACATTTGATGGATCAGGCCGTCGAGCGTCGTGACAGGCTGCACTATCTTGGAATAACCTTTGATCGTAGTCTATATTTTAAACATCATGTTGAACAAACGTTGCAAGCATGGTCTTGCAGCTCTCAAGGTTATAATATCCGCATACCTTCAGCAGAGACTACTTGCCCTTTTGTTCTATTAATTTGTTATGTCTGTGGTAGATTACGGACTCGGAATTCTTACGATATCAAGATCACAATGTGAACGACTCGAACGGGTTCAGAATGAAGGTATGCGTATAGTTCTGGGCTGCACTAGAGATACCCCCATTGTGAAGCTGAGATATATGTTTGGCCTTCTGTCACTACGCTCCAGCCATGCAATCGCCCAAAACCAAGACATATATGTGGTTTACTGCGGACAAGAGACATCCACTTCACAAGAACATTAATGATGTTAAGGGCACTAGAATCAAGCGTGGCATGTCGTGGATTGCCCAAGCTGAGAGAACAATTAGCCAGGTGACTACAGTTGCGACTCTACCAAAAGGAAAAGAATGGATCCCAACAGATGTTAGCATGGCCAACTATTGCAACATTATCATGACTCTTAGAAGAGAATGTAGAGATTGGAACAACATGAGAGCTCAACTCTTAGAAGAGAATATAGAGATTGGAACAACATGAGAGCTCAACTCTTAGAAGAGAATATAGAGATTGGAACAACATGAGAGCTTAACTCTTAGAAGAGAATATAGAGATTGGAACAACATGAGAGCTTAACTCTTAGAAGAGAATATAGAGATTGGAACAACATGAGAGCTCAACTCTTAGAAGAGAATATAGAGATTGGAACAACATGAGAGCTTAACTCTTAGAAGAGAATATAGAGATTGGAACAACATGAGAGCTCAACTCTTAGAAGAGAATGTAGAGATTGGAACAACATGAGAGCTCAACTCTTAGAAGAGAATGTAGAGATTAGAACACCATGAGAGCTCAACTGGAGATAAAGAAGATGATAGAAGAGAATGTCGAGATTGGAACAACATGAGAGCTCAACTGGAGATAAAGCAGATGATAGAAGAGAATGTAGAGATTGGAACAACATGAGAGCTCAACTGGAGATAAAGCAGATGATAGAAGAGAAGCGTCTGATCGAATAGATTAGAGCGCGGCTCCCATGCGGGAGACTCGTGTTCAATTCACGGTAAGGCCAAGGATATTTTTCTGTTGGGGGCATCAATGAAAAATCTTAACCTGAACAGCTTTGCTGCGACTGCACTAACCATGCGGTCATTACATTCCTCAGTCTCTCGTCCAGCCTGTCCTACACCGCCCTAAACAGCGGTACTATAGTCAGTAACGACAGTAACTACAGTAACTACAGATAAAAGATAATGCAAGTGCTGATGATGTTGTTGTATATACCGATGGGTATGTTCGGCGTGATGAGAAGTCAGGCTGGGGTTGTTTGGCTAGCACGCATGGTAGGGTTGTTTGGCTAGCACGCATGTTAGGGTTGTATGGCTAGCACGCATGGTAGGGTTGTATGGCTAGCACGCATGGTAGGGTTGTATGGCTAGCACGCATGGTAGGGTTGTTTGGCTAGCACGCATGGTAGGGTTGTATGGCTAGCACGCATGGTAGGGTTGTTTGGCTAGCACGCATGGTAGGGTTGTTTGGCTAGCACGCATGGTAGGGTTGTATGGCTAGCATGCATGGTAGGGGGTTGCTGCAGAAGGAAAAGTTGCATACAGGACAACTACTTCCAATATGAGAATGAAGGCTGACGCCGTTACTGCTGCCATCTTTATTTATATATTAGTCTGTCGACCCAACCTCACTTATATATTACTCTACCGACCCAACCTCACTTAAATATTAGTCTGTCGACCCAACTTCACTTAGATATTAGTCTGTCGACCCAACTTCACTTATATCAAAGACAGACTGAAAAGTAAGAGGCCGACCTACAACATTCGCCGTGTACAGTTAGTCGCAGATAAATACGGATCTAACAGTGTATACAACGGGGTATGAACGCCAGCACTTTGCTTTACTTTTGAAATAATGACATATATATATATAAACGTGAATCTATGCACACGCATGTACTGACGTGAATGACATAGATTTACGGATGACACTAGCATGCTCTGTCACGTTGTGTCAGTCGATCAACTCACTTTAGTCATCATTTCACCTGTGACAGGTGGATATTGTTCACTACTTATCGCATTGTGGCATTGTCGATTTGCAGCCGAGAATACAAAACATGCCTTGACACTTAAAAACTAATGACCTTTTTGTTGATCGACTTGACATCACAACACATCATAATGGAGGTACAACGATGTAAGAGTGGATATATTGACATATGTCTGTCTGTCTTCACTTCATGCAAGTTATCACAGTTACAGAAACATGCATATCTTTCTTGTGACAGAAACTAGTAATGGTGGTGGTTATCACAGTTACAGACAGGCTGCTCTTGTGACAGAAACTAGTAATGGTGGTGGTTATATGGACAGACTTTGCCAAGGGAAAGATGGACGGATTGCTTGGGATATGGAAAGTATTTGTTGGGGAGGGAGGGAATAGATAACTGTGAAGTTATACAGAAGACTGAATGTTAATGTTTGCTTGAAGTTATATGCAGGGTGAACTGAAATTGTGTGTATTGTGAATTGAAGTTGTATGTTGGGCAGGCTGAAGTTGTATGGTATGGTCGACTGAAGTTGTGAACATGGTGGATTGAAGTTGTATGTTGGGTAGGCTGAAGTTGTATGGTCAACTGAAGTTGTAGTGGATTGAAGATCGGAGCGGCCAGAAAATCACAGCACAACAGACGTACGAGTAAACTCACTAATCAATATCGAGTTGGAACGGTTAGTCGTTGGACGTTGTTGAAGATATTGCGAAGGAGATCGGAGCACCTATGGACATGTCCGGAGTGCAAAGAAGATATTACAAACTAATACTGAAGTTGTATTGTCGACTGCAGTTGTATACATGATCGATTGTATGGTCGACTGAAGTTGCATGGTTGACTGAAGTTGCATGGTTGACTGAAGCTGCATGGTCGACTGAAGCTGCATACAAGGTTGACTCAAGTTGTATATAGAGTTGACTGAAAATCTCAGTGGCAGTGCACGAAGTCAGCGACATCGATGATTGTCTCCGATGTAATATTGTTGGTGGTGAGAGAGGCTTACCATAGTGAGAGAAGGTACAAGACCGACTTGAGTGAATACATTTTGTCTCTACCTTATGCCCTTTGTGCCCCTTGTGCCCCCTGTGTGCCCCCTAGTGTGCCCCTGTGTGCCTCCTTATGGCCCCCTGTGTGCTCCTTATGTGTCCCCTGTGTGCCTCTTATGTCCCCGTGTGCCCTTATGTGCCCTTATGTGCCCCCTGTGTGCCCTTGCCTTGTGTGAGATGAAGATTGATGATGATAGCTTATTTGTAGGAGTTTTATTTTAATTGTTGTATCATGATTTTTTTTCAGGCAGCTTTTTTCCAGTCTGTTCTTTTAAAGTTTTGCTGCCAGATATTCTTTTACTTGTTGAACATGAACACATGACCTAGTGATACGATTAGAAATGATAGAGCAAGATGAGAGAGTGAAACAGTGTTACTGTCAACATCACAGAAAGGGATTGAGACATTAATAATGGAAGTGCAAGCGAAAAATAAAATCTATATCTTAATGTGGCAAAAATAATGACAACAGATTAAACAAAATTGACAAATGATATTTTTATCAACAAGAAAATAGAATGTAACAGAATATCTTGTTATGCAAAACAGATGAAATGAAATAATATTGTTGTAACCACAGTTTTGAATATCTTGGTTCACTGCTAACAGAAACAGATGGAAAGTGGAACGTTTTGAATATCTTGGTTCACTGCTAACAACAGTTGGAAATGGGATGAAGGAAATTAAAAGAAGAACAAACATGGCTTTACAAAAATTAAACAACTAAAACAGTATGGAACGGAACTGATAAGAAAACAAAGATCAGAATACTAAGAGCATCATATTCCCAATGGTAACGTATGGTGTGAAGCATGGACATTTAATAAGGCAGTGGAAAACAAATGTGCGTTGAATATAAGTGTTACAGAAGAGTCCTTCGTATATCTGGACAGAGAAGAGAACAAATAGATCTATCCAGAAAGAACTCAATATCAAGGAAAAGTGGCTGATGTTACAAAAGGAATGAGAAAATTGAAGAATTTAGACATATAGACACGATTAGTTGAAGAAGACTGTTATAGAAGGAGGAGACATCCCGGCAAAGAGAAGTTCGTAGAGAAGCTTGATTCAGTAAGTAACTAATGATGTGAACATGATGGCTGCAGAAGCGGGACATCTGGCCTATGAGATAGATAAATTCAAAAGGACTGCTGGGGTGGCAATGTTCTGCTCATAACAAGCTATTTGATGAATGGATTACGTTTTAAAAGCACATAACTTTGAGAATTCATATTCTATATAGACTGTTAGAAACTGATGTTGCATTGACAAATATATTATATTCATACGACTGTGAAACTGATTGCATTGACAAATAGATTTCATATTCTATACAGACTGTTAGAAACTGATGTTGCATTGACAAATAGATTTCATATTCTATAGACTGTTGAAACTGATGTTGCATTGACAAATAGATTTCATATTCTATGACTGTTAGAAACTGATGTTGCATTGACAATAGATTTCAATTCTATACAGACTGTTAGAAATGATTTCATTGACAAATAGATTATATCTATAGACTGTTAGAAACTGATGTTGCATTGACAAATAGATTTCATATTCTATATAGACTGTTAGAAACTGATGTTGCATTGACAAATAGATTTCATATTCTATATAGACTGTTAGAAACTGATGTTGCATTGACAAATTGTAGAATTATTTATTTTTTGAGCATTTACCGTGCACTCAAAATTATTACCCAAATAGGTGAACTGCTGCTCTGTAATTTTGATCATTTCGATTCATGTATATTCCTTTGATATCTTATTGTGATTCTTCATTGTGATATCTTCATTGTGATATCTTCATTACTTCTGGATTATATTTGTTGTTTTCATAGCTAAATAAAATCACATCAATTAAAAATAAAAACAAACATGGCCTTACAAAATATTAAACAATAAACAACAGTGTGGAATGCAACTGATAAGACAATAAAAGATTATATATTTGTCTTTTCATATGCAGTCTAGCTTTTGACGTTAGTGATGATAAGTTGTTGGTTTTTTTTCTTTGTCTGCCTTAGTTGGTTTTATTTAACAAGACAATATCATCTTCAAAATCCAAATTTTACAGATCAATGTTTTCTACCCAATCGATGCCATTTTCGTCCCTGCAATATTTTCTCATCACTCAGTCAATGACCACTCCAAACAATAGCGGAGATCAAATACAATTTTGCTTTACTTTGGTTTGAACTATAAACCAGTTGATTTGATCATCGTCACTGCTACTGCATAATGTGAACCCGCGTTTGATAATGTTTATTATTTTGGTTGGTATTTCATAAAATCCCAGAATATTCCAAGCAAAATTATGTGTAGGATATTTTAAAAGCCTGTTTAAAATCTATGAATTTTAATAGAAGGGGTTGTTGCTTCTCGATATGTTTCTCCAAGATTAGTCTTAGTGTAATTATTAGATCTAGACAGCTTCTCGATATATTCCTCCAAGATTAGTCTTAGTGTAATTATTAGATCCAAGCAGCTTCTCGATATGTTCCTCCAAGATTAGTCTTAGTGTCATTTTAGATCAAGCCAGCTTATTTGATATGTTCCTCCAAATTAAGTCTTATGTAATTATTAGATTCAACAGCTTTTCGATATATTCTCCAAAAGATTAGTCTTAGTGTAATATTAGATAAGCAGCTTCTCGATATGTTCCTCCAAGATTAGTCTTAGTGTAATTATTAGATCTAGACAGCTTCTCGATATATTCCTCCAAGATTAGTCTTAGTGTCATTATTAGATCTAGGCAGCTTCTCCAAAATCTAAAGCAAAGTTTCAGAGATGTTTTTTGCTGCCCATTTATTAGAAAGGAAGTTGATGTTTAGTTTTGTCGTTGGATCATCATCACTGCACATCGAACCAAATTAGTCATAAGTGCTCCGATCTCCTCCTCAGTATGTCTCTCAGCGTGTGGCAACTAAGACACCGGTTTTTGTTGGTTTACTAATTTCCGTGGCTACCATATAGTGTTCCTGTCTAGCTACACCACAATTGACTTGAAGTTCTTGCAGTCTGGTTAGTGTTGTAGATTCATCACTATTATTGAATATTTACACATCCTCTCTCCCTTAGGAAATTTATAATATCAGCCTGGTCCATTGCTCCCACTTTTACACAACCTGCAGCTATCAGCCGCATTTCTTACATCTGCATTCCGCTGGCCATACCTGCACAGACCTATGGAGAATGTTATACATCATGCAACTGGTCCATTGCTCGCCCGCTTTTTGCAGGAAAGCCATACATTGCATTGCTGCTATCAGCGCGTTCATTCCTTACATCTGCATGCCCTGCTGGTATCCATTCCGCCCTTACAGCATTCTGCTGGTACTATCAGCCGTTCATTCCCTTACATCTGCATTCCCTGCTGGTACACAATTTAAACTGATTTTTCAGCAACTGCAGTATCATTCCCTTACATCTGCATGCCCTGAGGTACACAATTTAAACTGATTTTACACTAGAACTCTTCACGACTTCAAACATTGAATCCGAGTCAGACGTTTCAAATAATTATTAGAAATAAGTACTTTGCTAATCTTCATATTCAGTGCTTTTCCAGATACAATTGTTGTAAATAATATGCAATCATTTGATTGTTGTTTACGCTGTCTTGATTGTTTCTGTTAATACATATTTCTGCCTGGTAATTTGTTCTACGCATGTTAGGTACTTTGATACATTTTTTAAAATAGTCGTACAACATTAAAAACAATATAGTTAGAAAGGTCTTCAAATTTGCAATTCAATGATACCTCAACCAAGTTTATACGATAATTCTGAAAAAAGTTATGAATTTTAATGAATTTTTCTTTTCTTTTGTCCTTCTCTGCTTTTTTGCCGCTAGGCGTAGCAGGTCTAACTGATGATCGGTTTCCGAGATAATGCACGCTCGGTCGCTTGATATGGTATTGTGGAGTTTTAAGATGTCTGTAACTCCATCAACCCATCTTTTCTTGGTCTGCCCTTTCCTCTTGATGATTCCATTTTCAGGTTGTACGCTCATGCAACTGGTGTATTCGGGTTCATTCTGACCAAGTGGCCAAACCCTTTGAGTCTCTTCTTCTTCTTCTCTTCCACCATTTACTTCTTTATAGAAGTGTTGGGGGTGAAACATAGTGATCTTGTGTGTGATTGTTTTAAGGCACTTTGTAAGCTGATATTCATGTTCATAAGGCTGTTCTTGATGGCGTCGCTCCATCTTTTGCGTGGTCTTCCTCTTGCCTTGTATTCATTATACTTTTCTGTGTGGCTCTCTGTGGTAGGCGATACCAGGGCATTCTGGTCAGGTGTCCAAACCATTTAATCTGTTGTTCTTTTATGAATTGCATAACTGGTTTCACATCCAGTCTCCTTCTGATTTCTTCATTTCTAATTTTGTCTCTTATTGTTACACCTGCAGCTCTTCTAAGACACCTCATCTCTGTCGTTATAATTTTCCGCTCATTAGCTGCTGTTATTGGCTATGTTTGACACTGGTAACATAGTGTTGGCCAGAAAATCGTTCTTATGAGATTTGCTTTAGTTGTTAGCGGTATCTCTTTGTGTGACAACAGTAGTGTTAACTATCCCAGTGCTTGGTTAGCTTTTGTGCAACGATTGCTGATTTCGCTATCGATACTTCCATCTGCTGTGAAAATTGCTCCTAAGTATTTGACCTCAATTGTTTGTTTTATGTCTACGTTCTGGAGTTTTATTGTAACGCTTTCTGGTTGTCTACTTATTGCCATTGTCTCTGAGTCTCTGTTTTTCAATAAATCTAATAGCAGGTGTTGTTCTGACTGTTCTTCTAATTTCCTCATTTCTTATATGGTCTCTTCTTGTTTTATTTACTGCTTTCCTCAAGCATCTCTTTTCGCATGTGGTAATTTTCCTTTCTTGTGAACAATTAAATCCCCTACCGGTTTGTTGAACCTGTCGTAGTTTCATCCTTAATGAACACATTTATGAATTAATAGTTGCAAATAATAAATACATGAAACATATATGGTAAATTAAAAATACGGATTCCTATAAAACTGTGTCAATGTTATATGGCAAATCTATATTGTCAATGTTATAGCAAAGCGCTGATATTATCTTAAATATCTTTATTATTTCTAATACAAGACCATATATTTTTATGTGCAGGAAAACTAAATACATTCATAGATTTTATTGTCCAATGTTTTAAAGCACGCAGAACTAATTAATATTCAAATGGTGGGTAAATTGCATATTTTAAATCATCATCAAATAGCTTGTCCTGAGCAAAACTTTGCTACCCCAATAGTCCTCCAGAATTTTCTCTCTCATAGGCCAGATGTCCTGCCTCTGCAGCCGTCGTCAACCATAGTTCTCCGTAGGTCTTCCTCTTCTTCTCTTTGCCGGTATGTCTCCTTCCATGATGGTCTTCTCCAGCCCTTCATGTCTTTTTATATGCCCAAAATATTTTAAATAATTACTATATAGGTATTTGTGATTTTCCCATCAAACTACAACAGTAATGCAGACCGAATGATGTTAAATCACAAAATATCAGGCACAGAATCTAGAGAGTTTATGTAGTAGATGTTAGTAATACTAATTAGAGCAATAGTAATTAATATATCAAATTACGTAATATGAAAAAACTAGTTTTTACAGAAAAAATGTGAACACATCATTTTCATCGGCTCAAATAGACGAGTAATAATAGCTAAACATCATCAGAAATCTATCTTAAATAATGCTGTACTACTGACTAGAAATGAGAACAAAAAAATACTTAGATGTGTCAACTATGAAACAATACTGAATCACAAATATGTGGCATCCCCAAGAACATAATGAACTAACAATTTTGACATGGTCATGTTGCTAGTCTTCTTCTGATGGTGATGGGCATTCAACATCCATTGTCCTAAAAGTTAAGGGTACATAGCGAAAAATCCTCTTGTCAGATGTTGTCTTGGTCTTGAACGACACAACTTTTTTCATACCAAACCATACCATAAACCATACCAAAGCTGTGCTATCATGGTTCTCCTAAATAATCACATTGTGAAGTCTGACACACCACATGTCACTTTAGATGGACATACACTCACTCGAACAGCATCTATGAGTTATTTGGGTGTAAATTTGATCGCAGTCTATGCTTTAGGGACCATATCGACCAAGTTATTGCCAAGGCTCGCAACGCACTATCCGCACTGAGAATCATGGCGGCTGCTAACATTGAGCAACGCCTTCTTGTCTGTAAAGGTGTTGTTCTGTCATGTATAGAATATGCATGCGCTCTCCTAACAATTAGTCCTACCCAAACAGTGAGACTGAAAAGAATTCAGAATGAGGCTATGCGCATCATTCTGGGATACATCAAAGATACACCAGGAGTGTCAATGCGATTCCTTCTTGATCTTCCAACTATTGCTAACAGAATTGAAGCTTGGAGGGTTCGATCATATCTAAGAATCAATGCAAACAAGGAACATCCTCTCCCCGAAGAACTCATTAAAGAGAAAGGGTGTAGACTCAAGAGAGGCAGATCATGGCTGAGTCAGGCGGAAGATACGCTTAGGAAAATATTTGATCCTTCCGGAATTGAAACAGGAGAGGAATGGATTGCTGTGCCACCTCAATTTCAGACTGCTTTCACAGTTATTATATCTATTAAGAAAAACTGCGAACAAAATAATTTATCACTGATTAACGTGGAGGTGGAGGCCCTCTTGAATGATTCGATTTTCAGGTTGTACACTCATACAACTGGTGTATTCGGGTTCATTCTGACCAAGTGGCCAAACCATTTGAGTCTCTTCTTCTCTTCCACCATTTACTTCTTTATAGAAGTGTTGGGGTGAAACGTAGTGATCTTGTGTGTGCTTGTTTTAATGCACTTTGTAAGCTGATATTCATGTTCGTAAGGCTGTTCTTGATACAGATGTGGTTATTTACACCGATGGTTCAGTCATTCGCCAACAACGCTGTGCGTGGACTTTTCAGCACGCTCAGGAGGAAAAATAATAAAAGAGGCCAGTGGGGTCTACGCAACAACCACAAGTAGTTTAACAATGGAGGTTCGGGCGGCTACGGAAGCGGTGAAATGGTTGGTATCTCACAACTACTCTCGTGTTTTCATACTCAGTGACTCCATGAGCATGATTCGTAAAGTCGAATCAGGAATGGGGAGACGCAACTGGGTGGAGGTACTGGTACAGACAATGATCAGAGAAATCACCTTCATTTTTGTCCCTGGGCACGCAGGAGTTAGGGGTAGTGAACGAGCTGATAGATTGGCTGGCTTGGCTACAATATCAGAGGGAGCTGCCATGGATCGAAATAAAATTCTTCACGCATTGAGAGAGTCTTTCCGAACAGGAGTTTCAGGGCTGTGAATCCACTCGCTGACCCGATTGAAAGAGATGGTGTCAATATTGGTCAGCCCGAAAAGAACGACATACTAAATATGCAAAGAGATTGATTAATCAACATCGAACTGGCGTGTTGGGTCGCTGGAGACTGTTGGATTTGCTGAGGCGGAGATTGGATCAGCTATGGACATGTCCGGAGTGCTATGATGATAGTCCTCATATAACTGATAACTTTTTTATATCGTGATCGTCTTTCCCATCACATCCCAGGCATGCTGAAATTCAAGACCTGACAGAATTATCCATTGCAACAAATTTAAATGTCTTTAAATGGGATTACAAAGGGATCTTGGTAGAGTATTTTGTCATATTTACTGTGTTATCAAGCCAGTTACCAAACTGTACAAAATTGTTTACAATGCTGTAATTTCATCGCGTAGTAGTATTATATTTAAGTTCATCCGAGTACATAATAAACATTCACTTTCAACATGATATGAAACCTGGCTTGTTACGTCACATCCGTTTATGTCTTCCACTTGTAAACAAAGGGGAACACTTCTATTTGATTGTTGTTTTCAAATGAGTATTTGGAACTATTCTCGTATTACATAACCATGTCCGTCCATAATGGAGGTAGTGAACATTGAAGTAGATAATTCAGGTAATTTATTTCATTCTCTCCTAGACTTTGATGGGTTGATCAAGTTGATCGCGATGTTTCAGCTACTAGTTCAAACTGAAACTCTGTGAAACTCAAAAACTGCTTGTGTTGTTAGTAAAACTTAGTGTACTGTTAGTCCTGTAAAGTTAGTTCTAATAGAGTCTAGCTTAGAGCTAGACGTTGTAATAGACTTACTCTAACAGTACTAGCAATAGTCTTGCGTGTAATCAGTAGTTATTGAGTAATACTAACAGTTCAGTAGTCACTGTCATCATTGTCATGAGTTTGCACTCGTGAGTCACCCAGCCCGTTCAGTGTGGTTGTGCAAACACTCCTGCCCTCAGTCACTGAAGCCAAGAAAAGGATTACACCAATTCCATTTTTGGGTCCCCCACAATAAAATAAGGGACAAAGTTCGAACACAATAATACGAAATTGCTAGTATACTACCCTTTGTCATAATCCGTACATAATTATTAGCTAAGCATGTCCTACCTCTGCCTGTTGCTACCATTGGCATTCCATATATTGAACTGTCATTCTACCACATTTTTCATTTTTCATATTGTATCAATCTTTGCCTTGATGAGTTATAATAATCCTTCTACTAACACTGAATACACAGCTTGAGACTATAATTGTATACTAGTTTAGTATAGTATATATATATATTTGTTTTATATGTTTGATGCTATTTCTATCTCTTCTAATTTTATAATGCAGACTTGAGAATATTTCTCAGTGTATGTTATTTTCTAGGAATGTTTAATCTCTGTTCTGAAGTCAGGCCTCCAACAGCAAACATAATCTCCTAAACCTAATATATTCTCTGTATCAGTCCAGGCATGAGCATAAACACTTTCTTCCTTTCAAACCCTCACTTGAAATGTGTCTATATATTCAATGTTGTCTCTTGTATGAACTTCACTGTCTTTTGTAGCTCACACAGAGGTCTGTGTAGTTTTCTGTCGAGTGTTGTTTCATTAGGCCAGTGAGTTTGCCTCAGTGTATCATATTCGGTGCAGTCTTGAAGTATGTGCTCTGCAGTCTGGTGTGCATGTCCACTTGTACACATGGCTGAATTGGCAATCTTGAATTTTGTATACATGTTGCTGCAGAGTCGATTGTGTCCTGTTCTAAGGCACAGAATGACAACTTGTTCCAATTGCATACACACTGATTTTCATTCAAAGGTAGCCTTTCTTAATCAGGCTATGCATATCATACTTGTGTGCATTAAAGACACACCATGCAGGGTAATGCACATCATACTTGGGTGCACTAAAGACCCACCATGCAGGGTGATGCACATCATATTTGGGTGCACTAAAGACACACCATGCAGGATGATGCACATCATACTTGGGTGCACTAAAGACACACCATGCTGGGTGATGCACATCATACTTGGGAGCACTAAAGATCCACCGTGCAGGGTGATGCAATATCTTCTGGATTATCCTACTGTGGAAGATAGAGCATGGATGAACCATGCACAGGCATACCTTCAAGTCAATTCTGACACATAACATCCTCTGCACATGGAAATTTTAAATCTTAAGAGGTAGAGGATGTGTACGTGATTGAAGTAATAGTGGTGATACTACAATACTGACCAGACTGCAAGTGTTCCAAGTCAAATGTGGTGTAGCTAGACAAGAACACTATACTGGTAGCCAAAGAAGAATAGTAAACCAACAAAGAACCGAGGTCGTTAGTCGCCACACACTGAGAGTCATACTAAGGAGGAGATCGGAGCACTTATGGACTAATTGGTTTGTTGTGCAGTGATGATGATCTGATGACCAAAACTAAACTAATCTTCTGTGGTAAAATATTTGTATACGTTAAAAAAAAAATTTGAACTTTTATAATTTAATTTGTTGAAAATTTTTTATTGTTGAGTAATTGACCATGTTAGCTCTATATTTTGCTGATGAACTTGATTTTGTTGCTGTTTATTGATGATGATGACGACTTTTTTATATGAAGCAGTGGTTCCGATTTGTTTGCCTCAGAAAAAACACAATCAATTTGTTCAATCACTGTAGATATACAACAACATTGATATGAGACTTGTTGTCATGGATACCATGTTTTGTTTCTTTTGTTTGCTAGACATTGTATTATATTTAAAGCTGTCACATGATACTTCCTATAATTAGTTTTGAACTGTCTTGAAAATTGTAATTAGTAAATTGATGAATTATTCTAATTAGTTTTAAATGATGTTTTCCATTTCAACCAGTGACATAGTTACAGTGACATAGTTACCAGTGACATAGTTACAGTGACATAGTTACAGTGACATAGTTCATGACATAGTACCAGTGACATAGTTACCATGACATATCTTTTGTCATTCTCTGCTTTTTTTTGCTGTTGGGTATCACGTTTTAACTGATGATCAGTTTTTCATAATAGTGCATTCTCAGTCGCTTGATGTGCTGTGAAATTGTGGAGTTTTAAGATGTCTGTAGTTCTTTCAATCCATCTATTTCTTGGTCTGCCCTTTCCTCTTGATGATTTCATCCACATGTATATAAAATAGAAATTAGAAATCTATTGTTCTGTCAAACACAAAAAACAATTGTTCTTAATCAAACAAATATTCATTCCAACTATACATTCTTGTATAGCCTTTTATCCAACACTTGGGTTATCTGCTTGGAATATCTTTTTGGACTGTTTGCAACTATTTTTAGCAGTCTGACATCACTACTGATGAGTGACAGATGGGAATGAGTATAAAAATATACATAGAGCATTGAATGTAATTGTTCCATGCGACTAAAATTGTGAAATTGATATCGTTTTATTTTGATTGTTCTAGATCAGCAGACAGAGACCAGGAACAGACATATTATCTCGGTACCATTTGTACAACAATGTTACTCATGGACTGTGGTCTGCGTGTGTATCCATGATTCTCAGGTTTTCATCTTTTGGTTTTTTCACATCATTTTTACCAAATTATTGCATCAATATGCTGATATTACTTGTCTGAATGTTGTCTATTAAATTAATATCCGCACTATGATGCTGGGGCCTGAAGGAGTAAACAATAGTAACACTGCGACTAAGGTAAGGACATTCAGGGAAACTACTCTAGTAAATAAAACGCATCACATAAATCAGATGTTTTGGCCTATTTTAACTGGCACAATGTACAGTCGCTCTTAGACTCAGATCACATACAAATCACAAAGAATGGTTTAACAAGTGGTCGTTGTAGAGCATTTGAAATGAATATCAGTTGAATAATGTTTGTGTTTGTTTCTTTCAATCTTATGACTAGTATATCAGTTGAATAATGTTTGTTTCTTCCAATCTTATGACTAGTATATCAGTTGAATAATGTTTGTTTCTTTCAATCTTATGACTAGTATATCAGTTGAATAATGTTTGTTTCTTTCAATCTTATGACTAGTATATCAGTTGAATAATGTTTGTTTCTTCCAATCTTATGACTAGTATATCAGTTGAATAATGTTTGTTTCTTCCAATCTTATGACTAGTATATCAGTTGAATAATGTTTGTTTCTTCCAATCTTATGACTAGTATATCAGTTGAATAATGTTTGTTTCTTCCAATCTTATGACTAGTATATCAGTTGAATAATGTTTGTTTCTTCCAATCTTATGACTAGTATATCAGTTGAATAATGTTTGTTTCTTTCAATCTTATGACTAGTATATCAGTTGAATAATGTTTGTTTCTTTCAATCTTATGACTAGTATATCAGTTGAATAATGTTTGTGTTTGTTTCTTTCAATCTTATGACTAGTATATCAGTTGAATAATGTTTGTTTCTTCCAATCTTATGACTAGTATATCAGTTGAATAATGTTTGTTTCTTTCAATCTTATGACTAGTATATCAGTTGAATAATGTTTGTTTCTTCCAATCTTATGACTAGTATATCAGTTGAATAATGTTTGTTTCTTCCAATCTTATGACTAGTATATCAGTTGAATAATGTTTGTTTCTTTCAATCTTATGACTAGTATATCAGTTGAATAATGTTTGTTTCTTTCAATCTTATGACTAGTATATCAGTTGAATAATGTTTGTTTCTTTCAATCTTATGACTAGTATATCAGTTGAATAATGTTTGTTTCTTTCAATCTTATGACTAGTATATCAGTTGAATAATGTTTGTTTCTTTCAATCTTATGACTAGTATATCAGTTGAATAATGTTTGTTTCTTCCAATCTTATGACTAGTATATCAGTTGAATAATGTTTGTTTCTTTCAATCTTATGACTAGTATATCAGTTGAATAATGTTTGTTTCTTCCAATCTTATGACTAGTATATCAGTTGAATAATGTTTGTTTCTTCCAATCTTATGACTAGTATATCAGTTGAATAATGTTTGTTTCTTTCAATCTTATGACTAGTATATCAGTTGAATAATGTTTGTTTCTTCCAATCTTATGACTAGTATATCAGTTGAATAATGTTTGTTTCTTTCAATCTTATGACTAGTATATCAGTTGAATAATGTTTGTTTCTTCCAATCTTATGACTAGTATATCAGTTGAATAATGTTTGTTTCTTTCAATCTTATGACTAGTATATCAGTTGAATAATGTTTGTTTCTTCCAATCTTATGACTAGTATATCAGTTGAATAATGTTTGTTTCTTCCAATCTTATGACTAGTATATCGGTTGAGTAATGTTTGTTTCTTCTAATCTTATGACTAGTATATCAGTTGAATAATGTTTGTTTCTTTCAATCTTATGACTAGTATATCAGTTGAATAATGTTTGTTTCTTTCAATCTTATGACTAGTATATCAGTTGAATAATGTTTGTTTCTTCCAATCTTATGACTAGTATATCAGTTGAATAATGTTTGTTTCTTTCAATCTTATGACTAGTATATCAGTTGAATAATGTTTGTTTCTTTCAATCTTATGACTAGTATATCAGTTGAATAATGTTTGTTTCTTTCAATCTTATGACTAGTATATCAGTTGAATAATGTTTGTTTCTTCTAATCTTATGACTAGTATATCAGTTGAATAATGTTTGTTTCTTCCAATCTTATGACTAGTATATCAGTTGAATAATGTTTGTTTCTTTCAATCTTATGACTAGTATATCAGTTGAATAATGTTTGTTTCTTTCAATCTTATGACTAGTATATCAGTTGAATAATGTTTGTTTCTTTCAATCTTATGACTAGTATATCAGTTGAATAATGTTTGTTTCTTTCAATCTTATGACTAGTATATCAGTTGAATAATGTTTGTTTCTTCCAATCTTATGACTAGTATATCAGTTGAATAATGTTTGTTTCTTCTAATCTTATGACTAGTATATCAGTTGAATAATGTTTGTTTCTTCCAATCTTATGACTAGTATATCGTTGAGTAATGTTTGTTTCTTTCAATCTTATGACTAGTATATCAGTTGAATAATGTTTGTTTCTTTCAATCTTATGATTAGTATATCAGTTGAATAATGTTTGTTTCTTTCAATCTTATGACTAGTATATCAGTTGAATAATGTTTGTTTCTTCCAATCTTATGACTAGTATATCAGTTGAATAATGTTTGTTTCTTCCAATCTTATGACTAGTATATCAGTTGAATAATGTTTGTTTCTTCCAATCTTATGACTAGTATATCAGTTGAATAATGTTTGTTTCTTTCAATCTTATGACTAGTATATCAGTTGAATAATGTTTGTTTCTTTCAATCTTATGACTAGTATATCAGTTGAATAATGTTTGTTTCTTCCAATCTTATGACTAGTATATCAGTTGAATAATGTTTGTTTCTTTCAATCTATGACTATGTATATCAGTTGAATAATGTTTGTTTCTTTCAATCTTATGACTAGTATATCAGTTGAATAATGTTTGTTTCTTCCAATCTTATGACTAGTATATCAGTTGAATAATGTTTGTTTCTTTCAATCTTATGACTAGTATATCAGTTGAATAATGTTTGTTTCTTCCAATCTTATGACTAGTATATCAGTTGAATAATGTTTGTTTCTTTCAATCTTATGACTAGTATATCAGTTGAATAATGTTTGTTTCTTTCAATCTTATGACTAGTATATCAGTTGAATAATGTTTGTTTCTTTCAATCTTATGACTAGTATATCAGTTGAATAATGTTTGTTTCTTTCAATCTTATGACTAGTATATCAGTTGAATAATGTTTGTTTCTTCCAATCTTATGACTAGTATATCAGTTGAATAATGTTTGTTTCTTCTAATCTTATGACTAGTATATCAGTTGAATAATGTTTGTTTCTTCCAATCTTTGCTAGTATATCGGTTGAGTAATGTTTGTTTCTTTCAATCTTATGACTAGTATATCAGTTGAATAATGTTTGTTTCTTCTAATCTTATGACTAGTATATCAGTTGAATAATGTTTGTTTCTTCTAATCTTATGACTAGTATATCGGTTGAGTAATGTTTGTGTTTGTTTCTTTCAATCTTATGACTAGTATATCAGTTGAATAATGTTTGTTTCTTTCAATCTTATGACTAGTATATCAGTTGAATAATGTTTGTTTCTTTCAATCTTATGACTAGTATATCAGTTGAATAATGTTTGTTTCTTTCAATCTTATGACTAGTATATCAGTTGAATAATGTTTGTTTCTTTCAATCTTATGACTAGTATATCAGTTGAATAATGTTTGTTTCTTTCAATCTTATGACTAGTATATCAGTTGAATAATGTTTGTTTCTTTCAATCTTATGACTAGTATATCAGTTGAATAATGTTTGTTTCTTTCAATCTTATGACTAGTATATCAGTTGAATAATGTTTGTTTCTTCCAATCTTATGACTAGTATATCAGTTGAATAATGTTTGTTTCTTCCAATCTTATGACTAGTATATCAGTTGAATAATGTTTGTTTCTTCCAATCTTATGACTAGTATATCAGTTGAATAATGTTTGTTTCTTCCAATCTTATGACTAGTATATCGGTTGAGTAATGTTTGTTTCTTTCAATCTTATGACTAGTATATCAGTTGAATAATGTTTGTTTCTTTCAATCTTATGACTAGTATATCAGTTGAATAATGTTTGTTTCTTTCAATCTTATGACTAGTATATCAGTTGAATAATGTTTGTTTCTTTCAATCTTATGACTAGTATATCAGTTGAATAATGTTTGTTTCTTTCAATCTTATGACTAGTATATCAGTTGAATAATGTTTGTTTCTTCCAATCTTATGACTAGTATATCAGTTGAATAATGTTTGTGTTTGTTTCTTTCAATCTTATGACTAGTATATCAGTTGAATAATGTTTGTTTCTTCCAATCTTATGACTAGTATATCAGTTGAATAATGTTTGTTTCTTCCAATCTTATGACTAGTATATCAGTTGAATAATGTTTGTTTCTTCCAATCTTATGACTAGTATATCAGTTGAATAATGTTTGTTTCTTTCAATCTTATGACTAGTATATCAGTTGAATAATGTTTGTTTCTTCCAATCTTATGACTAGTATATCAGTTGAATAATGTTTGTTTCTTTCAATCTTATGACTAGTATATCAGTTGAATAATGTTTGTTTCTTCCAATCTTATGACTAGTATATCAGTTGAATAATGTTTGTTTCTTCCAATCTTATGACTAGTATATCAGTTGAATAATGTTTGTTTCTTTCAATCTTATGACTAGTATATCAGTTGAATAATGTTTGTTTCTTCTAATCTTATGATAAGTATATCAGTTGAATAATGTTTGTTTCTTTCAATCTTATGACTAGTATATCAGTTGAATAATGTTTGTTTCTTCCAATCTTATGACTAGTATATCAGTTGAATAATGTTTGTTTCTTCCAATCTTATGACTAGTATATCAGTTGAATAATGTTTGTTTCTTTCAATCTTATGACTAGTATATCAGTTGAATAATGTTTGTTTCTTCCAATCTTATGACTAGTATATCAGTTGAATAATGTTTGTTTCTTTCAATCTTATGACTAGTATATCAGTTGAATAATGTTTGTTTCTTTCAATCTTATAGCTAGTATATCGGTTGAGTAACGTTTGTTTCTTCCAATCTTCATGACTAGTATATCAGTTGAATAATGTTTGTTTCTTTCAATCTTATGACTAGTATATCAGTTGAATAATGTTTGTTTCTTCCAATCTTATGACTAGTATATCGGTTGAATAATGTTTGTTTCTTCCAATCTTATGACTAGTATATCAGTTGAATAATGTTTGTTTCTTTCAATCTTATGACTAGTATATCAGTTGAATAATGTTTGTTTCTTCTAATCTTATGACTAGTATATCAGTTGAATAATGTTTGTTTCTTTCAATCTTATGACTAGTATATCAGTTGAATAATGTTTGTTTCTTTCAATCTTATGACTAGTATATCAGTTGAATAATGTTTGTTTCTTTCAATCTTATGACTAGTATATCAGTTGAATAATGTTTGTTTCTTTCAATCTTATGACTAGTATATCAGTTGAATAATGTTTGTTTCTTTCAATCTTATGACTAGTATATCAGTTGAATAATGTTTGTTTCTTTCAATCTTATGACTAGTATATCAGTTGAATAATGTTTGTTTCTTCCAATCTTATGACTAGTATATCAGTTGAATAATGTTTGTTTCTTCCAATCTTATGACTAGTATATCAGTTGAATAACGTTTGTTTCTTCCAATCTTATGACTAGTATATCAGTTGAATAATGTTTGTTTCTTCCAATCTTATGACTAGTATATCGGTTGAATAATGTTTGTTTCTTCCAATCTTATGACTAGTATATCAGTTGAATAATGTTTGTTTCTTCCAATCTTATGACTAGTATATCAGTTGAATAACGTTTGTTTCTTCCAATCTTATGACTAGTATATCAGTTGAATAATGTTTGTTTCTTTCAATCTTATGACTAGTATATCAGTTGAATAATGTTTGTTTCTTTCAATCTTATGACTAGTATATCAGTTGAATAATGTTTGTTTCTTTCAATCTTATGACTAGTATATCAGTTGAGTAACGTTTGTTTCTTCTAATCTTATGACTAGTATATCAGTTGAATAATGTTTGTTTCTTTCAATCTTATGACTAGTATATCAGTTGAATAATGTTTGTTTCTTCTAATCTTATGACTAGTATATCAGTTGAATAATGTTTGTTTCTTTCAATCTTATGACTAGTATATCAGTTGAATAATGTTTGTTTCTTCCAATCTTATGACTAGTATATCAGTTGAATAATGTTTGTTTCTTTCAATCTTATGACTAGTATATCAGTTGAATAATGTTTGTTTCTTCCAATCTTATGACTAGTATATCAGTTGAATAATGTTTGTTTCTTCTAATCTTATGACTAGTATATCAGTTGAATAATGTTTGTTTCTTCCAATCTTATGACTAGTATATCAGTTGAATAACGTTTGTTTCTTCCAATCTTATGACTAGTATATCAGTTGAATAATGTTTGTTTCTTCCAATCTTATGACTAGTATATCAGTTGAATAATGTTTGTTTCTTTCAATCTTATGACTAGTATATCAGTTGAATAATGTTTGTTTCTTTCAATCTTATGACTAGTATATCAGTTGAATAATGTTTGTTTCTTCCAATCTTATGACTAGTATATCAGTTGAATAATGTTTGTTTCTTCCAATCTTATGACTAGTATATCAGTTGAATAACGTTTGTTTCTTCCAATCTTATGACTAGTATATCAGTTGAATAATGTTTGTTTCTTCCAATCTTATGACTAGTATATCAGTTGAATAATGTTTGTTTCTTTCAATCTTATGACTAGTATATCAGTTGAATAATGTTTGTTTCTTTCAATCTTATGACTAGTATATCGGTTGAGTAACGTTTGTTTCTTTCAATCTTATGACTAGTATATCAGTTGAGTAATGTTTGTTTCTTTCAATCTTATGACTAGTATATCAGTTGAATAATGTTTGTTTCTTTCAATCTTATGACTAGTATATCAGTTGAATAATGTTTGTTTCTTCCAATCTTATGACTAGTATATCAGTTGAATAATGTTTGTTTCTTCTAATCTTATGATAAGTATATCAGTTGAATAATGTTTGTTTCTTTCAATCTTATGACTAGTATATCAGTTGAATAATGTTTGTTTCTTTCAATCTTATGACTAGTATATCAGTTGAATAATGTTTGTTTCTTCTAATCTTATGACTAGTATATCAGTTGAATAATGTTTGTTTCTTTCAATCTTATGACTAGTATATCAGTTGAATAATGTTTGTTTCTTTCAATCTTATGACTAGTATATCAGTTGAATAATGTTTGTTTCTTCCAATCTTATGACTAGTATATCAGTTGAATAACGTTTGTTTCTTCCAATCTTATGACTAGTATATCAGTTGAATAATGTTTGTTTCTTTCAATCTTATGACTAGTATATCAGTTGAATAATGTTTGTTTCTTCCAATCTTATGACTAGTATATCAGTTGAATAATGTTTGTTTCTTTCAATCTTATGACTAGTATATCAGTTGAATAATGTTTGTTTCTTCCAATCTTATGACTAGTATATCAGTTGAATAATGTTTGTTTCTTTCAATCTTATGACTAGTATATCAGTTGAATAATGTTTGTTTCTTTCAATCTTATGACTAGTATATCAGTTGAATAATGTTTGTTTCTTCCAATGTTATGACTAGTATATCAGTTGAATAATGTTTGTTTCTTTCAATCTTATGACTAGTATATCAGTTGAATAATGTTTGTTTCTTCCAATCTTATGACTAGTATATCAGTTGAATAATGTTTGTTTCTTTCAATCTTATGACTAGTATATCAGTTGAATAATGTTTGTTTCTTCTAATCTTATGACTAGTATATCAGTTGAATAATGTTTGTTTCTTTCAATCTTATGACTAGTATATCAGTTGAATAATGTTTGTTTCTTTCAATCTTATGACTAGTATATCAGTTGAATAATGTTTGTTTCTTCCAATCTTATGACTAGTATATCAGTTGAATAATGTTTGTTTCTTTCAATCTTATGACTAGTATATCAGTTGAATAATGTTTGTTTCTTTCAATCTTATGACTAGTATATCAGTTGAATAATGTTTGTTTCTTCCAATCTTATGACTAGTATATCAGTTGAATAATGTTTGTTTCTTTCAATCTTATGACTAGTATATCAGTTGAATAATGTTTGTTTCTTCCAATCTTATGACTAGTATATCAGTTGAATAATGTTTGTTTCTTCCAATCTTATGACTAGTATATCGGTTGAATAATGTTTGTTTCTTCTAATCTTATGACTAGTATATCAGTTGAATAATGTTTGTTTCTTTCAATCTTATGACTAGTATATCAGTTGAATAATGTTTGTTTCTTTCAATCTTATGACTAGTATATCAGTTGAATAATGTTTGTTTCTTCCAATCTTATGACTAGTATATCAGTTGAATAATGTTTGTTTCTTCCAATCTTATGACTAGTATATCGGTTGAATAATGTTTGTTTCTTCTAATCTTATGACTAGTATATCAGTTGAATAATGTTTGTTTCTTCCAATCTTATGACTAGTATATCAGTTGAATAATGTTTGTTTCTTCCAATCTTATGACTAGTATATCAGTTGAATAATGTTTGTTTCTTCCAATCTTATGACTAGTATATCAGTTGAATAATGTTTGTTTCTTTCAATCTTATGACTAGTATATCAGTTGAATAATGTTTGTTTCTTTCAATCTTATGACTAGTATATCAGTTGAATAATGTTTGTTTCTTCCAATCTTATGACTAGTATATCAGTTGAATAATGTTTGTTTCTTCCAATCTTATGACTAGTATATCAGTTGAATAACGTTTGTTTCTTCCAATCTTATGACTAGTATATCAGTTGAATAATGTTTGTTTCTTTCAATCTTATGACTAGTATATCAGTTGAATAATGTTTGTTTCTTTCAATCTTATGACTAGTATATCAGTTGAATAATGTTTGTTTCTTTCAATCTTATGACTAGTATATCAGTTGAATAATGTTTGTTTCTTTCAATCTTATGACTAGTATATCAGTTGAATAATGTTTGTTTCTTTCAATCTTATGACTAGTATATCAGTTGAATAATGTTTGTTTCTTCCAATCTTATGACTAGTATATCAGTTGAATAATGTTTGTTTCTTTCAATCTTATGACTAGTATATCAGTTGAATAATGTTTGTTTCTTCCAATCTTATGACTAGTATATCAGTTGAATAATGTTTGTTTCTTTCAATCTTATGACTAGTATATCAGTTGAATAATGTTTGTTTCTTCCAATCTTATGACTAGTATATCAGTTGAATAATGTTTGTTTCTTTCAATCTTATGACTAGTATATCAGTTGAATAATGTTTGTTTCTTCCAATCTTATGACTAGTATATCAGTTGAATAATGTTTGTTTCTTCCAATCTTATGACTAGTATATCAGTTGAATAATGTTTGTTTCTTCCAATCTTATGACTAGTATATCAGTTGAATAATGTTTGTTTCTTCCAATCTTATGACTAGTATATCAGTTGAATAATGTTTGTTTCTTCTAATCTTATGACTAGTATATCAGTTGAATAATGTTTGTTTCTTTCAATCTTATGACTAGTATATCAGTTGAATAATGTTTGTTTCTTTCAATCTTATGACTAGTATATCAGTTGAATAATGTTTGTTTCTTCCAATCTTATGACTAGTATATCAGTTGAATAATGTTTGTTTCTTCTAATCTTATGACTAGTATATCAGTTGAATAATGTTTGTTTCTTTCAATCTTATGACTAGTATATCAGTTGAATAATGTTTGTTTCTTTCAATCTTATGACTAGTATATCAGTTGAATAATGTTTGTTTCTTTCAATCTTATGACTAGTACATCAGTTGAATAATGTTTGTTTCTTTCAATCTTATGACTAGTATATCAGTTGAATAATGTTTGTTTCTTTCAATCTTATGACTAGTATATCAGTTGAATAATGTTGTTTTCTTCCAATCTTATGACTAGTATATCTGTTGAATAATGTTTGTTTCTTCTAATCTTATGACTAGTATATCAGTTGAATAATGTTTGTTTCTTTCAATCTTATGACTAGTATATCAGTTGAATAATGTTTGTTTCTTCCAATCTTATGACTAGTATATCAGTTGAATAATGTTTGTTTCTTCTAATCTTATGACTAGTATATCAGTTGAATAATGTTTGTTTCTTCTAATCTTATGACTAGTATATCAGTTGAATAATGTTTGTTTCTTCCAATCTTATGACTAGTATATCAGTTGAATAATGTTTGTTTCTTCCAATCTTATGACTAGTATATCAGTTGAATAATGTTTGTTTCTTCCAATCTTATGACTAGTATATCAGTTGAATAATGTTTGTTTCTTCCAATCTTATGACTAGTATATCAGTTGAATAATGTTTGTTTCTTCCAATCTTATGACTAGTATATCAGTTGAATAATGTTTGTTTCTTTCAATCTTATGACTAGTATATCAGTTGAATAATGTTTGTTTCTTCTAATCTTATGACTAGTATATCAGTTGAATAATGTTTGTTTCTTTCAATCTTATGACTAGTATATCGGTTGAATAATGTTTGTTTCTTCTAATCTTATGACTAGTATATCAGTTGAATAATGTTTGTTTCTTTCAATCTTATGACTAGTATATCAGTTGAATAATGTTTGTTTCTTTCAATCTTATGACTAGTATATCAGTTGAATAATGTTTGTTTCTTCTAATCTTATGACTAGTATATCAGTTGAATAATGTTTGTTTCTTCCAATCTTATGACTAGTATATCAGTTGAATAATGTTTGTTTCTTCCAATCTTATGACTAGTATATCAGTTGAATAATGTTTGTTTCTTCCAATCTTATGACTAGTATATCAGTTGAATAATGTTTGTTTCTTCTAATCTTATGACTAGTATATCAGTTGAATAATGTTTGTTTCTTTCAATCTTATGACTAGTATATCAGTTGAATAATGTTTGTTTCTTCTAATCTTATGACTAGTATATCAGTTGAATAATGTTTGTTTCTTCCAATCTTATGACTAGTATATCGGTTGAGTAACGTTTGTTTCTTTCAATCTTATGACTAGTATATCAGTTGAATAATGTTTGTTTCTTTCAATCTTATGACTAGTATATCAGTTGAGTAATGTTTGTTTCTTCCAATCTTATGACTAGTATATCAGTTGAATAATGTTTGTTTCTTCCAATCTTATGACTAGTATATCAGTTGAATAATGTTTGTTTCTTCCAATCTTATGACTAGTATATCAGTTGAATAATGTTTGTTTCTTTCAATCTTATGACTAGTATATCAGTTGAATAATGTTTGTTTCTTTCAATCTTATGACTAGTATATCGGTTGAATAATGTTTGTTTCTTCTAATCTTATGACTAGTATATCAGTTGAATAATGTTTGTTTCTTTCAATCTTATGACTAGTATATCAGTTGAATAATGTTTGTTTCTTTCAATCTTATGACTAGTATATCAGTTGAATAATGTTTGTTTCTTTCAATCTTATGACTAGTATATCAGTTGAATAATGTTTGTTTCTTCCAATCTTATGACTAGTATATCAGTTGAATAATGTTTGTTTCTTTCAATCTTATGACTAGTATATCAGTTGAATAATGTTTGTTTCTTTCAATCTTATGACTAGTATATCAGTTGAATAATGTTTGTTTCTTCCAATCTTATGACTAGTATATCAGTTGAATAATGTTTGTTTCTTCCAATCTTATGACTAGTATATCAGTTGAATAATGTTTGTTTCTTTCAATCTTATGACTAGTATATCAGTTGAATAATGTTTGTTTCTTCCAATCTTATGACTAGTATATCGGTTGAATAATGTTTGTTTCTTCTAATCTTATGACTAGTATATCAGTTGAATAATGTTTGTTTCTTTCAATCTTATGACTAGTATATCAGTTGAATAATGTTTGTTTCTTCCAATCTTATGACTAGTATATCAGTTGAATAATGTTTGTTTCTTTCAATCTTATGACTAGTATATCAGTTGAATAATGTTTGTTTCTTCCAATCTTATGACTAGTATATCGGTTGAATAATGTTTGTTTCTTCCAATCTTATGACTAGTATATCAGTTGAATAATGTTTGTTTCTTTCAATCTTATGACTAGTATATCAGTTGAATAATGTTTGTTTCTTTCAATCTTATGACTAGTATATCAGTTGAATAATGTTTGTTTCTTTCAATCTTATGACTAGTATATCAGTTGAATAATGTTTGTTTCTTCTAATCTTATGACTAGTATATCAGTTGAATAATGTTTGTTTCTTCTAATCTTATGACTAGTATATCAGTTGAATAATGTTTGTTTCTTTCAATCTTATGACTAGTATATCAGTTGAATAATGTTTGTTTCTTTCAATCTTATGACTAGTATATCAGTTGAATAATGTTTGTTTCTTCTAATCTTATGACTAGTATATCAGTTGAATAATGTTTGTTTCTTTCAATCTTATGACTAGTATATCAGTTGAATAATGTTTGTTTCTTTCAATCTTATGACTAGTATATCAGTTGAATAATGTTTGTTTCTTTCAATCTTATGACTAGTATACTTATCTTGTTTGTGTTTGTTTCTTTCAATCTTATGACTAGTATACATATCTTTTTATGTGTGTCTTTGAGTCAAGATACTCCGTAGGAGACCTATGTTCAATTCATGGTAAGGCCAAGGATTTTTCTTCTGTTGTGGGCATCAATGAAAAATCCTAACCAGAAAGAGCTTTGCGGTGACTGCATTAGTTATGCGGCCATTAAATTCCTTAGGCTCGTCCCACCTGTCCTACACTGCCTAAAAGTGGTATTACAGCAGGCGGTAAGAACAGTTTTTGGTGTGAGTAAAGATACACTGTTTCTGGTTGATTAATTGAAATGGATATCTTAATTGGGAAATTAGTATTGCATAAACATTGTTTCTCGGATCATGTCTACCTTAGAGAACTGGTTAGCTTCTGTCATGTTAGGGGAAGGAAGCCAAGAGATGGATACACCTGGCTATGCAGAGAGAGTGATGGAAACATCAGAATCTAGATAAAAGTGAGTGTTTAATCTCCCAATGAATGTCCTGTAAATGGGTTTCTCACAAGAGAACAGAGATTTTACATCCATTACCTTTGATGCCAAGGAAGTAAACTGACTAGTAGAAGTGAATGATTTATTGTTGACAGATGTCAGTAGCGTTGTCTGATTGACTAAGTAATTCATTAGCATTGATTGGTCTGCTGGAGTTGGTTGCATTGATTGGTTGACTAAGGAAATGGGTAGCATTGATTGGTTGACTGATTAAGGCAGTCATTATCATTGATTGGTTGGCTGACAAAGGAGGCTGGTATTGATTAACTAAAGGATCCGATCTCAGTGATTAGTTTACTTAACAGTACCCTCTTAGTGTTATGTAGTAATAGTGCAGTACCCTCTTAGTGTTATGTAGTAATAGTGCAGTACCCTCTTACTGTTGTGTAGTGATAGGACAATACCTTCTTAATGTTGTATAGTGATTGCACAGTTCCCTCTTACTGTTGTGTAGTAATAGTATAGTAGTTGAATATTGAGTTGTTTGTATTATTCTAATAAAGTTTACAACTTGAGTTTCAGTATGTTTGGTGAGCCATGTGATGATGTTTATACAAAAGACCTGGACTACTTGCAATGTGGAGAAAGGTAATCTGATTTCTGTTGTTATGCATCAATCTGAGTTCAATCTAAGACCAAGTGTCTAGCTTATAGTTAAGTTGTCTAGTTTATAGTTAAGTTGTCTAGCTAATAGTCTATCTATCTAACTTGTAGCTCAATTCTTCTTCTTCTTCTTTGCGTCGTTCTTTCCTACCAATTTTAATCACTCTTTGGGATATGTTTTACCTTTGCCAAAAACATGTATACGTTGCACATTGGTTTGGTAGACCCCTAAACGCTTAGACTTCTACACGTTTAGGACATGTGTGCAACCGAATTCAGCCAAACATCCTTAGTCGTCTCTTATGACATGCATGGCAGGTAACAGTGGTTGTATTCTTTACACCACAAATTTGGGCCCCGGCAACCACTCGGGATCAATTCTAGTTTATAGTTAAGTTGTCTAGCTTATAGTCTACCTATCTAACTTGTAGCTCAACTCAATTCAAGTGCTGTCTTTAGAAATGATATCTTCTGTACTGTGTTTCTAACATTGAATTTCTCTTGTCGTGGTGAATAAATCTGACACACAGCAATTCTTTCATAACTCTTGATGTTTCTTTCTCACTTATATTGCTACCTTCATCTTACCCGCTTGACCACAGCATTTCTGTCTGGTATAGTTTTTTTCAATGGCAAGTTATGTCTTCTCTTTTGTTATGTCTTGTCTTATCCACATGTGCCATGAAGCTTCATGGAGAGTTTCAGTTTTCTATCCTGTGTCAGGTGTGTTGCATCTGTAGTTGTTAGTTTTTGATGTCGCAGGATATCTGTGATATTATCTATCCATCTGGTTCTTTCCCGGTTGCTGGTTGTTATAGGTGGGAGATGGTAGTAGATCTGGTTTGATATATTTGAAGTATTAAATTTGTCACACCCGTGTGTTGCCAGGGCTCGCAAGGGAGCAAAGAATAGTAACACTGTGACCTACAAGGCATGCTGTAAGAGGCGACTGAGGTACCAGCGTACAGAAGCTACCCTAGTAAATAAAAAACGGCGCAGAAATCGGATGTGCTGGCCTACTTCTAGTTGCATAACTGGACAACGTAAATAGCGCTTAGGCACAGATCACGATAAATCACAAAGAGTGGTTTAACAAGTGGATGACATGGAATGTTAGAAGAAGAAAAAGATATTTGTCAATCTTTCATTTCTTGAAATAATGTTCATTTTGTAGATAAATATAAATAGAATTCAATAGATACAAGTTGTTGGCTGCCATTGAGATCTGATTTGTTTTGTTTTATTGATAGTGTCTGGACCATTGATCTTGCTTATATTTTAAGTCGTCACAATATCCAATCATGCTTGTACACAATAACGCTGGGTGTCAACTCTGAACATATTAACAAGGTCAGTAGAATCATGTATTAGATAACATTCGAGAAATAAACAATGAAATAGCTCAGACAAAGTCTGAACATTTGCAATTTTCACAGCAGCCGGAAGTATTGATAAAGCAATCAGCAATCGTTGCACAAAAGCTAACCATGTACTGGGACAGCTAACACCACTGTTGTCACATAAAGAGATACTGCTAACCAAGTACTGGGACAGTTAACACCACTGTTGTCACATAAAGAGATACTGCTAACCAAGTACTGGGACAGCTAACACCACTGTTGTCACATAAAGAGATACTGCTAACCATGTACTGGGACAGTTAACACCACTGTTGTCACATAAAGAGATACTGCTAAAAACTAAAACAAATCTTATAAGAACGATTTTCTGGCCAACACTGTTACCAGTGTCAAACATGGCTAATAACAGCAGCTAATGAGCAGAAAATCATGACAGAGATGAGGTGCCTTAGAAGAACTGCAGGTGTGACAATACATCTGGCCAACACTGTGTTACCAGTGTCAAACATGGCCAATAACAGCAGCTAATGAGCAGAAAATCATAACGACAGAGATGAGGTGCCTTAGAAGAGCTGGAAGTGTGACAATAAGAGACAAAATTAGAAATGAAGAAATCAGAAGAAGACTGGATGTGAAACCAGTCATACAATTCATAAACAAACAACAGATTAAATGGTTTGGACACCTGACAAGAATGCCCTGGTATCGCCTACCACAGAAAGCCACACAGAAAAAGTATAAGTAATACAGAGCAAGAGGAAGACCATGCAAAAGATGGAACGACTGCATTAAGAACAATCTTAAGAAAATGAATAATAGCTTACAAAGTGTCTTAGAATAAGCACACACAAGGTGTCCCTCCCCTCCTCCCCTCCCTCCCCAGCCATACACTTGTATAAAGAAGTAAATGGAGGTAGAGAATAATACACTCTAAGCACAGAGTTATCTAACTTCAATTTGTGTTTCCCAGGTGTTCTATCAAAAACATTTTTCTGTGGATGAGATCAGAGTAAAAGAGATGTTTAACAAGGCAGCACAGCAAGGCATTCTTGTACAGAAAAGGTTTGTACTGTCGTCTGAAGGATTCAAACTCTACTTGTTGTCATTACACATTTATCTGGTAGTCACAGTTAGTGTGAATCATGTCATTCACATTTATCTGGTGGTAGGACAGTTAGTGTGAATCATGTCATTACACATTTATCTGTGGTAGTGACAGTTAGTGTGAATCATGTCATTACACATTTATCTGGTGGTAGTCACAGTTAGTGTGAATCGTGTCATTACACATTTATCTGGTGGTAGTCACAGTTAGTGTGAATCGTGTCATTACACATTTATCTGGTGGTAGTGACAGTTAGTGTGAATCGTGTCATTACACATTTATCTGGTAGTCACAGTTAGTGTGAATCATGTCATTACACATTTATCTGGTGGTAGTCACAGTTAGTGTGAATCATGTCATTACACATTTATCTGGTGGTAGTCACAGTTAGTGTGAATCATGTCATTACACATTTATCTGGTGGTAGTCACAGTTAGTGTGAATCATGTCATTACACATTTATCTGGTGGTAGTCACAGTTAGTGTGAATCGTGTCATTACACATTTATCTGGTGGTAGTCACAGTTAGTGTGAATCGTGTCATTACACATTTATCTGGTGGTAGTGACAGTTAGTGTGAATCGTGTCATTACACATTTATCTGGTAGTCACAGTTAGTGTGAATCATGTCATTACACATTTATCTGGTGGTAGTCACAGTTAGTGTGAATCATGTCATTACACATTTATCTGGTGGTAGTCACAGTTAGTGTGAATCATGTCATTACACATTTATCTGGTGGTAGTCACAGTTAGTGTGAATCATGTCATTACACATTTATCTGGTGGTAGTCACAGTTAGTGTGAATCATGTCATTACACATTTATCTGGTGGTAGTCACAGTTAGTGTGAATCATGTCATTACACATTTATCTGGTGGTAGTGACAGTTAGTGTGAATCATGTCATTACACATTTATCTGGTAGTAGTGACAGTTAGTGTGAATCATGTCATTACACATTTATCTGGTGGTAGTCACAGTTAGTGTGAATCATGTCATTACACATTTATCTGGTAGTAGTCACAGTTAGTGTGAATCATGTCATTACACATTTATCTGGTGGTAGTGACAGTTAGTGTGAATCATGTCATTACACATTTATCTGGTGGTAGTAACAGTTAGTGTGAATCATGTCATTACACATTTATCTGGTGGTAGTCACAGTTAGTGTGAATCGTGTCATTACACATTTATCTGGTGGTAGTGACAGTTAGTGTGAATCATGTCATTACACATTTATCTGGTAGTAGTGACAGTTAGTGTGAATCATGTCATTACACATTTATCTGGTGGTAGTCACAGTTAGTGTGAATCATGTCATTACACATTTATCTGGTGGTAGTGACAGTTAGTGTGAATCATGTCATTACACATTTATCTGGTAGTAGTGACAGTTAGTGTGAATCATGTCATTACACATTTATCTGGTGGTAGTCACAGTTAGTGTGAATCATGTCATTACACATTTATCTGGTGGTAGTGACAGTTAGTGTGAATCATGTCATTACACATTTATCTGGTAGTAGTGACAGTTAGTGTGAATCATGTCATTACACATTTATCTGGTGGTAGTCACAGTTAGTGTGAATCATGTCATTACACATTTATCTGGTGGTAGTGACAGTTAGTGTGAATCATGTCATTACACATTTATCTGGTGGTAGTCACAGTTAGTGTGAATCATGTCATTACACATTTATCTGGTGGTAGTAACAGTTAGTGTGAATCATGTCATTACACATTTATCTGGTGGTAGTGACAGTTAGTGTGAATCATGTCATTACACATTTATCTGGTAGTAGTCGCAGTTAGTGTGAATCATGTCATTACACATTTATCTGGTGGTAGTCACAGTTAGTCAAAAGTCAAAAGTTTTACATACCTAGGAGTATGATGTCATCTACGGGGATACAGCGCAGAAATTCCACACAGAATCGCATTGGCATCAAGTGCTTTAACAAATTGTCAAATATATGGAAGTCCAATTCACTCAGCAAGCACTTAAAATTAAAGATCTTTAACTCTTGTGTGATTCCAGTATTAACTTATGGATGCGAGAGTTGGAAAGCAACAAAAGCTCTAGAAAGAAAATTAGATAACTTTGAGAATAAATGTCTTAGAAGAATACTGAACCTCAAATGGTCAGATTTCAGACCCAATACACAAATAAGACAAGAGACCAAGCAAGAAAATGTATCAAATTTTATAAGAAAGCGCCGCTGGAACTACATCGGCCACACACTTAGAATGGATGAGAGAAGACTCTTTACCAATCCCTCATATGGACACCAGAGGGAAAAAGAAAACGAGGAAGACCAAGAGAGACTCTGCGTAGAACCATCACCAGAGAAGGCTCAACGATGGGCCTAGTAAACATCAAAGACTTAAAACAAATAGCAACGAACCGCGAGACATGGAGAGCTATGACCTCTGCTCATGCGCGCCACAGGCCCAAGAGGAAAGACTAACTAACTAAGTCACAGTTAGTGTGAATCATGTCATTACACATTTATCTGGTGGTAGTGACAGTTAGTGTGAATCATGTCATTACACATTTATCTGGTGGTAGTGACAGTTAGTGTGAATCATGTCATTACACATTTATCTGGTGGTAGTCACAGTTAGTGTGAATCATGTCATTACACATTTATCTGGTGGTAGTGACAGTTAGTGTGAATCATGTCATTACACATTTATCTGGTGGTAGTCACAGTTAGTGTGAATCATGTCATTACACATTTATCTGGTGGTAGTGACAGTTAGTGTGAATCATGTCATTACACATTTATCTGGTGGTAGTCACAGTTAGTGTGAATCATGTCATTACACATTTATCTGGTGGTAGTCACAGTTAGTGTGAATCATGTCATTACACATTTATCTGGTGGTAGTAACAGTTAGTGTGAATCATGTCATTACACATTTATCTGGTGGTAGTCACAGTTAGTGTGAATCGTGTCATTACACATTTATCTGGTGGTAGTGACAGTTAGTGTGAATCATGTCATTACACATTTATCTGGTGGTAGTCACAGTTAGTGTGAATCATGTCATTACACATTTATCTGGTGGTAGTGACAGTTAGTGTGAATCATGTCATTACACATTTATCTGGTAGTAGTGACAGTTAGTGTGAATCATGTCATTACACATTTATCTGGTGGTAGTCACAGTTAGTGTGAATCATGTCATTACACATTTATCTGGTGGTAGTGACAGTTAGTGTGAATCATGTCATTACACATTTATCTGGTAGTAGTGACAGTTAGTGTGAATCATGTCATTACACATTTATCTGGTGGTAGTCACAGTTAGTGTGAATCATGTCATTACACATTTATCTGGTGGTAGTCACAGTTAGTGTGAATCATGTCATTACACATTTATCTGGTGGTAGTGACAGTTAGTGTGAATCATGTCATTACACATTTATCTGGTGGTAGTGACAGTTAGTGTGAATCATGTCATTACACATTTATCTGGTGGTAGTGACAGTTAGTGTGAATCATGTCATTACACATTTATCTGGTGGTAGTCACAGTTAGTGTGAATCATGTCATTACACATTTATCTGGTGGTAGTGACAGTTAGTGTGAATCATGTCATTACACATTTATCTGGTGGTAGTGACAGTTAGTGTGAATCATGTCATTACACATTTATCTGGTAGTAGTGACAGTTAGTGTGAATCATGTCATTACACATTTATCTGGTGGTAGTCACAGTTAGTGTGAATCATGTCATTACACATTTATCTGGTGGTAGTCACAGTTAGTGTGAATCATGTCATTACACATTTATCTGGTAGTAGTGACAGTTAGTGTGAATCATGTCATTACACATTTATCTGGTGGTAGTGACAGTTAGTGTGAATCATGTCATTACACATTTATCTGGTGGTAGTGACAGTTAGTGTGAATCATGTCATTACACATTTATCTGGTGGTAGTGACAGTTAGTGTGAATCATGTCATTACACATTTATCTGGTGGTAGTCACAGTTAGTGTGAATCATGTCATTACACATTTATCTGGTGGTAGTGACAGTTAGTGTGAATCATGTCATTACACATTTATCTGGTGGTAGTCACAGTTAGTGTGAATCATGTCATTACACATTTATCTGGTGGTAGTGACAGTTAGTGTGAATCATGTCATTACACATTTATCTGGTGGTAGTAACAGTTAGTGTGAATCATGTCATTACACATTTATCTGGTGGTAGTCACAGTTAGTGTGAATCATGTCATTACACATTTATCTGGTGGTAGTCACAGTTAGTGTGAATCATGTCATTACACATTTATCTGGTGGTAGTCACAGTTAGTGTGAATCATGTCATTACACATTTATCTAGTGGTAGTGACAGTTAGTGTGAATCATGTCATTACACATTTATCTGGTGGTAGTGACAGTTAGTGTGAATCATGTCATTACACATTTATCTGGTGGTAGTGACAGTTAGTGTGAATCATGTCATTACACATTTATCTGGTGGTAGTCACAGTTAGTGTGAATCATGTCATTACACATTTATCTGGTGGTAGTGACAGTTAGTGTGAATCATGTCATTACACATTTATCTGGTGGTAGTCACAGTTAGTGTGAATCATGTCATTACACATTTATCTGGTGGTAGTGACAGTTAGTGTGAATCATGTCATTACACATTTATCTGGTAGTAGTGACAGTTAGTGTGAATCATGTCATTACACATTTATCTGGTGGTAGTCACAGTTAGTGTGAATCATGTCATTACACATTTATCTGGTGGTAGTCACAGTTAGTGTGAATCATGTCATTACACATTTATCTGGTAGTAGTGACAGTTAGTGTGAATCATGTCATTACACATTTATCTGGTGGTAGTCACAGTTAGTGTGAATCATGTCATTACACATTTATCTGGTGGTAGTCACAGTTAGTGTGAATCATGTCATTACACATTTATCTGGTGGTAGTCACAGTTAGTGTGAATCATGTCATTACACATTTATCTGGTGGTAGTAACAGTTAGTGTGAATCATGTCATTACACATTTATCTGGTGGTAGTGACAGTTAGTGTGAATCATGTCATTACACATTTATCTGGTAGTAGTGACAGTTAGTGTGAATCATGTCATTACACATTTATCTGGTGGTAGTCACAGTTAGTGTGAATCATGTCATTACACATTTATCTGGTGGTAGTGACAGTTAGTGTGAATCATGTCATTACACATTTATCTGGTGGTAGTGACAGTTAGTGTGAATCATGTCATTACACATTTATCTGGTGGTAGTGACAGTTAGTGTGAATCATGTCATTACACATTTATCTGGTGGTAGTCACAGTTAGTGTGAATCATGTCATTACACATTTATCTGGTGGTAGTCACAGTTAGTGTGAATCATGTCATTACACATTTATCTGGTGGTAGTGACAGTTAGTGTGAATCATGTCATTACACATTTATCTGGTGGTAGTGACAGTTAGTGTGAATCATGTCATTACACATTTATCTGGTGGTAGTGACAGTTAGTGTGAATCATGTCATTACACATTTATCTGGTGGTAGTCACAGTTAGTGTGAATCATGTCATTACACATTTATCTGGTGGTAGTCACAGTTAGTGTGAATCATGTCATTACACATTTATCTGGTGGTAGTAACAGTTAGTGTGAATCATGTCATTACACATTTATCTGGTGGTAGTCACAGTTAGTGTGAATCATGTCATTAGACATTTATCTGGTGGTAGTCACAGTTAGTGTGAATCATGTCATTACACATTTATCTGGTGGTAGTCACAGTTAGTGTGAATCATGTCATTACACATTTATCTGGTGGTAGTGACAGTTAGTGTGAATCATGTCATTACACATTTATCTGGTGGTAGTGACAGTTAGTGTGAATCATGTCATTACACATTTATCTGGTGGTAGTGACAGTTAGTGTGAATCATGTCATTACACATTTATCTGGTGGTAGTCACAGTTAGTGTGAATCATGTCATTACACATTTATCTGGTGGTAGTCACAGTTAGTGTGAATCATGTCATTACACATTTATCTGGTGGTAGTCACAGTTAGTGTGAATCATGTCATTACACATTTATCTGGTGGTAGTGACAGTTAGTGTGAATCGTGATATCTGGGTCTCTATAGCATAGTGATTAAGTGCCTCTCATACCAAAGGTAACCGGTTTGCTCCCTTGTGGAGCCATCAGGATATTTGTCCAGAGATACCTCATTTCAGTGTAGGTCAGATTGAGTTCCTAGTTCTATCGGAGACAGACAATAAAACATATGTCCGTGTTCAATTTGAGCACATAAAAGAACCATTGACAGTACAAAATGAAGATAAGAGCAAACTGGAAAACCCAAGCAAAATTCATTAAAAAAAGATAAATAAAATTTCTACAAAATGACATCGTGGACCTCGCTGGTGCGACAGAGTTCGTGCACTGCAGCTGAGATCTTCCTGTGTAAGAACGAGATCATAGCATACATGGTTACTCACCACAGTGCAATGATGATGGTCCTATCAATCAATCAATCAATCAATGAATGAATCAAGCAATCATGATATGTACACTTTGCAAGTAATGCCTCACACACACAGGTTGCAAGTAATGCCTCACACACACAGGTTGCAAGTAATGCTTCACACACACAGGTTGCATGTAATGCCTCACACACACAGGTTGCAAGTAATGTTTCACACACACAGGTTGCATGTAATGCTTCACACACACAGGTTGCAAGTAATGCTTCACACACACAGGTTGCAAGTAATGCCTCACACACACAAGTTGCAAGTAATGCCACACACACAGACACACAGGTTGCAAGTAATGCATCACACACACAGGCTGCAAGTAATTCCTCACACTCATAGGTTACAAGTAACGACACACCCACACAGTTTGCAAGTAACGACACACCCACACAGGTTACAAGTAATGACATCTGTTAATACAGCTAACTTTTGTAAAACAGACAAGACTTCTGGTACTTTTATGGCAGACAGGACACTTGTGTTACAGACAGACAGCACACATGTATGACAGCACACTTCTATGAACGCTAGCAAACAGCTTGACTTGTCTCTATATTTGACAGGAGCCTGTCTATTGAGGACATGATTGTCCACTTACAAGAAGATAACCCAATCATATCTCTGGTCAACTGGACACTCATGACATGCTTGTGGTGTGAGAGTAAGGTGAGGTGAGTGAGAGTAAGGTGAGGTGAGAGTAAGGTGAGGTGAGTGGGGGTAATGCCATGAGATAGCATTGTGTGTGGCGAGAGTAAGGTGAGGTGAGTATGAGAGTAAGGTGAGGCGAGTGTGAGTAATGCCATGAGATAGCGTTGTGTGTGGTGAGTGTGAGAGTAAGGTGAGGTGAGTGGGGGTAATGCCATGAGATAGCGTTGTGTGTGGTGAGAGTAAGGTGAGGTGAGTATGAGAGTAAGGTGAGGTGAGTATGAGAGTAAGGTGAGGTGAGAGTAAGGTGAGACGAGTGTGGCTAATGCCATGAGATAGCGTTGTGTGTGGTGAGTGTGAGAGTAAGGTGAGTGTGGACAATGTCATGAGAGAGCATTGTTTCTGGTGAGTGTGAGAGTAAGGTGAGGTGAGTGGGACAGTCATGGGAACTCAGAGTGATATAAAGTTAAGTGACAAGTAGAATGATGTGACATATATCATTTATTGACAAGATGTAAGAATTAAGTTATTCCTACATCTTATCTCAGTGACTTTATGGTCCCTGGGCACGCAGGAGTTAGGGGTAATGAACGAGCTGATAGATTGGCTGGCTTGGCTACAATATCTGAGGGAGATGCCATGGATCGAAATGACATTCTACGCGCATTGAGAGAGTCTTTCCGAACAGAGGAGTTTCAGGGCTGTGAATCCCACTCGCTGACCAGATTGAAAGAAATGAGTGTCAATATTGGTGCAGTCCAAAAGAACACATACTAAATATGCAAAGAGATTGATTAATCAACATCAAACTGGCGTGTTGGGTTGCTGGACGCTGCTGGATTTGCTGAGGCGGAGATTGGAGCACCTATGGACATGTCCGAGTGCTATGATGATAGTCCTCATATAACTGATAACTGATCTCAGTGACTCAATGAGTCAGTTCAGGAAGATTGAAATAGGCTGGGCTCGGAGACAATGGTTCAATGGTTGGAGTTAAGGAAGAGGTCTAGGATGACAAAAATCTGTTTTATTTTTGTGTCTGGGCATGCAGGTGTAAGGGAAAATGAACAAGCTGATAGGCTTGCAGATATGGCTGCAGATAGGCTTGCAGGTATGGCTGCAGATAGGTTGCAGGTATGCTGAGATAGGTTAGGTATGGTTTATTTAAAAAGTGGGCAAGCAATGGACCAGGCTGATATTCTAAATTCCATAAGGGAGAGAGAGGTCGTGTACATGATTCAAGTAATAGTGGTGAATCTACCACACTAACCTGACTGCAAGAATTACAAGTCAAATGTTGTGTAGCTAGACAAGAACACTATACTGGTAGCCAAAGAAGAATAGTAAACCAACAAAGAACTGGTGTCGTTAGTCTACACCGCTGGAGACATACCAAGGAGATCAGAGCACATAGGACTAATGGTCGATGTGCAGTGATGATGATCCAGACTAACTAACTGAGAGACATACCAGGAGAGATCGGACACTTATAGACTAATTGGTTCGATGTGCAGTGATGATGATCCAACGACTAAACTAAGACTTAAGTTGACCAGGTGATATAACAACATTGCTGTGTGAACATCTCCTGTGTCATGTGAACATATCTTCTATCATTTGTTTCAGGTCAGAAAATGTTGGTCTTGTATCACCTGTAATCAAGGACCTTATCAGGGTAAGCTGGTAGTTCACACAAACACATGCAGGCCTATGCTCTATTGGCAGCAAATAGAAAATAAGATATAAGAAAAATGTGTGCAACAAGAGTAAACAACAAGGGTAAACAACAAGGGTAAACAACAAGGATAGACAACAAGTCAATACTCAGTTATTAAAGTTCAACAATGAAGTAGTGTGGAACATTGACATCTGCAGAATTCAATATTTGAATCAGATCATTAGTGTAACCATGGCTACAACAACAACATTGTGTCTGTAACTTTGTGTGTTTTTAACTTTGTGTGTCTGTAACTTTGTGTGTCTGTAACTTTGTGTGTCTGTAACTTTGTGTTTCTGTAACTTTGTGTGTCTGTAACTTTGTGTGTCTGTAACTTTGTGTTTCTGTAACTTTGTGTGTCTGTAACTTTGTGTGTCTGTAACTTTATGTGTCTGTAACTTTGTGTGTCTGTAACTTTGTGTGTCTGTAACTTTGTGTTCTGTCCATTTGTCATGTCAATTTGTTTTAATATAGTACAACATTGTGGTCATTCTTCTTTCTGAACACTCCATTATCGACACTTGTTTTAACACTCTTGTTGTTGATTTGTAGTGATCTTGAGCTATTGTGATGTATCTGTGCCATTGTGGCTCTACAAGCTTGGTCAACTTGTGTGCTGTAACTTTTATTTACTTGGGTAACTTCCTATGTCATAACTCTTCAGTTCTGCCTTTGTGCCTTCTAGGTGCAATTGTTACTAATTTTGTGCTGTAACTTTGAGTGTCTGAACATTCTAACTGTTGTAAAATTGTGTGTCGTAACTTTGTTTGTCTGTTCCATTTGTCATGTTAAGAATTATTTATAGTACAAAATTGTGATCCCTTCTTTTAACACTATATCAATTGTTAACACTTGATAATGATATTAGTATCACTAATGCATTTATATATCATATTACTATCCCCTCTATTGTCAAACTATTTGTTTGTGTAATCATGTCTCCTCGTACTTTATGACTCTTTGTTAGCATTTGAATTTTTACACTGAGACTCTAACACTACATAGACTGAATAAGTCAAACAGTCTCTGCCAGTGCAGTGACTCAAGAACATGTTCACATGACTAGTAAGTCAAAACAGTCTTGTCCAGTGTCACTAGACTCACAATACACTTAAATTGTACTAGACTAAGTCAAACAGGGCTCTCTGCATTGTTCATTGCAAGACTCTAGACTAAACACTTCATGTAGGTATCAAAACTTGCATGATATAGTAACACATTACATTAATAGTCAAACATCTCCTTCTAGTCACAAAATTTATAGGTGTTCGCTTTGACTGTAGGACTCACAAACACTTACATAGACTAGGAATAAGTCAAACAGCTCTCTGCCAGTGTCAGCAGACTCAACAAACACTTTAAGACTGTCCTTACTAGGACTGAGAAGCAACATTGTGGCCATCAGTCATGACCTAAAGACATTTGAGGAAACCTACAGACCTGAACTGACTACCAAGTTTGTGGTCTACAGTAAACTAAGTGCATGACCAGAGATCACTGAATAAGAATGAGAATTTAATCAGATAGACTTATTACTTCTCTGTCTACTACTATTACTATTACTTCTCTGTCTACTACTATTACTATTACTTCTCTGTCTACTATTATTACTATTACTTCTCTGTCTACTATTATTACTATTACTTCTCTGTCTACTACTATTACTATTACTTCTCTGTCTACTACTATTACTATTACTTCTGTCTACTACTACATACTATTACTTCTCTGTCTACTACTATTACTATTACTTCTCTGTCTACTACTATTACTATTACTTCTCTGTCTACTACTACTACTATTACTTCTCTGTCTACTACTGTGTCATCATCATATTTGACCTTATGAGTTGCTTCCCTTGTAAGAAGGTCATCTAGTAAAATAACCTGATTGCTATACAAGAAATTAACAGATGAAAGCTGAGCATTGCTTTGCAAAACTAAAAGACTAACTAACCTATGGAAGGAACTGACATAGAACTAACAACTATGGAAGGGAACTGCATAGAACTACTAACCTGGAAGGAACTGACATAGAACTAACTAACTGGAAGGAACTGACATCAGAACTAACTAACTATGAAGGGAACTGACATAGAACTAACTAACCTGGAAGGAACGACATAAGAACTACTAACCTAGGAAGGAACTAACATAAGAACTAACTAACCTATGAAGGAACTGACAAAGAACTAACTAACCTATGAAGGAACTGACAAGAACTAACTAACCTTGGAAGGAACGACAAGAACTAACTAACCTATGGAAGGGAACTGACATAAGAACTAACTAACTATGGAAGGAACTGACATAGAACTAACTAACCTGGAAGGGAACTGACAGAACTAACTAACCTATGGAAGGAACTGCATAGAACTAACTAACCATGAAGGAACTGACATAAGAACTAACTAACCTATGGAAGGGAACTGACATAAGAACAAAAATTAAGTTTTTAAGAGCCTGCATGTTTTTTCCCTTAGGTACATATGGTTGTGAGACATGGAACATTGACAAATCAGTGGAGAAGATCAGTAATGCCTTTGAATACAAATGCTACAGAAAAGTTCTTAGAATATCATGGACAGAGAAAAGAACAAATGCTTCTGTTCTGCAACAGCTTGATATTAAAGAGAGTTGGCTATTAAAGAGCATAACATCAAGAAAAATTAAATATTTTGGATACATCAAACGACATAAGTGCCTAGAGAAGATAATTTTGGAAGGAACGGGGCCTGGAAGAAGAAAGAGAGGAAGACCTAAACGAAGATGGGTGCAAGATGCCATTCACGATCTGAGAATGACTGCTGCTGACACTGGTCAACTTGCACAGAACAGAGAGTTTTTCAGGACAAGCTACTTGATGATGATTAATATCTAGTAACATTTGTATGACAGATGCAACAAACAAATCAAATGATAGGGCAAATGGCGCCAATTTTAAGATGCAAACACGTCACCATGAACACAAAAGAGCAATGTTCAAATCTTTTCTCCAATTATGTACAGTGCCAAACCTGGCGCTGACAACAAACGATGAAGAAAACTAGTCACAACAGAGATGAAGTGTCGCAGAATGCTGGGTGTAACAGAAGACGGTTGAGAATGAAGACATCAGGAAAAAAGTGGGTACAACATCAGTACTAGACTTCATCAGAAACAACAAATTAAATGGTTCAGTCCGTAGCAGATTACCATCAGACAGTGCACCCCTAAAGAGCAATGCTGTCGATACAATGGGTACAAAGCAAAGGTCTACATAAAGATGGACCTCAGAGATAACAGAGGCGTGAAGAGACTATCTACGAAGCGCATACTAGGGGCCGTTTTAGAAATCTCTTCCTGACCTGACACTGTGAGGCATACAGGATTCGAGAAAGAAAAAGAAACATTTGTATGATGAGGACCTACTGTGAAACATCCATTTAGCCTGTTGTTATGGTTTGTCAGACTATCTAACGGACGCAAGAAAAGACTATCTAACTTTGTGTTTTGATATTTGACTTCAATTGTGTGTTTGTATAAGATTGTTAATGTTTGCCTTGATTCAGGACATTTCGTTTGTTAGTCGGCTTTGACAGACAGAAGATTTGATATTTTATAAAATCCAGATGGTAGAGCCATGTAGCTGTCTCTATCTCTTCTGCTATCTACCTTCTATGCTTGTCTACCTGTCTACCTGCTTGTCTGTCTGTCTGTCTAGTCTAGCCAATTTCACAGTAACACATCATGAGAAACCTAACCTTTAGTTGTCAATGCTGTGATGTTCTATAACTGATAAATTCAGTGCAGAGTCATTGATCTACCACGTGATCATATTGGGGCTCAGAGCAAAGAATGGTAACACTGCAACCTACAAGGCATATTGTAAGAGGTGACTGGGTAGGGCTAAGGAAGTTACCATAGCAAAAAAGCATAGAAATCGGATGTATAGTCTTAATTGATTGACTCCCTAAATCACGTTGATTCAATGTCAATTTAGTGTCTTCATTCAACAGTAGGTCATGTCAGCGACTAAGAACATCCTTATTGATCAACTCCCAACAATCTGCTTCAAGCAAGCATGCCCTCTCATATCGAACACCCAGACCAGACAGTAGATCCACATGAGTCTCTGGAGGTTGGAAACCTCTACAGAGGACATCCAGCCATACCGCAACTTGCCATTCTGGATCCTCCGGAACATCGACTGAGAGTCAGAAACAACAACGGCTCCAGTAAACAGAGAGCCAATGGAAGGCAGCAGTAACGGCCTAAAACCTCCATCCTCATACTAGAAGTAGTTGTCCTGTATGCTCCATTTCATTCTGCACCAGCCCTACCATAAGCATTAGCCAAGAAACCCCTGACTTCTCACCACGATGCACAGATCTATCGGTATAAACAACATCATCCCTTGCATTATTTTCTATCAGCTGTTTAATTGCAATTTTATGCTGGCCCAATCTCTAGATTTCCTTCTTCCAAGAGCAATGATAACATTAAGGTAGTAGTAGTTTCAAGTTGCTCATAAGAGACTTCAGTAATAGGATTAATATCAACATCCCTACTTGTTTGCAGATTTGTGTGGAATCCAGTCAGACCAGTTTCAGAAGGCCAGAATCAGTGATGGCACTGACCAGGATACTTTATTTGTATTTAACCAGACATTTAAAGGTGAGAGATAGATTAGTCATAGTAGACTTAGTGTCATAATTAGAGCTTTCTCTCTCTATCTGTAAGTTTCTGTCTCTATCTGTAAGTTGTCTGCTCTCTATCTGTAAGTTGTCTGTCTCTATCTGTAAGTTGTCTGTCTCTATCTGCAAGTTGTCTATCTCTATCTGCAAGTTGTCTGTCTCTATCTGTAAGAGTTGTCTGTCTCTATGTGCAAGTTGTCTGTCTCTATTGTCCATAGTTGTCTGTCTCTATCTGCAAGTTGTCTGTCTCTATCTGTAAGTTGTCTGTCTCTATCTGCAAGTTGTCTGTCTCTATCTGCAAGTTGTCTGTCTCTATCTGTAAGAGTTGTATGTCTCTATCTGCAAGTTATCTGTCCAGTACATTTAGATAACTAGTGAATATCTACACACAATAAGTACTACTGAAACATTCTTTGAATGCCTCTGATAGAGAAGAAGACAAACAAGTACAAACTACAAGTCTGACATATCGTGAAGCATCCGTTCATAAACAATATCATGTCTAGGAAAATAAAGTGTTTCAGTCAGGTTAAACGACACAGTGGTTTGGAGAGAACAGTAATGGAAGGTATGGCTCTTGGGTAGAGGCAGGGAAGACCAAGACGAAGGTGGCAACAGGACATTAAAGAAATTTTGTTGATTATCTTCTACTACTATCATAGTTTGCAGAGCAGAGAAATATTCTAACAGGAAACAGATGAAAGTAAATCAAGACTTAAGTCGAGAACTGTAGAGAATACAATCAGTGACTTGAGTTAGACAATGAGTTGGATTGTCTGCCCTTTGAAATAAATATCTGCTGTAGTGCGTATCCAACATTTGTTGTAGATTGAGGTACATCTAATTAATGACTGTGGAAGCGCAGGTGACATGCGACTAATGCAATAATAATAATAAAGTAATATTAATAATAATATTTCTAAAAATAACAAATAACATATGAAAACCTAATGCTGACTACAAGTTTAATATTGTTTAAAATATCCACCCTAGTGGTTACCGGGCCCAAATGTGGGTGTAAAGAATAGAACCTCTGTTACCTGCCACGTATGCCGTAAGATGCGACTAAGGCGGTTTGGCTGAAATCAGATGCATATGTCCTAAACGTGTAGAAATCTATGCGTTTAGGGGCCTACCAAACTAATTTGCAACATATACACATTCTTGGCAATGATCAAACATATCACAAAGTGATTAAAATTGATCGTAAAGAACAAACGTAAGATAAACATATCACAAGTGATTAAATTGATGAAGAACAAACGCAAGATAAACATATCACAGAGTGATTAAAATTGATCAGTAAGAACAAACGAAGATCAAACATATCACAGAGTGATTAAATTGATGAAAGAACAACGAAGATCAAACATATCACAGAGTGATTAAAATTGATCAGAAGAACAAACGCAAAGATCAAACATATCACAAAGTGATTAAGATTGATCGTAAAGAACAAACGCAAAGATTAAAATATGCACAAAGTGATTAAGATTTAAAATGATGTAGTTACAAAATATACGAGTCATAATATTATTCAGAAACACATTGTGTTGTTCTTGAAATTTGGATTAATGTTAAAGCTGGAGGAATAAAATAGTGTGACAGAGTTGTATGACACTGGCACCATGGCACTCTGTCGTTTGCCACATGCACCTGCGGTTGCCACATTGAACAGCGCTGGTGTGATATTTACAGATTATTTCCGTTACCTTAAATATATGACTTTTATTTATGACCTTCTTGTTACAGGTGGTATCAGCAACTGTGGGGGTGATATGCAGGATGTAGGAAACTGTGGGGGGAATATGCAGGATGTATGCAACTGAGTGATACAGTTCTTCACACAGGACAACCTCTAAAGCAACAACAGACATTTTTAAAATGGGAGATAATTAGACAGACAAGGGGCAGGAACTGATATAAAATACATATTTCTGACAGACAAGTTGTCTTATCAGTTTATCCGCTATGTATATCACATTTCTCACAAATCTGTCTGTAGATTCTGTCTGTAAATAAAATCTGTCTGCTAGGGGAAGATAGAGACCAGACTTTGTGCCAGTATATACTTTATGATTTTTCATTTTTGAACTGCTGAAAACTAGGTCAATGTTTTTCTCTTCATTTGTTTGTATGAAACAATTTTCAGAAATAGTCATCTCCTCATCAACAGTTTGCAGTTATATAGGACTCAGAGGACTATGATCATAGCATTCCAGACATGTCTATAGTTACTCCTATCTCCTTGTCAACAGTTAGCAGTTATCAGAGGACTATCATCATAGCATTCCGGACATGTCCATAGTTGCTCCTATCTCTGCCTCAACAAATCCAGCAGTGTCCAACGGCCCAACACGACAGTTCGATGTTGATTAATCAATCTTTTTGCATATTTGGTTTGTCATTCTTTTCGGGCTGTACCAATATCGACACACATCTCTCTCAGTCTGGTCAGCGAGTGGGATTCACAACTCTGAAACTCCTGTGTTCGGAAAGACTCTCTCAGTGCGTTAAGAATGTCATTTTGGTCCATGGCAGCTCCCTCTGTTTCGTAGCCATGCCAATCAATCTATCAGCTCGTTCATTACCATCATCATCATCATCATCCAATAGTTTGTCCTGAACTTTGTCACCCTAGAAGTCTTTCAGAATTTTCTCCCTCTTAAAGTTGAGATTTTACTGCCGTCATGCTGCTATCTTCTTCTTCTTTTGTCGAAAATACTTGGACAGTATCATGTCGGATGTACTTGCTTGTAGACAATGATAACATACTTGGACAGTATCATGTCGATGTACTGCTTGTAGACAATGATAACATACTTGGACAGTATCATGTCTGATGTACTGTAGTAGACAATGATAAGCATCTTGGACGTATCATAGTCTGGATGTCTTGCTTGTAGACAATGATAACATACTTGACATATCTGTCTGGATGTACTGGCTTGTAGACAATGATAACATACTTGGATAGTATCATGTCTGGATGTACTTGCTTGTAGACAATGAGAAAATACATGGACAGTATCATGATCAGGTCTCTGTAGCTACATGGTTAAGCCATTTCTTGGCGTTCCAAAGTCGTGGGTTCTTCTTGAACGCTCCATATCAACCACTTGTTAACCACTCTTTGTGATTTGTATGTGATCTGAGCCTAAGAGCGATTGTACATTGGGCTAGTTATGTGCCTACAATTAGGCCATTACATCTGATTTCTGCGACTCTTTATATTTACTAGGTAGCTTCCTAAGCCCCTACCTTATTCACCTCTTACAACATTATTTGTAGGTCGCATTGCTACTATTCTTTTCTCCCTTGAGGCCCCAACAACACATGGGCCACCACATGGCCCAACAACACTGGCCAGCAAACAGCGTGGTCATGGTTCAAATCAGACAGCACTGCTCTGTTTATGAGTGCATTTTTTTCTAGAGATCCCTAGGATTGTTTACAGAGTTCGTGCATTGTGCAATACTCTCGGCAGATGGTGTCCATTTCTTCAGAGAGGAGCTGAACCTACAGGCCACAGGCTAACAATCTCAGAGAGATACAGACATAGGACAATACCTCAGCAATGGGTACCATCTTCAGAGAGGAGCTGAACCCTACAGGGGCACACAGGACAAGGAAATCAATCTTCAGAAAGGAGCCGAACCCTACAGGGACACACAGGACAATGAAGTCAATCTTTAATCTCTTTAGTTTAACATGAATGCTTGATGAGAACTCTAGAAACTAATGTTAGTTTTGTTGGTCGTATCTTCTTTCTATCGTTGAACTAGTGTACAACATATGACATGAATTTGTTGATTTGACTAATCAGATTATGATATCATATTCCCATATTGGATCATTTTTTTGTGAATAAAATCATTCCGTTGTGTGACAGTGTCACATTCATATTGTGATATATTCGACATACACACACACACTCATATGTTGATTGTATTTTCATAAAATATATGCTGATAACTGGAACACATTTTCTATGTGCAATATGTTGGTATATGTCAGTGTGATATATTGCTATATTTCAGTGTGATATGTTGCTATATGTCTGTGTGATATGTTGTTATATGTCTGTGTGATATGTTGCTATATGTCTGTGTGATATGTTGCTATATGTCAGTGTGATATGTTGCTATATGTCAGTGTGATATGTTGCTATATGTCAGTGTGATATGTTGCTATATGTCAGTGTGATATGTTGCTATATGTCAGTGTGATATGTTGCTATATGTAGTGTGTGATATGTTGCTATATGTCTGATGTGTGATATATGTTGCTATATGCTGTTGTTGATATGTCAGTGTGATATGTTGCTATATGTCATGAGATATGACATTGTCTTATATGTGCTATGCTGGGATATGTTGCTATATGTTTGTGTATAATCAAGTGATATGCACTGAATGTGATAAAGGAAGAAAGAACCATTTTCCATAGTGGTATGCTGGGCATACATGGCTCATATTTTCATTGGTCAACATCACACAAATGATGACACTGCTAACATCACACAATGGATGACGGCAACATCACACAATGGATAATACGCTCGAACATCACACAATGTGAACGACATCCATGGATGACGCAACATCACACAATGTTGATTATACGGACATCAAAATATGGTTATGACACGCAACATACAAAGTTGAAGTTTAACATACAATGATGAAAACATACAAAGTTGAAGTTATGGATGACAGAAACATACAAAGTTGAAGTTTACATGGATGAAGAACATACAAATTGGTTATGACAGAACACATACAAGTTGAAGTTATATCACAATGGATGACAGAACATACAAAGTTGAAGTTTTACGTGCAGAAACATACAAAGTTGAAGTTTTATGTGACAGAAACATACAAAGTTGAAGTTTTATTGTACATAGAAGACATACAAAGTTGAAGTTTTATGTGACAGAAAGACATACAAAGTTGAAGTTTTATGTGTATGAGAAGACATACAAAGTTGAAGTTTTATGTGTACGAGAAGACATACAAAGTTGAAGTTTTATGTGTATGAGAAGACATACAAAGTTGAAGTTTTATGTGTACGAGAAGACATACAAAGTTGAAGTTTTACGTGTACAGAAGACATACAAAGTTGAAGTTTTAGTGTACGAGAAGACATACAAAGTTGAAGTTTTAGTGTACAGAAGACATACAAAGTTGAAGTTTTATGTGTATGAGAAAGCATAAAAATATTGTACACTGCACATATTGCATATAAAAACACTAATATTAATAATATTTTATTTTTTCAATTCAAAATGATAAAAGAATCTGTTCCCATTTATACAAATATTTTAACATAAGTCAGACAGAGACACAAGACAGAGACACAAGACATAGACACAAGACAGAGACATAATTCATTTAGAAAATGGAAATCTCCATCAATTGATATAGTTGTTTAAGAAAAATAAACAACATTCTGATGGCAACCACTAGCAAAATTCTATATCAACATTTATCATAAAACATGTTCACACAATTCTCTGGATATCTTCTCTAGCTTGATCTATTACCATCACGACTAGATTATTTTGTCTATACTCTATAATTCATCCAAGTCCAATACTGCTGAAAGTGGCAGCTAAGCAGTCAAAATGGCAGCTAAATATAGTTGTTGTTCTGTTGATGCTATAAATTCATAATCTTTGATAAAAGATAATTCATTTAGGAGTTTCTTCTGGCTGTCCCCATTACTGATGAGTGTTTTCATAAATGGTTGCAAGCTGGTATGTTCCTTCTTTGTCCAAAAGTAATCTATACATGCTCTAAATATGGCAGATGACATCACAAAAACCTGGCTAAAGTCATAGTAAGAAATACTGGGTTAGAAGTAATAACATTACAAATGTTTACAAAGAAAATATTTGATGTATAATAAAAGAAAAATAATCAAAATGTATGTCATACGTTCTGATATATTATTGTTGGAAATTCTCATATCATCATCAGGTGCTGTGCCGGCTGGCATATGCGATCATTGATCTCCACAAATCTCTGGTGTTTGCTCTCATCTCAGATGTTGACGTTCTTCGTGCCATAAAGTCAGGCTGTCCAAAATTTTTCGCTCTGTCTTCCTCTGTCTCGCCTTCCTCCATTTTACTGGATGTCAGAATATGTTTTAAACCTCCCTTTGTCTGAAAATGATGATGTTCTCTATCTTATATTGATAATAAGCTTTCTCTGTGTCTTGACCACATTCAACACCTCCACAGTAGTTATTTTAGCAATCATATCATCTACCTATCACACAAAATGCAACATTCAGTTTGAACAATAACTTCTAAATCTCAATTACAATCTAAATCTGGGATATCCATGTACGTTTTACTTCCAATAACTGGATGATATGTAGTCAGTTAGGCAGTGGATGTGACGTAGTTGTCGTTAGATAATTTGTTAACACGATTTGAGTTGAGACCAAAGATAAAATCGTACGGGTAAGGACTCTTTCGTGCAGAGACTGTATCTAATTGCTGCATCTGAAAGTATATAACACAATACATTAGCTTAAGATTACATTCAAATAGATTGACATTCCAAATAGATTACATTCATAAATTACATCAAATAGATTACAGTCTAAATAGATTACATTTAAATGAAAATTCTAAATAGATTACGTTAACAGTTATATCAAATAGATTACGTCAAATGGATTACACAAATAGATTACGCATTCCAAATGGATTACGTCAAATAATTACTTCTAAATAGATTACGTTCTAAACAGATTACATTCTAAATAAATTACGTTCTAAATAGATTACGTTCTAAATGGATTCGTCTAAACAGATTATATTCTAAATAGAATAATTCCAAATAGATTATATTCTAAGTAGATTACATTCCAAATAGATTACATTCAATAAATTATATTTAAAATATATATATTTAGATTCCTAAATAGATTACACTTGAAATAGATTACATTCCAAATAGATTACACTTGAAATAGATTACGTTCCAAATAGATTACACTATAAATAGATTACATTTGAAATATTAGAAATTGATTCAAGATGATATTCTAAGTAGACTAAGCTGATATCAAAGTATTGTAATGAACAAACCTCCTCCTTAGTCAAACTCCAGCCATTAACTCCCATGTTGTCATCAAGTTGTGCAAGATTTCTTGCTCCTATGATAACTGAAGAGACAACATCTCGCTGTAGAAGCCACCTGATCGCTACCTGGGCTATGGTTTTTGCTGGAGAAATTAGAATATAGATTAGTAACAAGTATAACAGATAACCATATGTTAACTCTTCCACAATAAACAACAAATCATAAAGAAAATAACATTGCTAGTAATCCATTGTAAGAGATGATGTCGACATCGTAATTGGTGTGTTCTAGAAACTTTCTGCACTGTGTCTCGGCATTTATGAGTTCTCAAGCATGGATACTCATGTGACATTAATTGATTGATTGATTGATTGGATCATCATCATTGAACTGTGATGAGTAACTATGTGTGGTGCCATCTCTTTCTTACACAGGACGGTCTCAGCACCAGTGCACAAAGTCCGTAGCACTGGGTGAGGCTCCAGACGTTCAGCACCAGTGCACAAAGTCCGTAGCACTGGGTGAGGCTCCAGGACGGTCTCAGCACCAGTGCACAAAGTCCGAGCACTGGGGAGGCTCCAGATCTGGTCTCAGCACCAGTGCACAAAGTCCGTAGCACTGGGTGAGGCTCCAGACGGTCTCAGCACCAGTGCACAAAGTCCGTAGCACTGGGTGAGGCTCCAGATGTGTCTCAGCACCAGTGCACAAAGTCCATAGCACTGGGTGAGGCTCCAGATTGTCTCAGCACCAGTGCACAAAGTCCGTAGCACTGGGTGAGGCTCAGGAATGTAATTTAGGAGATGTTGAAAATATTTTTGTTGGAATTTTATTTGTGAATTTTTATTAATGATATGTGTATGTATAGCGGCTTTCAAGCCTACTATTCTCGATTTTAAACTGCCAATGATAATTTTATGCGCTCAGGACTAGGAACTCAATCTCATCTACACTAAGATCAGGATCTCTGATAGGACTAGGAACTCAATCTCATTCTATCTGAGATCAGGATCTCTGATAGGACTAGGAACTCAATCTCATCTACACTGAGATCAGGGATCTCTGATAGGACTAGGAACTCAATCTCATCTACACTGAGATCAGATCTCTAGAAAATATTCAATGGCTCCAGAGGAGCAGACCGTCTTAACCTCTATTGACATATGGAGAACAAAGCAATATCAGAGTTGACAGCATGGATCTAGTTATTATATCATTTCTGATATCGCACAATATTTATTCTTCAGCATTATGTTCTGTATCTTGTGTGATGTGATTAATGTCTGAAGTGATGTAATTAATGTCTGAAGTGATGTGATTAATGTCTGAAGTGATGTGATTAATGTCTGAAGTGATGTAATTAATGTCTGAAGTGATGTGATTAATGTCTGAAGTGATGTGATTAATGTCTGAAGTGATGTAATTAATGTCTGAAGTAATGTGATAGTCTAGTTGAATGTCAGTGATGGATTAATGTCGGATGTGATTAATGTCTGAAGTGATGTGATTAATGTCTGAAGTGATGATAGTGAATGTGATTAATGTCTGAAGTGATGTGATTAATGTCTGAAGTGATGTGAATTAATGTCTGAAGTGATGATTAATGTCAGTGATGGATTAATGTCTGAGTGATGGATTAATGTCTGAAGTGATGGATTAATGTCTGAAGATGGATTAATGTCTGAAGTGATGTGATTAATGTCTGAAGTGATGTAATTTAACTGTCTGAAGTGATGTGATTAATGTCTGAAGTGATGTGATTAATGTCTGAAGTGATGTTATTAATGTCTGAAGTGATGTGATTAATGTCTGAAGTGATGGATTAATGTCTGAAGTGATGTAATTAATGTCTGAAGTTAGATGGATTAATGTCTGAAGTGATGTGATTAATGTCTGAAGTGATGTAATTAATGTCTGAAGTGATGTGATTAATGTCTGAAGTGATGTGATTAATGTCTGAAGTGATGTAATTAATGTCTGAAGTGATGTGATTAATGTCTGAAGTGTTGTGATTAATGTCTGAAGTGATGTAATTAATGTCTGAAGTGATGTGATTAATGTCTGAAGTGATGTGATTAATGTCTGAAGTGATGTAATAATGTCTGAAGTGATGTGATTAATGTCTGAAGTGATGTGATTAATGTCTGAAGTGATGTAATTAATGTCTGAAGTGATGTGATTAATGTCTGAAGTGATGTGATTAATGTCTGAAGTGATGTAATTAATGTCTGAAGTGATGTAATTAATGTCTGAAGTGATGTGATTAATGTCTGAAGTGATGTGATTAATGCAGTCTGTGAAGTGTGTGATTAATGTCTGAAGTGATGTGATTAATGTCTGAAGTGATGTGATTAATGTCTGAAGTGATGTGATTAATGTCTGAAGTGATGTGATTAATGTCTGAAGTGTTGTGATTAATGTCTGAAGTGATGTGATGAATGTCTGAAGTGATGTAATTAATGTCTGAAGTGATGTAATTAATGTCTGAAGTGATGTATACTATACCAGAATGGAACTATTCTGAGCAAGTGTCTTACAGAAGATGATGATGATGCTAATGATATAGTTACTTATTGATATTGTCAACATCTGTTTGAGATGTTGCTCTGCATGCACAGAGATATACTATAACATCTGTTTGAGATGTTGCTCTGCATGCACAGAGATATACTATAACATCTGTTTGAGATGTTGTCTGATGCACAGAGATATACTATAACATCTGTTTGAGATGTTGCTCTGCATGCACAGAGATATACTATAACATCGGAATAAGAATATGCACAGATTGATCTAGACAGAAGAGAGTCTTGGGCACAATTGTGCTGATGAGAATAGTACTGTCAATGTTGAATGAGAACATGTCCAATGTAGTGATATACGATGACCTGTACGATAACATCAACAATATGCAATGAGATGATCTGAGTTGAAACACAAGACACAAAACTCTTACAATGCGTTTTGCTGATAGCTTCTAGAGTATCAACGACATCAAACGCTTGCATATCAAAAGTCTGCCAAGGTTTGGAAGATTCTACCGTACTAAAATCTGTCTCTGTTGCCCAAGCGATCCTGCCTTCTGTGGGCTTGACATCTCGCTTGATCTTACCAGTCAAAAACCTCTACGAGTTATAAACAACAAACTTAGTTGTATAATAGTCATAGACCTTTCACTTGAACATACAAACATCAAATCATAGAGTCTTGAACCCAGAACGATCAGTTATGATACATTTGAGCATGCAGTCAAAGATCAGAATACTAAAAGCATGCATATTCCCAGTGACAACATATGTGTGTGAAGCATGGACATTTAACTTTACAGTAGAAAAAAACATATATGTGCTTTGAACATGGACAGAGAAGAGAACAAATAAATCTATCCAGAAAGAATTCAAAATCAAAGAAAACTGGCTGATGCTACAAATAAGAATTAGAAAATTAAAGAATTTGGACATATAAAAAGACATGAAGAGCTGGAGAAGACCAATATGGAAGTAGATATCCCAACAAAGAGAAGAAGAAGGCATGGAAAAGATAAGACTTAGAATATAAACTGATGTTTTAAACATGGCTACTGTAGAGGAATGACATCTGGCCTATGAGAAGAATATAAACTGATGTTTTAAACATGGCTGCTGTAGAGGAATGACATCTGGCCTATGAGAAGAATATAAACTGATGTTTTAAACATGGCTGCTGTAGAGGAATGACATCTGGCCTATGAGAAGAATATAAACTGATGTTTTAAACATGGCTGCTGTAGAGGAATGACATCTGGCCTATGAGAAGAATATAAACTGATGTTTTAAACATGGCTGCTGTAGAGGAATGACATCTGGCCTATGAGAAGAATATAAACTGATGTTTTAAACATGGCTACTGTAGAGGAATGACATCTGGCCTATGAGAAGAATATAAACTGATGTTTTAAACATGGCTACTGTAGAGGAATGACATCTGGCCTATGAGAAGAATATAAACTGATGTTTTAAACATGGCTACTGTAGAGGAATGACATCTGGCCTATGAGAAGAATATAAACTGATGTTTTAAACATGGCTACTGTAGAGGAATGACATCTGGCCTATGAGAAGAATATAAACTGATGTTTTAAACATGGCTGCTGTAGAGGAAAGACATCTGGCCTATGAGAAGAATATAAACTGATGTTTTAAACATGGCTGCTGTAGAGGAATGACATCTGGCCTATGAGAAGAATATAAACTGATGTTTTAAACATGGCTACTGTAGAGGAATGACATCTGGCCTATGAGAAGAATATAAACTGATGTTTTAAACATGGCTGCTGTAGAGGAATGACATCTGGCCTATGAGAAGAATATAAACTGATGTTTTAAACATGGCTGCTGTAGAGGAATGACATCTGGCCTATGAGAAAGACAAATTTCAAAGTATTGTTAGGGTGGCAACGTTCTGCTCAGGACGAGCTATTTGATGATTATGAAGTCTTAAAGTTATTAAACAGAAATGAACACCAATTAATTAGGTTATGACAGATGTAAGGAAACAGGCAGATGTCCAGTTTGACAAAAGCTTTGTTATAGCATTACTAAAAAATAAAAACTTACGTTTCCATCAATATGTCTTTTTTTTCAAAGTAGAAAAGAAATAAGTAAAGTTAGTAATTTCAATATAAATGGGGGATAAGTAAGACAATAATAATAAAACATGAGAAGGTCTAAGTTTATAAAATGAGAAGGTATAAAGTCCATGAAACGAGAAGGTATAAAGTTTATGAAATGAGAAGGTATAAAGTCCATGAAATGAGAAGGTATAAAGTTTATGAAATGAGAAGGTATAAAGTCCATGAAATGAGAAGGTATAAAGTTTATGAAATGAGAAAGTATAAAGTCTATGAAATGAGAAGGTATGAGTCTATGAAATTATTGCTAAAATGTCATATCTGACAGAGTGATGCTTCAAATTAGGGCAAGTAACGAGTTAGTACAGTCTAACATGAAGCCACGATACTTGTAGCCAATCACAAACTAGTTTCAACACACTCAATTACTTCTTGATCACTATTTGAGTGGACTAACTCTTTGAATGGACTCATCCTTAGAGTGGACACATTCTTTGAATGGACTCATCCTTAGAATGGACACATTCTTTGTAAGAACTAATTTTATGAATGGACTCATCCTTTGAGTGGACTCACCCTTTGAGAGCACTCCAAGGTAGAACACCAATACCTGAAGACTTGCACACCTGGAATACCTCTAGCTCTGACGTTCGGCTGACCAGGCTGTATTGTTGCTGGGAACGACAGAACAAACAATATGCCACCTGTATAGCAACAAATGACCTGACAAGAACTGTGACAGCATGCAATGTTACAATGTGAGTGACAAGAGATGACATGACATCATCAAGTAGGGGCATGTCCCTTGCGGAACGTCACTTTCATCACAGCCCGCGCCTGAAAAATGATGTCTAGCAAGTTCTCCCACTTCCACCAGCGTCATGTTCAATGTTTCTGTGATGTCCTGCTGCCACCTTCATCTTGGTCGTCCCCTGCCTCGTACTCCAGGAACCATGTCTTCCATTACCATTCTCTCCAAACCACTGAGACGTTTAACTTGGCCAAAATATTTCATCTTCCAGGACATGATGTTATTTATGAGCCAATGCTCCTTGATATGCAGATCTTGTAGGATGTCTTTGTTTCTTCTCTTCTCTGTCCAGGATGTTCTAAGAACTTTTCTGTAAAACCTTGCTTCAATGGCTTCATTTTTCTTCATTGTGGCATAACACTCGGTGTAAAAACCAATGACATGTCACTGTAGACAACAAATTAATGTCAAATATGTGTGCTGTGCAAAAGAGACTGTTTTCATGCAAATTACTTTTACCTGCTCAAGTCCTTATTATTATTACACTGTATTAAACTTCTTTCGTTATGTAACATATACTTTGTAGAGTGTCGCTCTGCTCACAGTCCGTCTGAAAGACACACTAAATGTAAATTGTCCGTTGAAGAACATCATTCGCTTCCCAATCCTACTGGTATAATGTTGATCTATAGCAGCTTCAAATCACATGTCTATCGTCATGTTTAAGTACTGACTTGCCTTCTTCTAACCTGCCTTCTATCATGGGCATGCTCAGCAGTAGACGACTAAGATGGTTGGGACATGTGAGAAGAATGGAAACTTGTTGCATACCAAACCAAATGTTGTTCTGTGAACTCTCGGAGGGAAGGAGGCACCAGGGCAGACCACTGTCCAGATATAAAGATGTCTGCAAGGCCTCAATGAAGAACTTTTCTATAGATCCAATCACATGGGAAAAACTAGCTGCTGACAGAGTTGAGTGGAAAGCAATATTGGGCAAGGGCGCAGTTTTTTGAGAAGAGACTTATGTATGAGCTGGAAGACAGGAGAGACAAGCGAAAACTCAGAAGTTGTCACAGAAAAACACTTGCCAATTGACTATCTGTAAAGACGAAAAAGGTCATACTAATGACTTGCTGCAACTGTCATTTTGTCAACTCCCCCTCCCCACCGTCTCGTCTTTCAAGAAACACGCCCATCATTACTGTTTTCTTTAAACATTACTGTGACATTTAATGTCACTCATCCAAATATGACTTGGCTATAGACCTACTATCAATGGTAAACTGAAGCTCTTCCTCCCGAAGGTGTTCTCACGTTATCACGGTGGGAATGTTTGAGTTTTCTAAGAACTGATATGACGGTAGTATAACAACCAGAATGGTCTAGCAAGTCAGACAGGTCAAAGGGTAGGAAACAAACTAAGAGAGAGACATCCTGGTTCTTCGGGTTGCGAGGTTGAAACGAGGTTGAGCTAACTGCCCAATCTTCGAAAAACAATTATTACTGTTAAGTAACCAAGTATGAGGGAATCAGCAGGAAAAATGGAATTAAATATCAATTTAAACAAGACAGAATGTATGATAATAATAAGAGAGGAAAATAACAAGAGAAGAAAATAACTTTTTTCTTTTGTCCTTCTCTGCTTTGTTTGCCGCTAGGCGTAGAGTTTAACTGATGATCGGTTTTCGAGATAATGCATTCGGCATTGATATGTTGTAGTATGTGAGTTTAAGATGTCTGAACTCATAACATAACAAGAGAAAATACAAGAAGCTGAATACATACAAGTAGATATATGCAAATTTAAGATCAAACAAAACCTCAAAGAAACAGAAGTATATCACAATTTCAATTATCTCAACATAATAGAAGAAGACTCAAGTCTAGAATACAATCAGAAATAAGGTTTACTTCTACAGAGAGCCACATAGCGTAGTTGTTAGTGAGCTGCGTCACAGTAGCGTAGTTGTTAGTGACTGCGTCACATAGCGTAGTGTAGGAACTGACGTCACAGTAGCGTAGGAGTGAACTGACAACACAGTAGCGTAGTTGTTAGTGAACTGACGCCACAGTAGCGTAGTTGTTAGTGAACTGACGTCACAGTAGCGTAGTTGTTAGTGAACTGACTCTGGCACAGTAGCGTAGTGTTAGTGAACTGACGTCACAGTAGCGTCAGTTGTTGGTGACTGACAGCACAGTAGCGTAGTTGTTAGTGAACTGACGTCCTAGAAAAGTAGCGTAGTTGTTAGTGAACTGACTACCAGAGTACACAGATAGCGTAGTTGTTGTGTAACTGACCTCAGATTTCCAGCAGTAACTGTCATTTTTCCACAATAACTGCTCATTGTTCCCACAATAACTGCTCATTTTCTACGCACATACGCTATCTGTTAGTGAACTGCACTCCTACAATAACTGCTAGTTTTTCTGCCTACATAACTGCTAATTTTTCTAAACTGCTCAATCTTTCCTACAATAACTGCTAATTTTCTACAATAACTGCTACTTCCTACAATAACTGCTCAATTCTTCTCTCAATAACTGCTCAATTCTTCTCCACAATAACGCTCAATTCTTCCTCAATACTGTAATTTTCTCACAAAATGCCACTTCTCCACAATAACTGCTCAATTCTTCTCTACACAACTGCTCAATCTTTCCTTCAATAACTGAATTTCTCTTAGCATAACGCTCAATCTTCTCCAATAACTGCTCAATTCTTCTCTACAATAACGCTCAATTCTTCTCCTACAATAACTGCTCAATTCTTCTCTTACAATAACTGCTCAATTCTTCTCCTACAATAATTGCTCAATTCTTCTCCTACAATAACTGTCAATTTCTCCTACAATAACTGCTCAATTCTTCTCCTACAATAACTGCTCAATTCTTCTCCTACAATAACTGCTCAATTCTTCTCCTACAATAACTGCTAAATTCTTCTCCTACAATAACTGCTCAATTCTTCTCCTACAATAACTGCTCAATTCTTCTCCTACAATAACTGCTCAATTCTTCTCCTACAATAACTGCTCAATTCTTCTCCTACAATAACTGCTCAATTCTTCTCCTACAATAACTGCTCAATTCTTCTCCTACAATAACTGCTCAATTCTTCTCCTACAATAACTGCTCAATTCTTCTCCTACAATAACTGCTCAATTCTTCTCCTACAATAACTGCTCATTTCTTCTCCTACAATAACTGCTCAATTCTTCTCCTACAATAACTGCTCAATTCTTCTTCTACAATAACTGCTCAATTCTTCTCCTACAATAACTGCTCAATTCTTCTCCTACAATAACTGCTCAATTCTTCTCCTACAATAACTGCTCAATTCTTCTCCTACAATAACTGCTCAATTCTTCTCCTACAATAACTGCTCAATTCTTCTTCTACAATAACTGCTCAATTCTTCTCCTACAATAACTGCTAAATTCTTCTCCTACAATAACTGCTCAATTCTTCTCCTACAATAACTGCTCAATTCTTCTCCTACAATAACTGCTCAATTCTTCTCCTACAATAACTGCTCAATTCTTCTCCTACAATAACTGCTCATTTCTTCTCCTACAATAACTGCTCATTTCTTCTCCTACAATAACTGCTCAATTCTTCTCCTACAATAACTGCTCAATTCTTCTCCTACAATAACTGCTCAATTCTTCTCCTACAATAACTGCTCAATTCTTCTCCTACAATAACTGCTCAATTCTTCTCCTACAATAACTGCTCAATTCTTCTCCTACAATAACTGCTCAATTCTTCTCCTACAATAACTGCTCAATTCTTCTCCTACAATAACTGCTCAATTCTTCTCCTACAATAACTGCTCATTTCTTCTCCTACAATAACTGCTCAATTCTTCTCCTACAATAACTGCTCAATTCTTCTCCTACAATAACTGCTCAATTCTTCTCCTACAATAACTGCTCAATTCTTCTCCTACAATAACTGCTCAATTTCTTCTCCTACAATAACTGCTCAATTCTTCTCCTACAATAACTGCTCAATTCTTCTCCTACAATAACTGCTCAATTCTTCTTCTACAATAACTGCTAAATTCTTCTCCTACAATAACTGCTCAATTCTTCTCCTACAATAACTGCTCAATTCTTCTCTTACAATAACTGCTCAATTCTTCTCCTACAATAACTGCTCAATTCTTCTCCTACAATAACTGCTCAATTCTTCTCCTACAATAACTGTCATTCTCAAATCTCTTCTCTCCTACAATAACTGCTCAATTCTTCTCCTACAATAACTGTCATTCTTCTCCTACAATAACTGCTCAATTCTTCTCCTACAATAACTGCTCAATTCTTCTCCTACAATAACTGCTCAATTTTTCTCCTACAATAACTGCTCAATTCTTCTCCTACAATAACTGCTCAATTCTTCTCCTACAATAACTGCTCAATTCTTCTCCTACAATAACTGCTCAATTCTTCTCCTACAATAACTGCTCAATTCTTCTCCTACAATAACTGCTCAATTCTTCTTCTACAATAACTGCTCAATTCTTCTCCTACAATAACTGCTCAATTCTTCTCCTACAATAACTGCTCAATTCTTCTCCTACAATAACTGCTCAATTCTTCTCCTACAATAACTGCTCAATTCTTCTCCTACAATAACTGTTCAATTCTTCTCCTACAATAACTGCTCAATTCTTCTCCTACAATAACTGCTCAATTCTTCTCCTACAATAACTGCTCAATTCTTCTCCTACAATAACTGCTCAATTTTCCTTCTTCTTCTCCTAAATAACTATTAAATTTCAAGTGTCTGTCAGGTAATACTACGATCACAATATACAAAACTGTAATAAGAACAATTGTCTGAGAGACCTATCAACATAACTCGACACATACACATGACACATGAACATGAAAACATGAGACGACATGAAATGAGAACATGAGACATGAGACATGACATGAGACATGACACATGAGACATGACAATGAGACATGCACATGACAGACACTGAGACATGACAGAATGACACATGAGACATGAACATGAGACATGACAATGACACATGAGACATGACACATAGATATGACACATGAGACATGACACATGAACATGAAACATGAGACGACATGAAACATGAGACATGACACATGAGACATGACAGATGAACATGAGACATGACACATGAAGACATGAGACATGACACATGAGACATGACACATGAGACATGACAATGAGACATGAACATGACACATGAGACATGAACATGAGACATGACACATGAGACATTGCACATGAGACATGACAGATGAGACATGGCACATGACACATGAGACATGAGACATGACACATGAGACATGACACATGAGACATGACACATGAGACATGACACATGAGACATGACAGATGACACATGAGACATGACACATTAGATATGACACATGAGACATGACACATGAGACATTGCACATGAGACATGACAGATAGACATCACTCATATGTAGTACATAGACATGACTGACAGACAATGAGACATGAGACATGACAGATGACACATAACATGACATTAGATATGCACATGAGACATGACACATGAGACATGCACATGAGACATGACATGAACATGACACTATGACTATGAGACTACATGGAATGCACATGACGAAATCTGATATCCTTTGAGGTTAGTAACAAGAAGTTCAAAGATAATGTCTAACTCTGATGTTATTTCCAACAAATAGCTTATCATTTCTATCTATAAATAGCATTTCAATCCTGTCACGAGGTAACATAATCTATGATTGATTGATTGATTGTTTGATTGCACAATTATCTTTTCACTTCGGTGAGTAACCATTGTGCTGATTTCTTTCTAACACGGAAGATCTCTAGATAGTCCTCACCAACTCCTTCCAACTTTCTAATTTAGCTATCTCTGCACCTCAATTCTTCTAGAATAACTAATCTCTGCCTGCAAAGATATGCTGCTAGATGTACTACTAATCTCTGCCTGCAAAGATATGCTGCTAGATGTACTACTAATCTCTGCCTGCAAAGATATGCTGCTAGATGTACGACTAATCTCTGCCTGCAAAGATATGCTGCTAGATGTACTACTAAATCAGTTCATCAAATAATTGACAATAATAATAGTAATAGATAGACATGAAAGAGAAGAACTTACCTGGAGACTAATGATAGGGTTGAGTCCTATATCTTACCTGGAGACTAATGATAGGGTTGAGTCCTAGTCTTTTAGTGACACCAACAAGTTTCTGTAACTGCCAGCCAGTGACGTTACTCACACCAATGTAACGAATCTTACCCACACGTACAAGGTCATCCAAGGTTCGTAATGTTTCTTCAATCGGTGTTGCATCATCAAAGAGATGTGTCTAGGAAAGTTGTACACACACACATATATCTATACATGTGACTTACAGGTAATAAATGTATATACAGGTAACTTACAGGTAGTAAATGTATATAACGTTGCAGGTAGTCTATATATATACAGGTAACTTTCAGGTAACCTATATACAGGTAACTTGCTGGTAATAAATGTATACACAGGTAATTTTCAGGTAGTAAATGTATATACAGGTAACTTACAGGTAATAAATATATACACAGGTAATTTGCAGGTAGTAAATGTATACACAGGTAATTTGAAGGTAGTAAATATATATATATTCAGGTTGTTGTTGAACCCCAGGAATTATGAGTGCTCAGAAACCTCCAACAACTCTAGGCGTGTAGTGCTATACTTAGTGCTACAGAAATCTCCAACAACTCTAGGCGTGTAGTGCTATACTTAGTGCTGCGGAGACTCCTACTCAGGTAGAGTCTATATTTACCATTACTGCAGTATTCTCCCATTTCTAGCGCTGTAGAAGCTCTAAACAAATAACTTTGGATCATGGTGGAGGCATGTGATTATAGTCCAGTGAGTCACTTCCGCGAGTGTTCTAGAACAACCACACGTTGACCACTCTTTGTGACCTATGTCTGATGTTCGCCAGGGGGAGTACTGAGCGAGAACCTGCACGGACAGACGTTTGCATTCACTTGAAACAATCAATTTTCGGATATTTAATTGGCTTGTTTGATCTGGGCATGCGAGCGTGCGCATTCTGTGGACGTCGTTCTACAAGTGTAGTACGATTGCGTTAAAAAAGAACCAGCCCTTGTCAATGTTATTTACTTGTACGAGAAGAGAAACTCTTGCATTATCGGTCTGACTTTTCTATCTACGGTAAGTTTATTCCAGGAGGAATATTCTCAACTGTTTCGAGACGCCTGTCGGTACTTGACAATTTGCAATTTCTACTCTGCATTGTCCCTGGCCCCGGGAAACACTGGGCTGGGGCTGCACACAGACAATCCAGAGGGTAATTTCAGTAGGCGCTAGCAACACAACCTACCTTTTGCGCTCGCCAATATCACCCACCCCAGCTCTTCCGGGATGGTAGTTTTTCCCGGCACGCACTAAAATGCAAAATTACATTTTGTATTCATACAACAGTCTCTTGCCCAGTTGTTCCAGCCCTCCCCTCTTCCCTTCCCTAACACAAACACACCTGGTAAAGATCCACAAAATCTGTATGCAATCTCTGCAAACTCCCTTCAATGCTGGCAGTGATGTTTCGTCGACTGAGTCCCATACTGTTCACACTCTGACCAGCGCCCAACGGAAAACGACATTTGGTTGCTATCACAAACTTGTCTCTGGGCTGTCTGCAGGAATAAACATTAGCAGTCATGTCTCTGAGAGTCTCATAACAGACTTGGAGTCAGTCTATACCAGTCTGAAGATGTCGGTATTTATACAAGTCAAACACTTATTATAACCATTAACAAGATGTTTACAATATAAACTTATCATGAATAGAACAAACACATTGATAAATACAATCATAGAAGACAGTAAGACAAACTAATAACCAAGAAGTTTGGAAATAATTAAACGACATGAAAGAGAGAATTATTCACAGAAATAAAAGTTGAACAAAGACATTGTTTTGTACAAATTAAACAACGCGAAAGACTGGTGAAGAGACTATATTGAAGGGCACAGCTGAAGGCAGAGAGAAAAGGAAAACATAGATATAAATGGAAAAGAAACATCCAGAGGTGGACAATCATCAAACTTTCAGTGTATACCGTCATGAGAAGGAAGATAATTTGATTAAAATCCATAACGGCCAACCATCGGTCGCAACAGATGATGATGATTGAAGTGTAATGTTGAAGCGATGAACACAATACTGACTGCCATTAACATCAATAAAATCAACAACTGACTGCACAACTGACTGCACAACTGACTGCACAACTGACTGACTGCACAACTGACTGACTGCACAACTGACTGACTGCACAACTAACTGACTGCACAACTGACTGACTGCAGAACTGACTGACTGCACAACAACTGACTGCACAACTGACTTCACTACTGACTGCACAACTGACTTCACTACTGACTGCACAACTGACTTCACTACTGACTGCACAACGGATTCTAAAATCTGAAAATGGTCTAAATCCGAATGATTGTTTTTGTTGCGTTGGAGTTGACCTTACACAGCTAGCCCCCTCCTCCCCCACCCCTATACAAAATGGGGCGTCACCTATCTAGAATAGTTGACCTTACATAGCTAGTCCCCCTCCTCCACTCCCTCACCCTACAGAAGTGGAACGTTACCTGCCTAGAATATTGCACAAAGTACAAACTCCGTAGCTCCATCAACACTCCTATGGGTCCTAGAAACAATACACTTGGGAACAGAACTGTGAGCATTAGAACCCACGACCTTCTAAGCGCAAGGCAAAGGATTAACCACAGAACCCCCAACATTTCCTTATAATTCCTCAACAATTATGATTTTAAAATACAGTTTCTGACCTCTCAAGCCATTTCCCAATGATACGTTCAGCTCCACCATGACCATACACGTCGGCTGTGTCCAGGAAGTTGCCACCCCACTCTGTATAACGATTAAGTATCTCATGGGACAGGTCCTCACTCATCTGACCTGGTCGGCCAAACTAAAATAGAAGATATTCAGAGATGTTTATTTCCCCTTTTTAACTAACAAACAGGCAACAAGAAAATGATGTTTAACTTCAACTTTCAGAAAAATAAAAAATAAAATATTTCAAAAGTCAATATCTGATCTGTTTGATTCGTTTATGTAGATGTGGTTATGTGGCTATGTGGTTATATATATATATATATGTTGTTATGTGTATATGTGGTTATGTGTTTATGTAGTTATGTATATATGTGGGCGATCTACTCTCTGTCCGCTAATATTAATCACGCCGTAATTAACCTCTCATATAAATATATGAAACCCAATTCTGTATTTCAATCTTTATTATATGCATATATTTCACCTATATAGCACCTTTACATCTACAACACATATATCATATTCATACATATATATATGACATACAATATAGTCCCAACATGATTACCTCACTCTGAAAATGATATATCACCTTACAATATAAAATGCTAAACTATAACCACTTGATTATATAAGCACAAATCTTCACTATTCAAGTCCTACACTCTATTGAATATCTAATACAAGTTCATCACATAATTGTATTGTACAGGTTAGTCTGAAGTCCTTAGAATGCCTCTGTCTATTTTAAAATGTTAATAGTTTTCTGTGGAACAGCTGTTCGGTTGAGTGTTCCATGGGTCTGTTACTTGTGACTTCAAAGATATATATTTCTTCAAAGTGTCTATTTTCTGTCTCTTGATGAAAGTTTGCTTTTATACATTAAGATCATATCTGTAAACGAGGCTCTGATAACTTGGTCACTTTTCTACAAATGGCAATTTAGAAGATATATATTTCCAGTTGAACAGGTAAGGCTTTCTCTAGTGCTGTCTGTCTCTATAAGATGCTACTTCTATTCTCTATCAGATTTGTCTATAGGTCTGATCGTGGCTACTCTGCTGTGTGGATCTATTTATGAATCTGCTGTCCACACTAAAATGTCTAGTTATACTCACATATCCGAAGTCAGCGTTGGTCGTCTCTTCAACTCAGCACACTGGGCCATTCCGTCTGCCCTTTTGGGAGTTTTGCAAGACTCTCTCCATGTTCGGCAAATCTCTATCCGAGTTCTAAAAGTCTTTCTGCTAAGTCTCTTCTGCTAAGTTGCTACTGCTATGTTGTTTCTTCTCTATGTGTCCTATCGGCTGTCGGAGTGTCTAGCCATACTCACATATTCGAACTCAATTTCAGTCTCTTCAACGCAGCACACTGGGCCATTCCGTCTGCCCTTTGCGAGCTCTGCAAGTTTCTCTACGTTCTGCACGTCTCTTCTCTTCCTTCTCCTGTTTCTCCTCCCTGAATTTCCGTCACCGTCTATTTATATGGGACTAAAACCCACCTTTGTCTTGCCCCAAAATATCTCCATTTCGTTTCATTATCATACTAATGATTACTGACTCTACCGGTGTCTATCTTCCTGAGAAATCGTCCATAAATCTGTCCCTCATCCCTGCTTAATTTCCAATCTCAGTCTTTAACAAATCAGGCCATCCTACTTATCTTTCGGAAATTCATGTAGTATTTCCATAATGGCTTCGTCTGCCTAATTTATTTTTGGGAAACCTAGCCGTTGCATTTTTAAACAGCTTCGTGGGGTCGCCCTACTTAATTAAACTTTTGAACTTTTGACTTGTTTTTCTGTGGCCTATTGGAATTTGATACCTTTTTGTCCTGCTCAACCACGAACACTATTACATATATGTGGTAAAATATTGCTTTACACATAATTAAACAACTAAAAACAGTATGAACTGGAACTGATAGGAAAATAAAGATCAGAATACTAAAAGCATTCATATTCCCAGTGACAACGTATGGGTGTGAAGCATGGACATTTAACAAGGCAGTGAAAAAAAATATACTTTTGAATATAAATGTTACAGAAAAGTCCTACGTATATCTTGGACAGAGAAGACAACAAATAGATCTATCCAGAAAGAACTCAAAATCAAAGAAAACTGGCTGATGCCACAAATAAGAAAGAGAATATTGAGATATTTTGGACATATAAAAAGACATGAAGGGCTGGAGAAGACCATCATGGAAGGAGGCATACCGGCAAAGAGGAGAAGAGGAAGACCACGGAGAAGATGGATTCAGGATGTAACTGATGCTTTGAGCATCACCGCTGCAGAGGCAGGAAATCTGGCCTACGAGAGAAGTTCCGGAGGACTGTTGGGAAGGGGGCTGGGGGAAGTTCTGCTCAGGGTAAGCTATTTGATGATGATGATGATATGTAGTACTAGTAATTGTAGTAGTAAATTGTAGTAGTAATTGTAGTAGTAATTGTAGTAGTAAATTGTAGTAGTAATTGTAGTAGTAATTGTAGTAGTAATTGTAGTAGTAATTGTAGTAGTAAGTGTAGTAGTAATTGTAGTAGTAATTGTAGTAGTAATTGTAGTAGTAAGTGTAGTAGTAATTGTAGTAGTAATTGTAGTAGTTTGTAGTAGTTGAAGTAGTAATACTAGTCAATGTAATAGTAGTAGTAGTTGCTATAGTAGTAGTAGTAGTTGCACTAACAGTTGTAGTACTAGCAACAAAAGTATACCACAGGAACTAAAAGATGCCACTATTGTCCACATGTATAAACGCAAATGCAACCACCAGGCCTGCGATAATCCCAGAGGAATCTCCCTTCTGTCAATTGCTGGCAAGATACTGGCCAGAGTTCTTCTCAATCGCTTAATCGATCATCTGGAACAGGACTTAATCCCTGAGACCCAATGTGGCTTCAGTGTGTCTTCAGAGCGTGTCGTGAAACAGCAGACATGATATTTGCAACTCGCCAACTACAGCACAAATGTCAAGAACTGCATTGCAACCTCTCTACATGGTCTTTGTCGATCTGGAAGATCATGGAAAAATTTGGATATCCAGTGAAATTCATTAAGATCGTTCATCAGTTTCACGGGGGCATGGTGGCATGTGTACTTGATGAAGGGGAGCTGTCGGAGGCCTTCCATGTCACCAACGGTGTCAAACAGGGCTGTGTACTGGCCCCAACACTCTTCAGCGTGATGTTTGCTACCATGCTCATGGATGTTTTTTGGTAAGGCGACGAACATGAGGTAAAGATTAGATACAGGACATACGGTAATCTATTCAATCTTCGGAGGTTCAAATCCTCCACCAAGGTAAAATAATCAACTATCTCAAACCTGTTGTTTGCTGATGATTACGCCCTCGCTACCAACTCTGAGGAAGAAATGCAGACTTACATGGACAAGTTCTCCATGGCCTATGCTATATTTGGTCTTACCATTTCATCCTCAAGGTGCATATCCTTTATAATCACAAAATAGATGAGACTGTAGTAAAACTATTTGATTGATGAAACACGTAATAACAAAGTACTGTAGTTTTACAAATTACAAAAACAATGACAATATACAGCAACATTTCGACCAGCAAGGCATTTATCAAGCAAACGAACAACAGGAGTGACGAATTAAAAAAACACAATAACATATAGACGACTACATACGGAGACATTCAAACGTTTCTAATGAAAATCTGGGAATAAAAACGAATAACGAAATAAATGTAACACAAAAAAACACACATAAAAACTAGAAATAGAAAAGAAGAGAAACATTGAAACATCTAGTAAATATATAACTTGAATACATGCAACAAATGCACATATAGATTACAAGGCATGGGAAGAGAAAGTACTAAGAAGAATAGGAATGTAATACGTTGAGCCACGTGGTGCATAGGTACCATACACGAAGTCAACCGATTCTCCAGATCAAATCAACTGCGATCTTCCGAGGAATATGATTGGATGGCTGTGACCTGGACATCGTGAGCACCTAACTGACCAGTATCATTGAAATGGGTGGCTACAGGGGTCACAGAGCATTGGCGTATGTCGCGCAAGTGTTGGGCGAATCGGTCGGTGAGCCTCTTGCCTGTCTCGCCGATATAAGCCTTGTTACACCACTTACAGATAATGGCATAGTTAAGATTACGAGACTCGCATGTGAAACCATCTTCATTAACAAACGTGGCTAAAGGAAAAGACACAGTACGATTCTGTATCATATAAGCGCACGTGTTGCAACGCTGACGGCCACACTGGACAGTGCTAAAATAACTCTGGATATTGGACTTAAGGCGATTGTGTACCAACATATCCTTAAGATTACAGCAGCCATACCTGCAAGCCTATCAGCGCGTTCATTTCCCCTGACACCTGCATCCCATGGCACAAATATAAACTGATCTTTGTCAATCTAGCCCTTCTCAGTGACTTCATCCATTGTCTCTGCGCCCAGCCTGTTTCAATCTTCCTGAGCATACTCATCGAGTTCATACAAGTTCATACATGTGGGCGTGTACTACTTACCTGACTTTCTCCAAATGTTGTACTTCCTAAAGCAATGTTGGATACCTTCAGTCCTGAACGACCCAGAAACACGTAGGGCGTCTTACCTTCTGCCGAAATCAGGGCAGCCATCTTAAGTTATCAGTTCAGTTGATGCTAAGAAATAACAATGTAAAACTGTAAAACTGTAAAACTAGCAGAAGATTATATGTACACATATTTGTTGATAAGTTCTAGCAAAAAACGTAAAAACAAATTTGATAAAACTACAGTACTTTGTTTTTACGTGATTCACTATTGCTACATAGTTTTACTACAGTCTTCCCTTATATTGACATTGCTACATAGTTTTACTACAGTCTTCCCTTATATTGACATTGCTACATAGTTTTACTACAGTCTTCCCTTATATTGACATTGCTACATAGTTTTACTACAGTCTTCGCTTATATTGACATTGCTACATAGTTTTACTTCAGTCTTCCTTTATATTGATAATTGATAAACTCTAGGTCATCCGGTGTGAACTCTGCACGTTCTCTTTCCCGCAAAAGTTCTATCATGGCCTGTCTGTAACACTTGTCTACATTAATGATTTAACAATAGAGACATCGTCATCATCATCATCAAATAGCTTGTCCTGAGCAGAACTTTGCCCCACCAACAGTCCTCCGGAACTTCTCTCTCTCCCATAGGCCAGATGTCCTGCCTCTGCAGCCGTCATGTTCAAACCATCAGTTACATCCTGAATCCATCTTCTCCGTGGTCTTCCTCTTCTTCTCTTTACCGGTATGCCTCTTTCCATGATGATCTTCTCCAGCCCTTCAAGTCTTTTTATATGTCCAAAATACCTCAATTTTCTCTTTCTTATTTGTAGCATCAGTCAGTTTTCTTTGATTTTGAGTTCTTTCTGGATAGATCTATTTGTTCTCTTCTCTGTCCACGATATACGAAGGACTCTTCTGTAACACTTATATTCAAAAGCACATATATTTTTCCACTGCTCTATTAAATGTCCATGCTTCACACCCATATGTTGCCACTGGGAATATGAATGCTCTTAGTATTCTGATCTTTGTTTTCTTATCAGTTCCGTTCCATACTGTTTTGAGTTGTTTAATTTTTGTAAAGCCATGTTTGTTCTTCTTTTAATTTTCTTCATTCCATTTCCATCTGTTGTTAGTAGTGAACCAAGATATTCAAAACTGTTCACATTTCCATCTGTTGTTAGCAGTGAACAAAGATATTTAAAACTGTTCACATTTTCTACTTTCTCTCCGTTGATAAAAATAAATGTTGTCATGTTTGTTTGATCTGTTGTCATTATTTTTGTTTTTGCTATATTGAGATATAGATTTTGTTTTTCGCTTTTATCTTTCACTTCTCCTAATAATTTCTCAATCCCTTTTGTGATGTGACAGTAATACTGTTCTCAGCGAATCTTAGTTCAGGTACTTCTCTTCCTCCGATTATAAAAGGATCGTATTTTTCTTTCCCGCTATCTTCTGTAACATTCCTCATGATGTTTTCTGCATATATGTTAAACAGACAAGGCGACAGAATGCAGCCTTGTCTGACTCCCTGCCCTATATCAAACCAGTCTGATGTATCATCACATGTTCTTACAGCTTCCATTTGATCACTATAAAGTTCTCTTATGATCTGTATCAAATGTAATGGGAATCCCATTTCTCCCATAATCTTCCACAATTCCTGATGTTCTACACAATCAAATGCCTTTGACTAGTCAATAAACAGAGTATAGATCTACATTATACTCTCTAGATTTTTCTATGATTGTTCTCATGTTAAATATATGGTCACGTGTACCTCTGTTCCGTCTAAAACCAGCTTGTGTTATGTTGATATTTTCTTCCATTTTCCTATACAGTCTTCCCATAATAATTTTTAATAAGATTTTACTTGCGTGGCTTATCAATGCCACTGTTCTATAGTTGATACATAATTTGCTGTCTCCTTTTTAGGTATTGGGATAAATATTGATCTTTTCCTTTCCTTTGGCCATATTCCTGTTTCCCATACATTTTTGCATATTGAATGATATATTTTTATGCTTTGCTCTCCTCCTGCTTTGATAAATTCTGCTGAAATATTATCACATCCTGGTGATTTTCCTATCTTCAAGCTTTTTATTGCCCATTCAACTTCCCCTAGCGATGGTTTTGGCTCTTTCTCTGTGAATATTTCAGTGTTCGCTCTATTGTCCTTTTCGCCTCTGTTCATATACATTTCGCTGCAATATTCTTTCCATCTGTTGAGAAATTTCTGCTTTTTCTGTTAGGTTGTTCCCTACTATCTTTTATTGCATTTAGTTTTTGTGTAAACGTTACGGTCATTGATTTGATTTCTTTGAACATTTTCTGCTCTCTCCCTTTCTTCTGGTGTTCTTCTAACCTTGCGCAACAATTTTGTAGGTATTGCTTTTTATCTCTTCTTATGTTCTTCCTTATTTCTTTTTCTATATTTTTGTAGGCTAACCTATTTTCTTCCTTTGCTATTCCCTGTGCCTTTTCTCTCTTCTCTGTTGTATTAACTCTAGTGTATCGTTTGCAATCCACTCATTCTTTCTGTCTTTTCTCCGTGGAACCATATCTTTGGCTGTCGACAATAGGATATCTCTAGCGTCAACTCATCTGGTGTCATCTCTTCTTGGACTGTCATCAGTATTTCAAATCTGTTCTTTACTTCTACTCCATATTCTCTCTGGGATTTTATTAGCGTCAAAAAGTACTAGTTTTAGTTTCTTCTCTAATTTTCTGAGCTTAAATTTTATCATCGCCATCAACAGCTCATGGTCACTTCCACAGTCTGCACCAGGCAGGGTTTTGGCCGTTGTTATGTTTGATCTCCATCGCTGTTGTGTTATTATATTATCGATTTGGTTTTTGGTCTTCCCGTCTGGTGACGTCCAGGTATATAACCTTCTATGATGTTGTTGAAAGATTGTGTTTGCTATCACCAGATCATTTTCAGCACAAAAAGTAATCAGTTTGTCCCTGCCTCATTTCTACTTTCTATGCTGTTTTTTTCCTACTATTTGTTTTTCTTCTCTTGTTCTATCTTTTCCAACTTTGGCATTGAAATCTCCCATTATTATTAAGATGTCACTTTTGCTAATTCTATCTACTGTTTCCTGGAGAATGTTATAAAATTCCTCTATGACTTCTTCTTCTGCATCTGTAGTTGGTGCATATATTTGTATAAGTGTAATGTTTCTTGATTTTCCTTTAAGTCTTACATTAATGATTCTTTCATTTATGGGATTGTATCCTAGAAGTGTATTAGATGTTTGTTTTTGTAGATATATCGACACTCCATTCCTTCCTTTTTTTGTCTCCTCCAGAGTATATAAACATTCCATTTTGTGTATTAAAGTGACCTTGTCCGCTCCACCTATGCTCAGAGTATATAAACATTCCATTCTGTGTATTAAAGTGACCTTGTCCGCTCCACCTATGCTCAGAGTATATAAACATTCCATTTTGTGTATTAAAGTGACATTGTCCGCTCCACCTATGCTCAGAGTATATAAACATTCCATTTTGTGTATTAAGTGACATTGTCGCTCCACCTATGCTCAGAGTATATAAACATTCCATTTGTGTATTAAAGTGACATTGTCCGCTCCACCTATGCTCAGAGTATATAAACATTCCATTCTGTGTATTAAAGTGACATTGTCCGCTCCACCTATGCTCAGAAATTCCTAATATGTTGATATTTAGTCGCTATATTTCTTTCTCAAGTATCTGATTTTTTCCCCTTATTCATCGTTCTCACATTCAACGTTCCTATTTAAGCGGAGACCCGCCCAGAACATGAGGTATCCGCTTTAAAAATCACAGAAAAAAACTAACAAAGATGTTGTCATAAGATTTGGCCACATGTTGTATAAGATAATGTTCTTGGTGATAAACACAGTTTAGTCTGCACATTTAAATTATTGATTTAAAAATAAATATTATCATGAAGTTATGAAAAATAATTTAAAGCAAAATCCCCCTTGCATCGTGCGGAGGATTTCACTAACATAAGAAATGCTAAGAATACCAAACCAGCATATGATGTACATAACACCTATAATTATAGCGTGAACCTCCAAAAATTATATAACATAATCGGTTTTGTAAATATGACTCTTGCAATATGATCCTTCTAAATAGCAAAAATTGTCAACTTAGAACAGCAATATCTCTGTTTATATACCACTTAGAAAAAAGTGGAGGTTCACGCTATAAAGGATAGTATTGGCTATATGTATTTCAAATTTGATCACTCTAGCTTTAAAATTGTAGCAAATATCACCGACACGATGAGTCACATGCCTGATTTTCGTGAAAGTTTTTGTTTAAAAAAATGTTAAATCCCTACCTGATGAGAGCTCAATATCCCCAGGAAGATATGGCTGATCCTCTTTTCTGTCTGTTCTTCATTCACGACAAGGCGCCTTCGTCTCCTAGCTCTTCTTGCTTCAAAAGAAGCAACTTTCATCTGTATTTGGGATTTTTTAATGCGGAGAATGTCTTTTTCAGCACAAAATGTATTCATAAAATGTCCAGGTTGAATATCCGTCTGTGTTTTGGTCTTGTTTCTTCCAGTACTGACAAGATTTGCAAATTTTACTCTTTGTATGAGTATCGAGTACCTTTTCAGTTTGCAGACCAATAACAGTTGTGGTACCAACATTAGATGTATGGCCTCTAGTCATCCAGGTACCATCACACGATACATCGATGTCGCGGAACATGTTGTCGCCCCCTTCTGCGCTTTCAAACTCTTGAACAGAAGCATTTCTCATACTAATAATTTGTGCTCTAGTAGCAGCATTCTCCAATCCTTTCAATATAATATCTTTGCTACTGTGTCCTACTGGGGGGTGGTAAATCCATTACGCCACAGAAAGTTTGCAAGTCGATGTGACTGCAGCCAATACAGCGCATTGCAAAAGCTGCTCGTCTATTGATAAGATTTATCTTTGCATTTCCTACAGAGAGCTGACTACTTGAAGGGAAAGGTTTATGTTCATTGCAGTTTATAATTTTACAATGAAATAGAAAGTCACTGCCAAGTCCTTTCTTCTTTACTTCAATTAACTCTACAGCACTTTGACAAAATGCACATACCAATTTTTGAGCAATGTTCTGATTAAGAAGACCTATGTCAACAACTCTGTGCCCCTCAAGCAAACTAGTACCCTTCTTAACTTCCTTATCACTGGGAGTGTGGTGATTGTTTACAATACATCTGTATCAGAACATGGCACTAACATATCCACATCAGAATCATGTGTTAGGTTGCTAATGTCCAAAAGTTTCTGCTCTGATTGTGAAAAGGGCGTGGCATTTTGTTGCATTTCAATATCAAAACATTCAGTCTGCATCAATGTTGTCGAACTATGAACAATTTCTGACTCCGAAATGGACGTCGTAACATTATCGATAATTGCTAGGCACTGATTTAGTTCAGATGTATGTTGATTTCCATGAAATTTACGCTTCTTTAATAAGCGTTTATTGAATTTTTTGTCGGAAGGCATAACTATCACAAATATTTCAAATATAATCACGTAATTCAACAAATTAACTTTCAGTTTCAAACACAATTATCTTGGTAGGTTAATTCACTGCCATGATGCTTATTCAAAGGAGATTATTCAAGCGAGATTAAAGGGACAGCTCATTGTACAAGTTTTCTTTCGGGAGTAATAATTATTTGGTGAATAATTTGATGGGTAGCTAAAGAGTATATTTTGGGACCAAAAATATGTCATTTTTGGGAACACACCCACCTTCTTTGAACACCAATAACTTATAAACTATTAAAGATAAACACATAATTCAAAAGAATATCAAACTAGAAAGACTGATAAACATTAAAAGTACAATTTTTGTTTATAATTTGAGAATATCCATTTTCGATGAAACCTGGGTGGGTCTCCCGCCTTAAATTTTCTTATTAAGTCCAACGCGGGGGGTCTTCCTTGACAACACAGTCAGGCTTTTGGCCGTCATCAGATTTGCTAGTTCTAGTCCCCGCCTTGGACTCTTCCCCAGTGTGTTTATAAGATCCTCCTAGCCTGGGGGTCTCACCGTTTATAAGATCCTCCTAGCCTGGGGTCTCACCGTTTATAAGATCCTCCTAGCCTGGGGTCTCACCGTTTATAAGAACCTCCTAGCCTGGGGGACATCCCCGTTTATAAGATCCTCCTAGCCTGGGGGCCTCACCGTTTATAAGATCCTCCTAGCCTGGGGACATCACCAGTGGATCTTGTTTCTATTATGTTGTATTCTATATTATTGTTGGGGTTTTCTAGGCATTGTCTTGGAAGGTAGTTTACCATTGCTTTCCTTCCGGGCAGTGATCATACTGGTCCATGACCGTAGCCAGTCTCTAACAGAGACATATTTTATTTATATCTGACAACAACAACAATAATAAACTACTTATACAATACAATCAACAAATTCAATCAACAAATTCAATCAACAAATTCAATCAACACACTCAATCAACAAATTCAATCAACGACTTCAATAAAACAACAAGTTAATATTGATTTTCATTTAATTTTATTCACGTACCGGACACAGCAGACTCAACAAACACTTAAATAGACTAGGCATAAGTCAAACAGCTCTCTGCCAGTGTCAGCAAACTCAACAAACACTTAAATAGACTAGGAATAAGTCAAACAGCTTTCTGCCAGTGTCAGCAGACTCAACAAACACTTAAATAGACTAGGAATAAGTCAAACAGCTTTCTGCCAGTGTCAGCAGGCGGAACAGACACCAAATATGTCCTGCAAGACTGTCCTTTCCTGGGGAAGCTGAGAAGCAACATGTGACCACACCCAGTCGACCTGAAAACTAAGCTTTGGGAAATCTGACAGACCTGAAGCTGATTGCCAGTTGTGGTCCACAGTAAATTAAGCGCGTGACCAGAGATCGTGACTATAGAGATTATTGCAATAACTAAAACAGACTCCGCCCATGAAGATTAAGAGATGGGATAGAATAAGTATGTCCATGTAGACTAAGAAAGACTAGGTCTGAAAGCAATGGTTGAAGTTTCTGAGACTGTCAAAGCTGACACAAAGATCAGTATTATTATATTTGTCACGGCAGCATGTAGGTGTCAAGTGAGTGTACAGACTGGATGTAGGTGTCAAGTGAGTGTACAGACTGCATGCAGGTGTAAATTGAGTGTACAGATTGCATGCAGGTGTCAATTGAGTGTACAAACTGCATGCAGGTGTCAAGTGAGTGTACAGATTGCATGCAGGTGTAAAGTGGAATGTACAGACTGATTCGCTTGCCAGAATGGATGCTGTAGACCAGGAAGCAAACCACATCATAAGACAAATGGCATTCATGTTGAAATGCAAACATGTCACCATAAACATAAAAATAGCATTGGACAATAAGATCTGTCTCCATACACTATACTATCTGCTGGCATGAAATAACATTATGCTATCTGATGGCATGAAATAACATTATGCTATCTGCTGGCATGAAATAACACTATGCTATCTGCTGACATGAAATAACATTATGCTATCTGCTGGCATTCCTTCCTTCCTTTCGTTCGCTTGAAATATGTCTATATATTCAATGTTGTCTCTTGTATGAACTTCACTGTCTTTGTAGCTCACACAGAAGTCCGTGTAGTTTTATGTCGAGTGTTGTTTTGTTGGGCCAGTGAGTTTGCCTCAGTGTATCATATTCAGGGCAGTCTTGAAGTATGTGCTCTGCAGTCTGGTTTGCCTGTCCACATGTACACATGGCTGAATTGCCAATCTTGAATTTTGTATACATGTGGCTGCGGAGCCGATTGTGTCCTGTTCTAAGGCGCAGAATAACAACTTGTTCCAATCTGCTCATATTATAGTAATCGTCTTGTGTTGGTATTTGTGGCTTTCTCATTCATTTAATCATCCTTTTCTTTTGGTGGTAGGTAACTGGCACATCTGGTTGCTCTCCTGCAGCACCTTCCTTGGCCAATCGGTCTGCTGTTTCATTTCCTGATATTCCACAGTGAGAGGGTATCCACTGCAAGACGACCCTGCGATGCTGGACAATTTAAACAGTAGGGTCTGTAGACCTGACAATTTTCTGGAATGAAGTGCTTGGAGTGCTGATTTTGCATCAGTCAAAAATACAACAGGTTGAGGATCGGGTCTGATATTCAACAGTTTTTCAGTTGCCACCTTGATTGCCTGAATTTCTGCATCATAGTTGTGACAGAATTTCCCCGTTGGTACTTTAATCGCATCTCTAGCGTTGTTTGGGTATTCTATGTACACTCCTGCTCCTCCATTCTTCACTACATTTTCTGCTGACCCATCCGTGTATACCCGGACCCAGAGGTCATGTGGGTATTCTTCATCAAGTAAACTGAGAGTGACTGTCTTGCGTTGTATGCTGTTCTGCTCATCCTTGTCGAATATTCCTTTAACTTCCGTCTGGATACATACTTCTGGTTCAGTCTCCTCTCTCAAAGGGGTTTGCTCTGGCACAGACTTAAGGGAATGCCAACTTTTGGTAGGTCTGAGGTTTGCCTATTCAGTCTTTTGGCCTGGTGAATAAAGCTGCTTTTTCAGCCGCCCCAATGCTAGATTTTGGAATCTGTTTTCCATTGGGTGGCTTGGCATACTTAGAAACGTGTCTGCCTGCGTCATCACTTTTGTGTCTCTACGTTCTCTCAGTGCTTGTATTCCCCCACTCTTTCCATCTCCACTATTGGTGTTGTTTTCATTGCTCCTGTGATGATACGAAGCGCCTGGTTTTGCACCTTATCCAGATCTCCTAATGTGGTATTTGATCTGCTGGCATGAAATAACATAATGCTATCTGCTGGCAAGACATAACATTATACTATCTGCTGCTGGCATGAAATAACATAATGCTATCTGCTGGCATGAAATAACATTATGCTATCTGCTGCTGGCATGAAATAACATAATGCTATCTGCTGGCATGAAATAACATTATGCTATCTGCTGGCATGAAATAACATTATGCTATCTGCTGGCAAGACATAACATTATACTATCTGCTGCTGGCATGAAATAACAAAATGTAACGAGTCACGACAGTGATAAAGTGTTTACGCAGAATTTTGGATTCTGCTGAAGCAAACCGTGTCACAGTAAGTCATGTTATTTCTCTACAAACAAAATTGACCCTGCTTCACTAAGAGATCATTTAATTAATGCTTGTAGATAAATATGAAGAGAGATGCCAACCACAGTTAGACGACAATAACTAAAGCTATAGAGAGTAAACACAACGCAATTTGGAAATAAATGTCTGAGACAAACAATAATGAACATAAAATGGGACGAATTAATGAGAGTTGATGAAATGTCTAAGAGAAATGTCTGGTCAACCACTAGTAACAATTGTTATAAAAAGGAGAAGATAGAGATATGTTGGACACACCTTGAGAAGAAATGTCTGGTCAACCACTAGTAACAATTGTTATAAGAAGGAGAAGATGGAGATATGTTGGGTATGCCTTGAGAAGAAATGTCTGGTCAACCACTAGTAACAATTGTTATAAGAAGGAGAAGATAGAGATATGTTGGACACACCTTGAGAAGAAATGTCTGGTCACACTAGAACATTTTAATTAAGTAGTAGATAAATATGAAGAGAGAAAAGCCAACCACAGTTAACGACAATAATGAAAGAAGATGGAGTAAACACAAACCATTGAAATAAATGTCTGGACAACAATAATGAACATAAAAGGGAAGATGAGAGTTGTGAAACTCTAAGAGAAATGTCTGGTCAACCACTAGTAACAAATGTTATAAGAAGGAGAAGATGGAGATATGTTGGGCATACCTTGAGAAGAAATGTCTGGTCAACCACTAGTAACAACTGTTATAAGAAGGAGAAGATAGAGATATGTTTGGCACACCTTGAGAAGAAATGTCTGGTCAACCACTAGTAACAACTTTTATAAGAAGGAGAAGATAGAGATATGTTGGGCATACTCTGAGAAGAAATGATCAAAGAATCACAAAAGAAAGAATTGACATGGGAGGTAAAGGTTCAAGATAGGAAGGACGATCCAGCGAATTCTGAAATTAACTTTACTATTAGAGGCGATTTATATTGGAGCCGCTTCCATAGAAAAGATTGAACAAGATGTCCAGGATAGAGTGGTATGGATACATTGCTTGCATGCCTAATGTAACATATAACGGTAAGAGAGGAATACAACAGAATACAATATAATTACTACTACGTACACAATTTCTTATAGACAAACTGACAAACACACAAATCTTAGTTCTCATGTTATTATCTAAATTATAGAAATGTATACCTGATCAAATCCTGTTACACTGATCTGTCAGCTTGTTCACCTGAACTATCTGGGTACAGACTGTAATAGGAATATACAACTATCTTTCCTTCGCTAGAGACTAATAATTAAAGCTAACCTTGTACTTTGGTATTAATTCTACCCAACCTAAAGACATCATCATGTGACATGTCGACTTCAGTTTGTGGTCTACCTGTTGTGACACTTTCTGTCTACTAACAGACCCCGTTCCATCCCCCGATCCTTGGTTGAGAAATGCAACATAATTCAACAACAACAACTTAATCATTGCAAAGTTGTCAGTCCTGTAAGTGATACAACTAATCGAGTGGATTATTTACACATACCTACTCTAACAAATTGTAACAATGAGATGAGATAACTTTTGGGATATAAAAAAAACACGAACTTTAGTTTGTTGCTTCGTAATTGTTGATTTAATCAGTTTAATTATTCTGTTTATTATTGGTGCATTATTCACCATTCAGCATATAGTCCTGGGTTTTATTAACATTTTATTCTAAACTCCAACAATCACAGATTGCACACATTGATTGATATAACAATCACGGTACACATTGAGTGATATAACAATCACGGTACACATTGAGTGATATAACAATCACGGTACACATTGAGTGATATAACAATCACGGTACACATTGATTGATATAAAAATCACGGTACAGATTGAGTGATATTGCAATCACGGTACGCATTGAGTGATATACCAATCACGGTACAGATTGAGTGATATAGCAATCACGGTACACATTGAGGGATATACCAATCACGGTACACATTGAGTGATATAGCAATCACGGTACAAATTGAGTGATATAGTAATCACGGTACAGATTGAGTGATATAGCAATCACGGTACACATTGAGTGGTATAGCAATCACGGTACACATTGAGTGATATAGCAATCACGGTACAGATTGATTGATATTTACATCCAACACGTGCTCAGCGAACTACATTATTCAGTGTTTCTATACCGTCGTCTAGACTAGAAAGATGTGAAATTAGTTTCTATACAGTCGTCTAGACTAGCTAGATGTGAAATTAGTTTCTATACCGTCGTCTAGACTAGAAAGATGTGAAATTATTTTCTATACAGTCGTCTAGACTAGAAAGATGTGAAATTAGTTTCTATACAGTCGTCTAGACTAGAAAGATGTGAAATTAGTTTCTATACCGTCGTCTAGACTAGAAAGATGTGAAATTAGTTTCTATACAGTCGTCTAGACTAGAAAGATGTGAAATTAGTTTCTATACCGTCGTCTAGACTAGAAAGATGTGAAATTAGTTTCTATACAGTCGTCTAGACTAGCTAGATGTGAAATTAGTTTCTATACAGTCGTCTAGACTAGAAAGATGTGAAATTAGTTTCTATACAGTCGTCTAGACAGATACACGTGCCCCATACACGCACACACTTACAATATACACGCACACACACGTGCCCCATACACGCACACACTTACAATATACACGCACACACACGTGCCCCATACACGCACACATATACACACTACACGACGTCTATATTTAATATACTTAGTAGACTGGCCGACTATTCTCAAGATTATCTTGTCCGACACGTTCATCAAAAGGCGAATGACACGAAGATTGTCAAGTTTCAATTTGTGTCGAGTCATTGCATGCGAGGGTAACTTGGTATTCAATGGTTCAATATATGTAACTATACCATGTACCTAGTAATCGTTACATGACACGATTAATAACTACCATGTACCTAGTAATGCATGAGACGGGGGGACGGAGGTATGTTGGAGGGACATTACAACCAGCTTTCTATGCGGAGACGACAACTGTTATAGAGGATGGGCGAGTAACGAGTATTTTGTGTGTGAAAAAGTTAGAAATAAATACAAGTAACTGTAACACACATCAATAGTCAACATGAACTTTAACCTTTAGTGTTTACCACTTCTCCTAATTGTAGATTTTCATTTTTGTAATGTTTTAGTTCAGTCATCGAATCACCACACTGCAGGTCGAACAAATTAGTCCATAAGTGTTCCAATCTCTCTCTCACTATGTCCATCAGCGTGTGTCGACTAACGACACCGGTTCTTTGTTGATTTACAATTCTTCTTTGTCTGCCAGCATAACGTTATTGTCGAGATACACCACACTTAACTTTGAGTTCTTGCAGTCTGGTTAGTGTTGTAGATTCACCGCTATTACGTGAATCATGTACACGCCCTCTCTCCTTAAGGAATTTATAATATCAGCCTGGTCCATTGTTCGCCCGCTTTGTACAGCAGCCATACATGCAAGCCTATCCGCACGTTCATTCCCCCTTACACCTGCATGCCCAGGCACAAAAATAAAAGTGATCTTTGTCAGCTTAGACCTCCTCAGCTACTCCATCCAATGTCTCCTAGCCCATCCTGTTTCAATCTTCCTGAGCATACTCATTGAGTCACTGAGAAAACATGCATGGATACAAGTCTGTGATTCCAGCCAAACCATCACTTCAGTAACCGCCATGATTTCCATAGTGAGACTGCTCGTAGTCACGGCAAAACCACCACTGTCTTCCTTCATAACATCTCCTCCGACTTGAGCAGTGAAAGCCCATGAGCTCCGCACATGTCGAATCACCGACCGAACTGTATAAATGATTACATCATGCTCAGATGCGTTCTCAGAAATTAATGCCTAAACTGCTGCCTCCATGACAAGTGGGTTGTGTTGTCTGCATTCTTTATCAAGTGTGATGCATACAAAAAAAGATGTAACGATTCCTGTTGGCACTGGTATCCATTCTTCACCGGGATCAATGTCTTCAACTGTACACACCTGTTCAATACAGTCCTCGGCCTAAGATCTAAGATTTTCCTCTTTTTAACCTATTTCCTTTTTGTCTCTTTATTTCCATGTGCAGAGGATGCTGTGTGTTTGCATTGACTCGAAGGTATACTCGTGCACAGCTCATCAGTGTTCTATATTCCATAGTAGGATAGTCAAGAAGATTGCGCATCGCCCTGCACGACCAGTCGTTCATTTATGTAATTATAGATGTAAATAAGAATGTGAAAACTAAAGTATTGTGGACATATAAAGAGACACGAAGGGCTGGAGAAGACCATTATGGAAGGAGACATGCCGTCAAAGAGGACAACCACGGAGAAGATGAGTTCATGATGTAACTGATGGTTTGAACATGACGGCTGTAGAGGCAGGACATCTGGACTATGAGAGAGAGATAGAACTTCTGACGGACTGTTAGTGTGACAAAGTTCTACTTTACGACAAGCTACATGATGATGATGATGAATGTTAGTTCCAGATATTGCTTGTCAGATCACAATCATGAATGTTAGTTCCAGATATTACTTGTCAGATCACAATCATGAATGTTAGTTGCAGATATTGTTTGTCAGATCACAATCATGAATGTTAGTTCCAGATATTACTTGTCAGATCACAATCATGAATGTTAGTTGCAGATATTGTTTGTCAGATCACAATCATGAATGTTAGTTCCAGATATTACTTGTCAGATCACAATCATGAATGTTAGTTCCAGATATTGTTTGTCAGATCACAATGATGAATGTTAGTTCCAAATATTGTTTGTCAGATCACAATGATGAATGTTAGTTCCAGATATTGTTTGTCAGATCACAATGATGAATGTTAGTTCCAGATATTGTTTGTCAGATCACAATCATGAATGTTAGTTCCAGATATTGCTTGTCAGATCACAATGATGAATGTTAGTTCCAGATATTGCTTGTCAGATCACAATGATGAATGTTAGTTCCAGATATTGCTTGTCAGATCACAATGATGAATGTTAGTTGCAGATATTGCTTGTCAGATCACAATCATGATGTCAGAGGTCACTAACTTTTCAAACATTTTTATGCACATATTTTTGTATTTAATTTAGTGACAACATTTATCAACAACAGATGATCAACAGTATTTTCATACCTACTCTGTGTTACCAGAGCCAAACATGGACAATGAGCAAATCACAGTCGCAAAAAATAACTACATGTGAAAATGCGGTGCCTACGAGAAGTTATCAACAACAGCAGAAAAGACAGTCACCAACATCAGAAGTTACCAACAACAGCAGAAAAGACAGTCACCAACATCAGCATAAGAAGAAAGTTGGCACAGAACCTTGTTTGAATCTTCATTTTTCTTCTTGTGTCGTCACACTGTTACCGGGTTGTTGCCCAGTGTCGTGGTTTTCTGTTTTTATCTTGCGATGTCCTGGTGGCTTAGGTGATTGTTATTTTTACGCTTTGACAGGATTCTGCTATGCCATCTAACCAGGGGCGGCACGTCATTAAGGGCCAGTGGAGCCCAGCCTCACCAAAAATATTGAGAAACGTGTACTTATTATTTTAGACATTATTTGTTCATAATTATTACTTTCAACGTAATACTGACTAGCTTGGAAAGTTGATATATAACGCTAAAATATCACATACAGTCTGAATTCTGAAATTATGCATCTTTCCTCCCTAATTAGTAAACAACCGGCCCAACCAAAACAAAAATAATGTGTACTTATTATTTTACTTATTATTTTTTTCGTAATTATTACTTTTAACTTGACACTGATTAGCTTTGAAAGTTGAGTATATAACACTAAGATATAAATATTATATCAGAATAATATAACAATCATATTAATATATAACATATCTTTATTAAAAAAATATTATATAGACTGAAACTCGGCTGCGACTTCTGACATTTGATCGCTATTGCAAGGATAATTGCCAAAACAATTATGCCATTTTCATTCGGCCGAAAGATTCGTAACCATTTTTACGAGATCAAACCCCAGATAACCAAGGACTAGATTAAATAGTCCGTTTAATTATCGATCGAATCTCTAATTTGATATACATATAGTATAAAATTATAAAAAATAATAGTAATAAATAACAAACTATCATAGAATAAGAATAAATTTAGGGAATTGTCCCTTGCATTAATACATCTTGTCTACAGCAATTTTCTTTTTTACAGTTGTCAACTGAGCTGAGCAAAACACGTAAAACATTTCTAACAATAACAAAGTTACAAAGTACTAGAGATTTACAAAATACAAAAACAAAGACAATACACAGAACAGTTTCGACCAAATTGCATTTATCAAACAAAGAATACAACAGAAGTGAAGAATTTAACTTCTTTCACAGTACACAACATATATAATGAAAATCGTGGCATATCCTTTACATGACATAGCCACCCACCACAGCAAACGAGTCGTAAAGATTACATATTACAAAATCACACAATACGTATGATATGTATAATAAGTTTACACGCTGGTCTCATTCACAAGTTCGTGGTTTATTGTCTTGCGGGTGACGCATGTTCAATATGCGTCCTAGACAAGTTTAAAAAAAAATCTTCTCTAATCGCTCCTGTCGTTTGATGTGTCCGAGATATTTAAGAGTCCTTGATTTTATATTATTTAATAGCCAACTCTCTTTAGTATCAAGCTGTTGCAGAACAGAAGCATTTGCTCTTTTCTTGAAAGGGGGTAATAACTTCCTGGAATAGACACATAATAGTCAATACTCCAAAAACTACGATTGTTCCGAAATATTTGCCGAGCTCCAAGAAGAAAAATAACCACGAGCCGCCACTGCATCTAACCATCATTTCCGTAGTCTTCCTATCGCCTTCTTTCATGATGCTCTGTTGTAGAAGACTTTGTATACTGTGGAGTTTGGATGCATTTTTATTAATTGGTCAAACTACTTCATTCTTTGTTTATCTATGTAATTCAAGCAAGGTTCTCTGCCAACTTTGTTTCTTATGCTGATGTTAGTGATTCTGTCTTTTCTTGTGTTGTTGGTAACTTTTCGCAGGCAACATATTTCACATGTAGTTATTTTTGTGACTGCGCTTTGCTCAATGTCCATGTTTGGCTCTGGTAACACAAAGTAGGTATAAAAATGCTGTTGATCATCTGTTGCTTAGCTGCCTGTGACATTTTTGGGTACCTTAACAATGGTGCTAGCTGGTAGGTTACAGCATTTGCTTTTGAACTCTAGCCTCTATATCTCTATCTAGTCTTCCGTCTTCTGTGAATATGCTTCCTAAGTATTTTAATTCTTTCACTTGGTTTATTTTAGTGCCATTGACATGGATGTCTAGATTATTATGTTTTCTTCCCATATTCATTATTTCTGTTTTAGTGTTGTTGATTTTCATGTCATGTTTCACACAATTATTGTTCAAAGTGTCAATATGATGTTGTAGATCTTGTTCATTTTGATGTATCAGGCACTGATCATCTGTAAAAAGCAGTTCATTTATTTCATCATTATCTGAATTCGACTCTTGAGTTATTTTATCCATATATGCGATAAAGAGTAGTGGTGAAAGGACACAACCTTGTCTAACACCTGATGTAATGGAGAACCAGTCGGTCATTCCTTCTGTAGTTCTTACTGTACTCTGGCTATCTTGATATAAGGCCATGATGTTACCTAATAGTTGTCCTTGGACGCCATATTCTTCAAGGATCTTCCATAGTTTGCACCTGTTTACTCTATCAAATGCCTGTTCTTGGTCTATAAATATAAGTTGTGTACTTTGATTGTATTCAATTGTTTGTTCGCAGATCTGTCTTAGTGTAAATATTGCGTCTGTGCAGCTCTTACCCTCCTAAACCCAAACTGGCTATTGCTTAACTGGGGCTCTAATATATGTCTTGCTCTTTGCTCCAATATTTTTGCAAACAATTTTCCTATATGGCTCAAAAGAGAGATACCCCTGTATGTTTCACCCTCTCTTTTGTCTCCTTTGTTCTTCCATATTGGGACTATAATAGTTCTCTGCCAGTTCTCTGGAGCCTCTTGTGCCTCCCAGGCTATGTTAAAAATTCTGGTCAGCCATGTTATTGTTGTTGTCTTACACGCAAGTAACATTTCTGTTGTTATACCATCTATCCCTGCTGCCTTCCTTCTTTTGCTTTGATTTAGTGTCATTTCAACTTGGGATTCTAAAATGTTCAATTGTTGATATTTTCCATGTTTCAATTGAAATGTTTCTGTACCTTGTGTTTCACAGTTTAACAGTTCCGTAAAATATTCTTTCCATCTGTCTTAATATCTTTGCTGTTGGTAAGAGGTTTCCTAGACTTGTTATTTATAATGGTGACTGGATTGAATTGTTTTTCTCTTAGCCTCATTGTTTTGATGCTTCTGTAAAACTTTCTTGGTGCCTTAGTGCAGGTGTCGCCAACCTACGGCTAGCGAGCCGCATGCGGCTCTTTCGATGTCAAGTTGTGTCTCTTTCGATGTCAAATTGTGTCTATTTCGATGTCAAATTGTGTCTATTTCGATGTCAAATTGTGTCTATTTCGATGTCAAATTGCGGCCTTCCAGTTCCATGCGCAAAAATAATAATTATATTATTTTATTTTCAAAACTCAAAAAAATATTGCAAACAGGATAAAAACCATGAATGTAGGAAGGAGAGAGGATAAAGCGTCCCTATAATAAATACATTGCCGGTAGTCAAATTAAAGCACTGTCGAAATGTAGCTGCGCAGCTGGTTGCAATGCCACGTTGTTCTTGCGGCAAATGAATGCGCCATATCCGGTCGCTTGCGAGAAACAAAAATTTTCCGTGATTTCAAGAAGAAGACGATTTAGAAGCGAATTATTTTCTCAAAGGTATGTACGCTTTAACATTTAACGAAATTAACTTTTTTTAGTAACAGATTAACAATTAACGAAATTAACCGCCCGGGTGGTTACCGGGGCCCAAATTTGGGGTGTAAAGAATGGAACCACTGTTACTTGCCACGCATGTCGTAAGAGGCGATTAAGGAGGTTCGGCTGAAATCGGATGCACATGTCCTAAATGTGTAGAAGTCTATGCGTTTAGGAGCCTACCAAACCAATGTGCAACGTATACACGTTCTTGGCAAAGATCAAACATATCACAAAGAGTGATTAAAATTGGTCGTAAAGAACGAACGCAAAGAAGAAGAAGTAGAAGAACGAAATTAACTATTAGCTATTTAAGTAACGGTGGCTTTTTAGTGACATATTAGCAATTTTAGATAGCTAAATAAAATTTTTAAATTTTTTTATTTCAGCACCGCTTCAAGAATTGCATCTGATAAAAAAAAAGATACGAACTGAAGAAGAAAATCGAGAATTTAATCAGGATTGGACGGAATCGTTTGCGTTCATATGCAACATAGATGGCCTTCTAACTTGTCTCATCTACCAAGAAAAACTTGCACACAATAAGAAATCAAATTTGGAGAGACACTTCACTACAAAACATACCAAATTCGCTGCTAAATATCCAACCGGTGACACACGGAAAAAAGCTGTTAAAGAGCTTCAAAAACAAAAGTCGAGTTCTATGCTAAAAAACTGGGTGCAATCTTCAAATAATGTAAATCTTGCAAGCTTTGCAATATCACTACAAATTGCAAAAAGAGGGAAACCATTCACAGATGGTGAGTACGTCAAAGATTGTTTCATACGTGGAGCTGAAGAACTGTTTCGTGATTTCAAAAACAAAACAGAAATAGTGAAGAAAATCAAAGATTTGCCATTATCTGCTAAAACAGTACAAGATAGAACTGCTAAAATGTCTTCAAATGTAACACATATGCAAGTGGAAGACATCAAATTGGTTTCTGCTTTATCACTTGCTATAGATGAGTCTTGCGACATAAAAGACACGGCACAAGTTACCCTTTTCGTCAGGTATATGTCGTCCCAAGGTCCAAAAGAAGAACTGCTAGGATTGCAGCCGCTCTCAGGGCAAACTCGTGGAGAAGATATAGCAAATGCTGTGCAAAAATGCCTGGAAGACTGTGAAATCGATATAAATAAAATCGTTTCCATAGCAACTGATGGAGCCAGAAGTATGACAGGAATAGGTAAAGGGGCAACAACGATTTTCGGGAAAAATAAACCACGAAATTTTAATGTTTCACTGCATAATTCACCAAGAGGCGCTTTGTGCCCAAACATTTCTGGCCGAAATAGTTGAGGTCATGAACTTGGTAATTAAAATCATTAACAGCATTTTGGCAAAAGCACTCAACCATCGTCAATTTAAGGAATTTCTTTAAGAAATAAAAGCAGTATTCTGACTCTACTTCTGCACAATAAAGTGTGATGGCTTTCCAGGGTTAACGTATTGAAACGTTTTGCTTCTTGCTTGAGTGAAATAAAAACATTCTTAAATGAAAAAGGTATTGTCCATCCTGAATTGGAAGAAGACAAATGGCTGCAAAAATTCAACTTCATGGTGGATATCACAAAGAAACTAAATAAGCTAAATGTAAAACTGCAAGGAAAAGGAAACCCAGCATATGTCTTGCTTGAGGAAGTGGTTTGTTTTGAAAATAAATTATTTCTTTTTGTCGAAGACCTGGAGAGCGGTAAATTACTTCATTTCGAAAATCTAAAGCAATATCGCGATGAAACCAATGCAACTATTGACACGAATTACTTCAGTATGGTTATAAACAAAATGAAGAATGGATTCGCCGAGAGATTTGAGCAATTCAAAACAAATGCAAGTACTCTGGCGTTCATAGTTAATCCTCTCAATACAAATACAAATGAGATCAACATTGAGCCATTTGGAATTGATGCCGGTTCGCTTCAAATGCAATTGCTGGATTTGAAAACCAAACACTTGTGGAGTGGCAAGTTCACAGAACTCAAGAGCAAGTTAGAAGAGTTGGAGGTCCAGAAAAGCATGCACGTTGCGCTGCACAAGTGGACAGTTCTAAAAGAAATACCGCGAGTTGAGGCACTCATATTTGACGCATGGAATAGTCTTCCAGAATGCTATAGTGAGGTGAAGAACATATTCGTGCGAGCAAGCGTTCTCTTGCATGAATATAATAAAAAGTAAAGTAAGAAGCCAAATAACAAATACAAATCTAGAGGCGTGCTTGAAACTGAAAATAACAAGTTATGAGCCAGATTTAACCCAACTTTCAAAAAGCATGCAAGGCCAATGCTCCCATTGATGTAACTATTGTAACGATCTATTAAAATCATTTATTTAAGGTTTAAATTTTTATATGAATAAATATTATTTCGTATTTAAAGCCATTTATTTTAAATCAAAAATCAAATTTATATACCTAATCCTAATCAAATACCATAATATTGAAACAACAATTTTAGTGGCTCTTTAAAAACTGAGAAATTTTGTAAATTATAACTTTTGGCTCTTCCGTCTCAAAAGGTTGCCCACCCCTGCCTTAGTGTAATGTTGTCCATAATTTGCCCAAGAGTACTTAGAGTACAAACGATAAAGAAAACCGTGGACACCCGGCAACACATGGTATCGCAGGCTACGAAGTAAACATACAATTAACATCTCAGCAACCGAGTAATTGATTGATTAAATGATTGATTGATTGATTAATTGATTGATTAAATGATTGATTGATTGATTGGACTATCATCACATCACTTCGATGAGTAACAATGTATGTTCCAATGTCTTTCTTACACAGTAAGGAATGCATACGACATTGACATCAACAACAAATGTCATATCAAATAATGAACATGCCATTGATATAAACAACAAATGTCACATGAAATAATGAACATGTCATTGATATCAACAACAAATGTCACATCAAATAATGAACATGCCATTGCTATCAACAACAAATGTCACATCAAATAATGAACATGCCATTGATATCAACAACAAATGTCACATCAAATAATGAAGATGGCATTGATATCAACAACAAATGTCACATCAAATAATGAACATGCCATTGATATCAACAACAAATGTCACATCAAATAATGAACATGCCATTGATATCAACAACAAATGTCACATCAAATAATGAACATGCCATTGATATCAACAACAAATGTCACATCAAATAATGAACATGCCATTGATATCAACAACAAATGTCACATCAAATAATGAACATGCCATTGATATCAACAACAAATGTCACATCAAATAATGAACATGCCATTGATATCAACAACAAATGTCACATCAAATAATGAAGATGTCATTGATGTCAACAACAAATGACACATCAAATAATGAAGATGACATTGATATCAACAACAAATGTCACATCAAATAATGAACATGCCATTGATATCAACAACAAATGTCACATCAAATAATGAACATGCCATTGATATCAACAACAAATGTCACATCAAATAATGAACATGCCATTGATATCAACAACAAATGTCACATCAAATAATGAACATGCCATTGATATCAACAACACATGTCACATCAAATAATGAACATGCCATTGATATCAACAACAAATGTCACATCAAATAATGAAGATGGCATTGATATCAACAACAAATGTCACATCAAATAATGAACATGCCATTGATATCAACAACAAATGTCACATCAAATAATGAACATGCCATTGATATCAACAACAAATGTCACATCAAATAATGAACATGCCATTGATATCAACAACAAATGTCACATCAAATAATGAACATGCCATTGATATCAACAACAAATGTCACATCAAATAATGAACATGCCATTGATATCAACAACAAATCTCACATCAAATAATGAAGATGGCATTGATATCAACAACAAATGTCACATCAAATAATGAACATGCCATTGCTATCAACAACAAATGTCACATCAAATAATGAACATGCCATTGATATCAACAACAAATGTCACATCAAATAATGAACATGCCATTGATATCAACAACAAATGTCACATCAAATAATGAACATGCCATTGATATCAACAACAAATGTCACATCAAATAATGAACATGCCATTGATATCAACAACAAATGTCACATCAAATAATGAACATGCCATTGATATCAACAACAAATGTCACATCAAATAATGAACATGCCATTGATATCAACAACAAATGTCACATCAAATAATGAAGATGGCATTGATATCAACAACAAATGTCACATCAAATAATGAACATGCCATTGATATCAACAACAAATGTCACATCAAATAATGAACATGCCATTGATATCAACAACAAATGTCACATCAAATAATGAACATGCCATTGATATCAACAACAAATGTCACATCAAATAATGAACATGCCATTGATATCAACAACAAATGTCACATCAAATAATGAACATGCCATTGATATCAACAACAAATGTCACATCAAATAATGAACATGCCATTGATATCAACAACAAATGTCACATCAAATAATGAAGATGTCATTGATGTCAACAACAAATGACACATCAAATAATGAAGATGACATTGATATCAACAACAAATGTCACATCAAATAATGAACATGCCATTGATATAAACAACAAATGTCACATCAAATAATGAACATGCCATTGATATCAACAACAAATGTCACATCAAATAATGAACATGCCATTGATATCAACAACAAATGTCACATCAAATAATGAACATGCCATTGATATCAACAACAAATGTCACATCAAATAATGAACATGCCATTGATATCAACAACAAATGTCACATCAAATAATGAACATGCCATTGATATCAACAACAAATGTCACATCAAATAATGAACATGCCATTGATATCAACAACAAATGTCACATCAAATAATGAACATGCCATTGATATCAACAATAAATGTCACATCAAATAATGAACATGCCATTGATATCAACAACAAATGTCACATCAAATAATGAACATGCCATTGATATCAACAATAAATGTCACATCAAATAATGAAGATGCCATTGATATCAACAACAAATGTCACATCAAATAATGAACATGCCATTGATATCAACAACAAATGTCACATCAAATAATGAACATGCCATTGATATCAACAATAAATGTCACATCAAATAATGAACATGCCATTGATATCAACAACAAATGTCACATCAAATAATGAACATGCCATTGATATCAACAACAAATGTCACATCAAATAATGAACATGCCATTGATATCAACAACAAATGTCACATCAAATAATGAAGATGTCATTGATGTCAACAACAAATGACACATCAAATAATGAAGATGACATTGATATCAACAACAAATGTCACATCAAATAATGAACATGCCATTGATATAAACAACAAATGTCACATCAAATAATGAACATGCCATTGATATCAACAACAAATGTCACACCAAATAATGAACATGCCATTGATATCAACAACAAATGTCACATCAAATAATGAACATGCCATTGATATCAACAACAAATGTCACATCAAATAATGAACATGCCATTGATATCAACAACAAATGTCACATCAAATAATGAACATGCCATTGATATCAACAACAAATGTCACATCAAATAATGAACATGCCATTGATATCAACAACAAATGTCACATCAAATAATGAACATGCCATTGATATCAACAATAAATGTCACATCAAATAATGAACATGCCATTGATATCAACAACAAATGTCACATCAAATAATGAACATGCCATTGATATCAACAACAAATGTCACATCAAATAATGAAGATGCCATTGATATCAACAACAAATGTCACATCAAATAATGAACATGCCATTGATATCAACAACAAATGTCACATCAAATAATGAAGATGACATTGATATCAACAACAAATGTCACATCAAATAATGAACATGCCATTGATATCAACAACAAATGTCACATCAAATAATGAAGATGCCATTGATATCAACAACAAATGTCACATCAAATAATGAACATGCCATTGATATCAACAACAAATGTCACATCAAATAATGAACATGCCATTGATATCAACAATAAATGTCACATAAAATAATGAACATGCCATTGATATCAACAACAAATGTCACATCAAATAATGAACATGCCATTGATATCAACAACAAATGTCACATCAAATAATGAACATGCCATTGATATCAACAACAAATGTCACATCAAATAATGAAGATGTCATTGATGTCAACAACAAATGACACATCAAATAATGAAGATGACATTGATATCAACAACAAATGTCACATCAAATAATGAACATGCCATTGATATAAACAACAAATGTCACATCAAATAATGAACATGCCATTGATATCAACAACAAATGTCAACATTCAGTTACTGATGGACGAGATGTAAAAGTTATTGGCAGCTCTATTGACCCGGTCAGAGTTCAGATTGAAGATCATATCGTATGGATAAGTTAGTGTAGGGGCTGAGACGTCATCCAACTGTTTCATCTGTAACAAATGTCAAGGCCATGGTTAAATGAACCGTAACTATAATCTACAATCAGTCAGTATTGATATGTCTGACTTATTAGTTCACTCATTAGTTCAGTCATTATTTCAGTCATTAGTTCAGTTGTTAGTGTAATGATTAGTTCAGTAATTAGTTCAGTCGTTAGTTCAATCAATAGTTCAGTCATTAGTTCAGTCAGTCATTAGTTCAGTCAATCATTAGTTCTGTCATTAGTTCAGTCAGTCATTAGTTCTGTCATTAGTTCAGTCATTAGTTCAGTCAGTCATTAGTTCTGTCATTAGTTCAGTCAGTCATTAGTTCTGTCATTAGTTCAGTCAATCATTAGTTCAGTCATTAGTTCAGTCATTAGTTCAGTCATTAGTTCAGTCATTAGTTCAGTCCTTAGTTCAGTCAGTCATTAGTTCAGTCATTAGTTCAGTCATTAGTTCAGTCATTAGTTCAGTCATTAGTTCAGTCATTAATTCAGTCATTAGTTCAGTCATTAATTCAGTCATTAGTTCAGTCATTAGTTCAGTCATTAGTTCAGTCATTACTCTAGTGTCGTTAGTTGAAACACAGCGGTAGTTAGCTGGACGCGTGGTATAGTTAGGCGATGTTCAGCTCCCAGTGCAATCAATTCTCTTTTACTCAAATTGAAATTAGATTAATCAACTTTCTGCACTGTAGAAAAATTTGAAATATTGTTGATGAAACTACTGTGAAAGTGCTCTGTCGCTCACACATTGAAATGTTAAAAGAGATTGAGCAAATAAATGTACAATTCGATCAGTTTTACAAATATATTCCAGAGATAATTCCATTTATCTACAACAATGTTGGTTAAAGCTAAGATCAACTAGGAGGATTACACGGAGGAGGAGGGAGACATGGCTTTACAGATCGAGAGATAGAGTTTGATCACCTACACAAACTCAGACCTAGTAGATATTGCTCCAATAGAGAACTGTGTGCTAATTATCGCCGCAAGTTACTTGGGTAAGTTACCTGGGCTAGTTACCTGGGCAATTTACCTTAGTAAGAAAAGAAATGTGGATGTCATACTGAAGACAGGCTTCAAGATATAGCAGGGACAGTTTATTTACCACAATAGAAGTAAACCAGGTTACTACTGGTCGTTCTTATACAGCTAAGGAAAACTTCAACTGTACGCGGATCAGAAGATAAAACATCATCAATAACTTGGAAACAAATAAAGAAAGAAGATTCTAGTTTGTTTTGTTTGTGTTGCTGTACTTACCTCTTCTTTGCTCAAACTCCATCCGTTAGCAGCCGCCATGTTGTCATCTAGTTGTGCCAGAGATGTAGCACCAATAATGATTGACGTTACAATATCTTTCTGTAGAAGCCATCTAAGAGCTACCTGTGGGATGCTCCGACCTGGAATATGATGAAGGAAGAAGTTGATAATAAATGATTTTATTAGTAGATAATAAAGCGTGGAAGACCCAAGACAACATGGAGGAGAACGATAGAGCAAGAGCTGAAGGAAATGAATCATAGCTGGAACACAATACAGAGGAAGGCCATGAACAGGCAAGAATGGTGTACGTTTGTTGCTGCCCTAAACGCCAAGGGCGTAACAGGCTAAAGAGAGTAAAGAGAGAGTAGATAATTAGGTTCTCACAATCTGAGGATGATGATGATGATGATGATTTCAGATAAAACAAAACCCAAAACAACTACATCTGTAGGTATAGCTTCATCTACAATAATATACATGAATTGGTATGCCACATTTATACAACTATGAACTGACAAAGAGATATTTATACAACTATGAACTGACAAAGAGATATTTATACAACTATGAACTGACAAAGAGATATTTATACAACTATGAACTGTCAAAGAGATATTTATACATCTATGAACTGTCAAAGAGATATTTATACAACTATGAACTGTCAAAGAGATATTTATACAACTATGAACTGTCAAAGAGATATTTATACATCTATGAACTGTCAAAGAGATATTTATACATCTATGAACTGTCAAAGAGATATTTATACAACTATGAACTGTCAAAGAGATATTTATACAACTATGAACTGACAGAAGCGGGTATTTATACAACTATGAACTGTCAAAGAGATATTTATACAACTATGAACTGTCAAAGAGATATTTATACAACTATGAACTGTCAAAGAGATATTTATACAACTGTGAAGTGTAAAACATACCTTTCGTCTTGGCAATGATATCCATTGTATCAATAATATTAAATGTCTTATCGTCAAAAGTGCTCCAATGTGGGCAAGCTTGATTGCCTTTAACTTGGTCGGCGGCAACAGATCCCAGTCTTCCCTCCGTTGGTTTCACTCCACGTTTGACTTTGCCAGTTAGCAGACCTCTGTCACAGAGAGAGAGAGAGAGAGAGAGAGACAGAGACAGAGAGAGCAAGACAATTAGCATTCTTGCTGTCAAAATCAGAACATGAAATTGCAAATTAAGTGTCAACTGACAACCTTCACAATAACATTTAACTAAAATTAGGTTAACTATGATGTTTGGCTCTGTGGGACTAGGCTAGTGGTGCTAGTCCATTGCTTGCAGTTGTCTGATTTCTTGTCAGACAACCAAGTACACATTATAATAATAATAATAATAATTCCTCTCGTACCGTTATACGTTACATAGGGCCGGCAAGTAATTTCTCCATACCGTTCTATCCTGGGTAACTCGCTCAATCTCCTCCATGGAACTGAGACCGATATTTCCTGCCTCTCTCAGCAAAGTTCGCCTTCAGGGTCTCCTTAGGTCGACCTCTCTTTCTTGAACCCTTTGCATCCCACTTCAATGCCTGCTTTGATATTCGTTGATCATTTCTCCTCAAGGTGTGCCCAACATATTTCCATCTTCTCTTTCTTATAACAGTTGTCACTAGTGGTTGACCAGACATGTTTCTGATTTCATCACTTCTCCTGAATTCGTTCCATTTTATATTCATTATTTTTCGCAGACATCTATTTTCAAATGCATTCAACTTGCTTTCTATATCTTTAGTCATTTTCCAACTCTCCTGGCATATGTTAGGATTGATACAACATTTGAATTGAAAATTCGTAATTTAGTTTTAATACTATATAACTTGCAGTTCCATATTTTATTTAGACTTTTAAAAGCTGATGTTGCTTTGTCAATTCGTATCATAATTTCTTTTTAACATTTCCTGTGCAATCAAAATTGCTACCCAAATAGGTGAACTGCTCTGTTATTTTTATCATTTTAGATTCCAGTGTGATATCTGCATTACTTGCCATAGGTGTCTTCATTATATTTGTTTTTCATAGCTTATCTGCAGTCCAACTTTTGATGCCATAGATGACAAGTTGTCTGTTTTTCTTTGCATATCTTGGTTGTTTCTACTTAACAAGGCAATATCATCTGCAAAATCCAAATCTTCTAGTTGACTATTTTCTACCCAATCGATGCCAGTTTGCCCCTGCAACATTTTCGCATCACCCAGTCCCCAATGGCCACTCCAAACAATAGCGGAGATAGAATACAGCCTTGCTTTACTCCGGTTTCAACCATAAACCAGTCGCTGTGTCCACCATCAGTGCGAACTGCACACTGTGAACCATCATAGAGGCTCTTAATAATGTTTATTATTTTGTCTGGTATTCCATAGCGTCTCAGAATATTCCACAGAGAGATTCTGTGTAGACTATCAAAGGCTTTTTAAAATCGATGAAATTTAGTATGAGTGGTTGTTGCTTCTCAATATGTTTCTCCAAGATTAGTCGTAGGGTAATTATTTGGTCTAAGCAGCTTCTCCAGGTCTAAAACCAGCTTGTTCTTCTCTCAGGGTTGTGTCCACGGCTGCTTTGATTCTATTAAGAATGATTTTGCAGAAAGTGCACATTATAGATAACATTTATTACAACTCATGAGATTTTCATTTCGGTTTAAATCTTGGTGTGTGTTTTAGACGTCTGACTTCTCAAGATAGATTAGTTCACGTGAAGTAAACATGCTTTAGCTGCACAGTAAACACTAGGTATTTATCTATCTGACATTTTGAATGAATTCATCCTTTGAGGGGTGTCAACCGTTAACGTGGACTCTCACTGTCAGTTCTCATATTTAACGTAGACTCACCCACGTAGACTCACCCACGTAGACTCACCCACGTAGACTCACCCACGTAGACGCACCCACGTAGACTCACCCACGTAGACTAACTACTCTTTGAGTGGATCAACTTTTCGAATGGACTTACAATTGAAATGAACTTACCCTTTGAGTGGACTCCAAGGAAGAGCTGCAACTCCTGATGCCTTACAAACTAATGAACTCACCCTTTGAGTGGACTTCTCCAAGAAAGAGCTGCAACTCCTGATGATTTACAAACTAATGAACTCACCCTTTGAGTGGACTTCTCCAAGAAAGAGCTGCAACTCCTGATGCCTTACAAACTAATGAACTCACCCTTTGAGTGGACTTCTCCAAGGAAGAGCTGCAACTCCTGATGCCTTACAAACTAATGAACTCACCCTTTGAGTGGACTCCAAGGAAGAGTTGCAACTCCTGATGCCTTACAAACTAATGAACTCACCCTTTGAGTGGACTTCTCCAAGAAAGAGCTGCAACTCCTGATGCCTTACAAACTAATGAACTCACCCTTTGAGTGGACTCCAAGGAAGAACCGCAACTCCTGATGCCTTACAGACTTGGAAAGCTTCCATCTCCGAATCTCGACTTACAAGATTGTATTGTTGCTAGGGAGGACACGATGTCAACAAGGAAACATTGATAAACTTTGTGTATTGTTGCTAGGGAGGACAAGATGTCAACAAGGAAACATTGATAAACTTTGTGTATTGTTGCTAGGGAGGACAAGATGTCAACAAGGAAACATTGATAAACTTTGTGTATTGTTGCTAGGGAGGACAAGATGTCAACAAGGAAACATTGATAAACTGTGCATTGTTGCTAGGGAGGACAAGATGTCAACAAGGAAACATTGATAAACTTTGTGTATTGTTGCTAGAGAGGACAAGATGTCAACAAGGAAACATTGATAAACTTTGTGTATTGTTGCTAGGGAGGACAAGATGTCAACAAGGAAACATTGATAAACTGTGCATTGTTGCTAGGGAGGACAAGATGTCAACAAGGAAACATTGATAAACTTTGTGTATTGTTGCTAGGGAGGACAAGATGTCAACAAGAAAACATTGATAAACTTTGTGTATTGTTGCTAGGGAGGACAAGATGTCAACAAGGAAACATTGATAAACTTTGTGTATTGTTGCTAGGGAGGACAAGATGTCAACAAGGAAACATTGATAAACTTTGTGTATTGTTGCTAGGGAGGACAAGATGTCAACAAGGAAACATTGATAAACTGTGCATTGTTGCTAGGGAGGACAAGATGTCAACAAGGAAACATTGATAAACTTTGTGTATTGTTGCTAGGGAGGACAAGATGTCAACAAGGAAACATTGATAAACTTTGTGTATTGTTGCTAGAGAGGACAAGATGTCAACAAGGAAACATTGATAAACTTTGTGTATTGTTGCTAGAGAGGACAAGATGTCAACAAGGAAACATTGATAAACTTTGTGTATTGTTGCTAGAGAGGTCAAGATGTCAACAAGGAAACATTGATAAACTTTGTGTATTGTTGCTAGGGAGGACAAGATGTCAACAAGGAAACATTGATAAACTTTGTGTATTGTTGCTAGGGAGGACACGATATCAACAAGGAAACATTGATAAACTTTGTGCATTGTTGCTAGAGAGGACAAGATGTCAACAAGGAAACATTGATAAACTTTGTGTATTGTTGCTAGGGAGGACAAGATGTCAACAAGGAAACATTGATAAACTTTGTGTATTGTTGCTAGGGAGGACAAGATGTCAACAAGGAAACATTGATAAACTTTGTGTATTGTTGCTAGGGAGGACAAGATGTCAACAAGGAAACATTGATAAACTGTGCATTGTTGCTAGGGAGGACAAGATGTCAACAAGGAAACATTGATAAACTTTGCAGACAATCTAAGATAATAAGTTGTCAGTTTTAGAAAAATTATCAATCATCAAATTTTAGACATATCCATAGATGATTCAATCTCCATCTCAACAAATATCCAACAACAACAAGTGGCCTCAAAGCACCAGTCAGTTGTTTAATCAACATTTTATTACGTATTTGGTTTGTCATTCTCTTTAAGGTGTACCAATGTCGCTAAGACAATTACCAGTTTGTCATTCTCTTTGAGGTGTACCAATGTCGCTAGGGCAATTACCAGTTTGTCATTCTCTTTGAGGTGTACCAATGTCGCTAAGGTAATTACCAGTTTGTCATTCTCTTTGAGGTATACCAATGTCGCTAAGGCAATTACCAGTTTGTCATTCTCTTTGAGGTGTACCAATGTCGCTAGGACAATTACCAGTTTGTCATTCTCTTTGAGGTGTACCAATGTCGCTAGGGCAATTACCAATTTGTCATTCTCTTTGAGGTGTACCAATGTCGCTAGGACAATTACCAGTTTGTCATTCTCTAGTAATCTCTAGATTATGGACTAGATCATTCTATAAATGTGACTTCCACTAGAATGTGGACAAGTCTGGGTGCCTATCAAGTCTTGTCTGTGGAAGACACACTATTTGAAAATAGTAAATATAAAGCTACTCTGCAAATCTCCAGTGTCTTATGGGTAGTTTCATATTGCACAAGGTAATGGACAGTTAGAAGACTGGGCCTAACAGATCTAATAAATGTCAATAACCAACAGTGAACATTTCAATGTACACACTTTATATATATAATGTATGTATGTATGGCCCTTTTCATCTTTACAGACGGTCAATAGGCAAGTGTTTTACTGTGACAACTTCTGAGTTTTCGCTTTTCTCTCTTGTTGTTCAGCTTGTACATAAGTCTCTTCTCAAAAGACTCTGCGCCCTTCCGTAATTTGGCTTTCCACACAACTCTGTCATCAGCTAGTCCCTCCCATGTGCTGGGATCTATAGAAAAGTTTTTCATTGAGGTTTTGCAGACATCTTTATATCTGAGCAGTGGTCTACCCTGGTGCCTCTTCCTCCGAAAGTTCACAGAACAACATTTGTTTTGGTATGCGATAAGTTTCCATTCTTCTTACATGTCCCAACCATCTTAGTCGTCTACTGCTGAGCATGCCCATGATGGAAGGCAGATTTGCACGTTGTAGTACTTCAGTATTGATATATATATATAGTTCATGATATTGTTAAGCTACCTACCAACAAAATTATAATGTCACTGAGAACAATAACTGACATTTTAGAGGCAGCAAAGTTCTTGGAATTACTTAGTAAAAGACAGTGATCGTAGAGACGAAGAATTTGCTCTCCTTGTTCAACTCTCATTCTCATGTACTTCCTTTTCCTTCCTTCTATTATGATTTCAGTGAGTTATTTTATATTTAGATAGACAAGACATACAAACCTACAACAACAATAGGATAAGCAACTCACTTGCAGACTAACAATAGAGTTGAGCAACTCACCTGCAGACTAACAATAGAGTTGAGCAACTCACCTGCAGACTAACAATCGAGTTGAGCAACTGACCTGCAGACTAACAATCGAGTTGAGCAACTCACCTGCAAACTAACAATCGAGTTGAGCAACTCACTTGCAGACTAACAATCGAGTTGAGCAACTCACTTGCAGACTAACAATCGAGTTGAGCAACTCACCTGCAAACTAACAATCGAGTTGAGCAACTGACCTGCAGACTAACAATCGAGTTGAGCAACTCACTTGCAGACTAACAATCGAGTTGAGCAACTCACCTGCAAACTAACAATCGAGTTGAGCAACTCACCTGCAGACTAACAATCGAGTTGAGCAACTCACTTGCAGACTAACAATCGAGTTGAGCAACTCACCTGCAAACTAACAATCGAGTTGAGCAACTGACCTGCAGACTAACAATCGAGTTGAGCAACTGACCTGCAGACTAACAATCGAGTTGAGCAACTCACTTGCAGACTAACAATCGAGTTGAGCAACTCACCTGCAAACTAACAGTCGAGTTGAGCCCATACTTCTCGCTTGTATCAACCAGTTTCTGCATCTGCCAACCAGTCATGTTACTTAAGCCGATGTAACGAACCTTACCAACCCGAACCAGATCATCCAATGTACGTAAGGTTTCCTCCACTGGCGTACCATCGTCCCACATATGAATCTGTCAAGTGGATACATTTCGTTAACTAACAACAAAATATGAGAGACCGTCAGATAGTGAGAGAAAGAGAGACCGTCAGATAATGAGAGTGAAATATGGAAAGGGAGAGTGATAGGAAGAGAGAGAGCAGGAGGAAGAGAAAGAAGAAGACATAGAACAGGAAGAAGCAAGAAAACTGGAGAGGGAAGAGAAAGGAACAGAGCGGAGAAAGAGAAGAGAAAAAAGAAAGAAAGAAGGAGGAGAGAAACGGAGGAATACATACATACATACATACATACATACATACATACATACATACATACATACATACATACATACATACATACATACATACATACATACATACGTACATCTGTGCATACGGATCACCAACAGGCGTAGTCGACAACGCACAAACATATTGTCCTAACCTGGTAAAGATCAACAAAGTCAGTGTGTAACCTCTTCAAACTGCCTTCAATACTTTCTATAATGTGTCGTCGGCTGAGTCCCACATTATTCACATTCTGTTCCACGCCCATGCTAACACGACATTTTGTTGCTATCACAAACTTGTCTCGAGGCTGTCTGTGAAAATGAAATATGTACGCATAGATATAAATTCTTGATAGTGACATCGGGTTATGTTGAGTAGTCGGCGGCGTAGTTTGATAGTGACATCGGGTTCTGTTGAGTAGTCGGTGGCGTAGTTTGATAGTGACATCGGGTTCTGTTGAGTAGTCGGCGGCGTAGTTTGATAGTGACATCGGGTTCTGTTGAGTAGTCGGTGGCGTAGTTTGATAGTGACATCGGGTTCTGTTGAGTAGTCGGCGGCGTAGTTTGATAGTGACATCGGGTTCTGTTAAGTAGTCGGCGGCGTAGTTTGATAGTGACATCGGGTTCTGTTGAGTAGTCGGCGGCGTAGTTTGATAGTGACATCGGGTTCTGTTAAGTAGTCGGCGGCGTAGTTTGATAGTAACATCGGGTTCTGTTGAGCAGTCGGTGGCGTAATAATGTAACAGTATGCCGGACTGATAATATAATGTATAAAAGTTTAACTTGTGACATAGAATAATGTATAAAAGTTTAACTTGTGACATAGATGACTGTCAAGTTTATCCCCAGCACAAAATATCGTCATAACTATATGAGATAATGAGGTATCAGAACTCTTCCAATGCACGAAACCATTTTTATTGCGCAGGAAATTTTAAATATAAATTATGCTACGAATTGGCAAAGCAAAGTCAGCTTTTAAAAGTCTAAATAAAATATGGAACTGCAAGTTATATAGTATTAAAACTAAATTACAATTTTCAATTCAAATGTTGTATCAATCCTAACATATGCTAGCAGAGTTGGAAAATGACTAAAGATATTGAAAGCAAGTTGAATGCATTTGAAAATAGATGTCTGCAAAAAAAAGTTAGTTAGTTTGTTCCTTTCGTGCCAAAGGCGGCACATAGGCAGAGGTTTTAGATCTCCATGTGATGCGGTTCGTTGAAAAATGAACATAAAATGGAACGAAATCAGGAGAAGTGATGACATCTGAGACATGTCTGGTCAACCACTAGTGACAACTGTTATAAGAAAGAGATGATGGAGATATGTTGGACACATCGTGAGAGAAATGTCTGCTCAAGCACTATGACAGCTGTTATAAGAAAGAAAAGATGGAGATATTTTGGACACATCTTGAGGAGAAATGATCAACGAATATCAAAGCAGGCATTGAAGTGGTAGACAAAGGTTTAAGAGGAAGACCTAGGAGACCATCAAAGAACTTTCCTGAGAAAGGCAAGAAATATCAGTCTCAATTCAATGGAAGAGATGGAGCTAGTTGAGAAGGACAGAGCGGTTTGGAGAAATTACTTGCAAGCCTTATCTATGTAACGTATAACGGTAGGAGAGGAATTCTCATTATTAATGCATGAAACAGGAATAGTGAGAGAAACTGGATGGAGTACTGGTACATCCAGGATTTGAGATTTCATTTTGTCCTGGGCAGCCAGAAGTCATTGGTAATGAACAAGCTGATAGATTGTCACAGAACGAACTGAAGTGGCATTCTTAAGACATTGATAGATTATTTCCCAACAGAGGAATTTCAGGGCTGACAATCACAGACGCTGACCAGATTGAGAGAGATATATGTCGATATTGGTACAACCCGAAATGAACGACATACCAAAAATGCAAACAGAGTAATTAATCAACATCAAATTAGCATGCTGGGCTCCTGGATGCTTTTGGATTTGATGGGGCGGAGGTCGCAGCACCTATGGATGTGTCCGGAATGTTATGATGCTAGCCCTCATATAACTGATATCTGACATGTCTCGTTGGATAGAATTCCGTTATTAAATATATGTTTGTCTTATGAAACTTTGAGACACAAATATGGAAGACACATGATGCAAGTTAATACAGTCAAACTATTATTAATGGAACTATTATAGTACAATTGTCTCATTTAAGTTGAGAACTACTACATTGAAATATGAGGTACACTAACTGAACAGGATGAGAACTACTGCAGTCAAATCTGAGTATATAACTGGACAGAATGAGAACTACTGCAGTCAAATCTGAGGTGTACTAACTGGAGACAGAATGAGAACCACTGCAGTCAAATCTGAGGTACACTAACTGGAGACAGGATGAGAACTACTGCAGTCAAATCTGAGGTATACTAACTGGAGACAGAATGAGAACTACTGCAATCAAATCTGAGGTATACTAACTGGAGACAAGATGAGAACTACTGCAGTCAAATCTGAGGTATACTAACTGGAGAGAAGATGAGAACTACTGCAGTCAAATCTGAGGTGTACTAACTGGAGACAGAATGAGAACTACTGCAGTCAAATCTGAGGTACACTAACTGGAGACAAGATGAGAACTACTGCAGTCAAATCTGAGGTATACTAACTGGAGACAGGATGAGAACTACTGCAGTCAAATCTGAGGTACACTAACTGAAGACAAGATGAGAACTACTGCAGTCAAATCTGAGGTGTACTAACTGGAGACAGAATGAGAACCACTGCAGTCAAATCTGAGGTACACTAACTGAAGACAGGATGAGAACTACTGCAGTCAAATCTGAGGTATACTAACTGGAGACAGAATGAGAACTACTGCAATCAAATCTGAGGTATACTAACTGGAGACAAGATGAGAACTACTGCAGTCAAATCTGAGGTATACTAACTGGAGAAGAGATGAGAACTACTGCAGTCAAATCTGAGGTATACTAACTGGAGACAAGCTGAGAACTACTGCAGTCAAATCTGAGGTACACTAACTGGAGACAAGATGAGAACTACTGCAGTCAAATCTGAGGTATACTAACTGGAGACAGGATGAGAACTACTGCAGTCAAATCTGAGGTACACTAACTGAAGACAAGATGAGAACTACTGCAGTCAAATCTGAGGTATACTAACTGGAGACAGAATGAGAACTACTGCAATCAAATCTGAGGTATACTAACTGGAGACAAGATGAGAACTACTGCAGTCAAATCTGAGGTACACTAACTGGAGACAAGATGAGAACTACTGCAGTCAAATCTGAGGTATACTAACTGGAGACAGAATGAGAACTACTGCAGTCAAATCTGAGGTATACTAACTGAAGACAAGATGAGAACTACTGCAGTCAAATCTGAGGTATACTAACTGAAGACAAGATGAGAACTACTGCAGTCAAATCTGAGGTACACTAACTGGAGACAAGATGAGAACTACTGCAGTCAAATCTGAGGTATACTAACTGGAGACAAGATGAGAACTACTGCAGTCAAATCTGAGGTATACTAACTGGAGACAAGCTGAGAACTACTGCAGTCAAATCTGAGGTATACTAACTGGAGACAAGCTGAGAACTACTGCAGTCAAATCTGAGGTATACTAACTGAAGACAAGATGAGAACTACTGCAGTCAAATCTGAGGTATACTAACTGAAGACAAGATGAGAACTACTGCAGTCAAATCTGAGGTATACTAACTGGAGACAGGATGAGAACTACTGCAGTCAAATCTGAGGTATACTAACTGGAGACAGAATGAGAACTACTGCATCATAAAATAACTTGAACCAGGAGAAGATCAACTAAGGATTTCTGCATTTAACTAATCGGAGATTAGATGAGAAAACTAATCATCATCATTGACCTCTTTGTCTCAGGAGACAATAGGTATTGCGTCAGTGTATGTTCTGTGCTGTCTCAGGAGACAATAGGTCTTGCGTCACGTAGTATGTTCTGTGCTGTCTCAGGAGACAATAGGTCTTGCGTCACGTAGTATGTTCTGTGCTGTCTCAGAGACAATAGGTCTTCGTCACGTAGTATTTCTTGCTGTCTCAGGAGACAATAGGTATTGCGTCACGTAGTATGTTCTGTGCTGTCTCAGGAGACAATAGGTCTTGCGTCACGTAGTATGTTCTGTGCTGTCTCAGGAGACAATAGGTATTGTGTCACGTAGTATGTTCTGTGCTGTCTCAGGAGACAATAGGTTGCTCACGTAGTATGTTCTGTGCTGTCTCAGAGACAATAGGTATGGTCACGTAGTATGTTCTGTGCTGAATCACAACGTTTCTTGTTGCTGAAATGTCCTATTCTGGAGTGGCAATCCTTGCCACAGTTGCTGCAGGTAAACTGGAGACTGGAGCTGATACATAGGATGTTCTCTCTGCTCTCTGTTCTCTCTTTTGCCTGCACATATGATGTTGTTTTTCTTCTTTTATTTTTGAGCCGCCCCTCACTGCCGCTCGCCATTCTTGCCTGTTTTTGGCCAGCCGCTCCCAGTGTTTTTTGTCTATGTCGCATGACGTTAGATCACGCTTGCAGGTGTCAATGAAGCGTAATAATGGGCGCCCATGCTGTCTACCACCAGATGCGAGTTGACCATATAGAATGTTCTTTGGGATTCTATCATTGCTCATACGGCACACGTGTCCCAGCCATCTGAGAGGTCGCCTACTCAGTAAGGTGTACATACTTGGAATGCCAGCACTGTCCAGGACTTCTATATTGGAGATGTGATCTTGCCATCGGATGTTGTATATTCACCTGAGACAGCGCATGTGGAAGGTGTTGAGGCGATGTTCTTGTCTAGCATATGTGGTCCATGTCTCACTACCATACAGTAGAGTGCTGAGAACACAAGTTTTATATACTTGTGTCTTGGTGTTTCTTGTGAGTGCCCTGTTTTCCGATACACCTTTGCTAATTTAAACATAGCAGTGGAGGCCTTCCCAATGCGACTACTAATTTCATCATCGAGGAGGAGGTTGCTGCTGATGACAGAGCCAAGGTATGTAAAGGTTTGACTAATTCAAGCGTATGCTGCCAATGTTGATAGATGGGGCTCTGCTAATATCCTGGAACATTATATTTGTTTTCTTCAGGCTGATGGTCAAGCCGAATTCATTTGATGCTGCAGCAAATCTGTCCATGAGGTGTTGTAGCCCTTCTTCTGTGTGTGATGTTAATGCTGCATCATCGGCAAACAGAAGTTCCCTGATGGTGGCTCTTTTGACTTTGGTCTTTGCTTTAAGTAGCGCCATGTTGAACAATTTTCCATCTGATCTTGTGTAGAGAAATATTCCTTCTTCGGCGGATTCAAAAGCATGGGAGAAGTAGGAGAAAAATATCCCAAGAGTGTGGTGCAAGTACGCCCCCTGCTGACGCCGCTGTTGATAGGAAAAGCACTGGAGGAGGCCCCATCAAACATCACTGTACCCTTCGTGTTGTTATGGAATGATGTTATGATTTTAAGCAATGTAGGTTGCCCGTCTGCCCAGCGTGTTCGTAGCGTGTTGGACTACGGGTGACTATCCCTCTGTGTGTGCGGGTTCAATTACGCGGGATGGCAGAAAAAGCCACAGATACTCCAGATTTACGGTGTTCGTGGCACCGAATCGAAGGTTACGATGTCCATGGCACCGAGCCGAAGAGCTGAAAAGCTCAAGTGCTTCTGGATCGGAAAAAAAGCAATGTAGGAGGGCAGCCGATTTTTTCCAAAAGATTGAAGGGCCATCTCTACTCACTAGGTCAAATGCCTTTGTTAGATCTATGAAGGCAATGTACAGTGGCATTCTTTGTTCGCTACATTTCTCCTGCAGTTGTCTCAAGGAGAATAACATGTCGATAGTGGATCTGTTGGATCTAAATTCACATTGTGACTCAGGGTATATCTGGTTTGCTAGCTTTGTAACCTATTTAGTACTACGCGTGCAAGACCTTCCCACGATGCTGAGCAACGAGATACCACGGTAGTTGTTACAGTCACCACGATCACCTTTATTTTTATACAAGGTGATGATGTTTGCATCTCTCATGTCCTGAGGCACTTCTCCCTCCTCCAAGTATAGGCACAATAATTCATGTAGACTGGTCAGGAGAGTTTGTTTAGCACATTTGATTATTTCAGGGGGGATGCCTTCCTTTCCAGTTGCTTTCCCATTTGCCAGGGTGTCAATTGCAATACTGATTTCTGCCTCTGAGGGCATCTGGTCTAATTTGCTCAAGGTCGGAAGACCTTTAATTGCATCGAACACGATGTCAGTTACAATATTTTGGGTGGAATATAACTCTAGATAATGTTCCATCTGTTTTTTGCGATCGATTAGAACTTTCCTTGTTTTTGTTTTAAGAGGTGCAGTCTTTTTGATAGTTGGACTAACGGCCTTCCTGATGCCCTGATAGATACCCCTTATGTTTCCAGTATCAAAGGAGAGCTAGATATTTCTACATAACTCCTGCTAGTAGTCGTTTGTGTCATCGCCTGACTGTTTTGTGCGACACTTCTTGCAGATCTAAGAGCAAGAAATGACTTGATACTTGGATTGTTTTATGGTTCTGAAGAGCAGTTCTTTTTCTTATGACAAGCTCCAACTCTAATATGTTTGCAGCAAACCAATCAGGGTTTTGCTATCTCGGTGCCAAAGGTGATTTTGGCCGAATTATATATGGCATCCCGGATGTTGGACCACTTTGTTTCCGCATTTCCTTTTGGTGTGCTTTGGAGAATGCTTCCTAATGTATTGTAGAACGATTGTACCATTTCTGGTTTGGTGGTATTTTCGGTGTTAATGTGGACACCTTTCCTCTTCGAATGGTGGAGTGTTTTTATTTTCAGTCTAACTTTGCTACATATCAGTGAATGGTCAGTGTCACAGTCAGCACTATGGTAGCTACGAGTGCTGAGCACACTGTTTATCGCATTTCGCCTCCTTATAACTAGATCTATTTGATGCCATCTATGTGAACGTGGGTGTTTCCAGGACACCTTGTGGCAAGGTTTGGTATTAAAGAAAGTGTTTGTGATGCAAAGGTTGTTGTAGTTGCATATCTCCAGTAGCCGTTGTCCATTTTTATTAATTTTTCCAGTACCATGTTTTCAAGACACGATGGCCAAAAGTTGTGATCGGCTCCAACTCTGGCATTGAAGTCCCCATTAGGAATAGGTGTTCGTTTTTGGGAATTCTACTGATTTCTGATTGTATCCTCTCATAAAATTTATCTTTTACGTCAAGTTTTGAGTGTAGTGTTGGTGCGTATACACTGAAGAGATTAACCGGGCCTGTTACTGTGCGGAGTTTAATGGACAAAATACGGTCTGAGCCGTTTATTGGAGGTTCTACCATGTGGATCAGTGTATTTTGATGGCAAATCCTACTCCATGCAGTCTTGGTTCGTCTTGAGCTTTTCCTTGCCAGTAGAACGTGTAGTCTTGTTTTTTCAGCGAGTCGTGTCTCCTGTAATGCTGCGATGTCCACTCCAAGTTGTTTGAGCTCATTGTTAATTACTTCAGTTTTCCGTATGTCGTGTATCTGTGTAAGATCTTCTGACAAGCCAGGACATAGTGTCCTTACGTTCCAGCTTGTTAAGCGAAGGGCTGGAGCCTTCTTGATTTTATTATTATTGTTTGGTGCGTACTTACAGTCCACTTGTCAGGTAATACCTTAAATTCCAAGCACCCATTGAAGCAGGTGAACTGTGGCGGGATAACACCTTATTGTTCTGGGGCTGCCCGTCTTGAGGCGGGCGGAAGCTGTCCAATCGACACAATGATCTCTCCCACCGTCGAAGACAATCCGTGGCGTCCGATACTCTACGCCAATTGAGCTGGACTTATAACCCGTAACTGTTGTCTTCCGTGTTAGTTTGGTCAACAAAGTCGACCACGAGGTGACCTCTTCGTGACGCATGCCTGGGCAAATTTTATGAGGTAGCTGAGTTGCCCAAGCGTCAACTACCTCCTCTCGACCTCGCTGATAGAATCCAGAGGAATGTTAGCACAATATCTGGTATGAGTTCGGATGCAGGAGCTGCTGGTAGGACATCACTTGAAGCCTGTCCGCCCTAGGGGCTCCGCTCCAGATTTTCTGTTTGGGTTTACTCCCATAGTCTTTGTCTCTTCAGGCTCCACAAGACAGTGGGGCTATTTGCCCATAGCTGGGGGTCTGGATCTTGGATATCAGGTAAATCCACTGATATCACAAGTCTGGCAGGAGGCCAGAGAGGAGACCTCCACCGAGATTTTTGTCGAGTTAACTTCCCAGGGACATTAAACAAAATCCTGACCTAGGGGAGTCCATCTCCTGACCGAGGGGAGTCCATCTCCTGACCTAGGAGAGTCCATCTCCTGACCTAGGGAGTCCATCTCCTGACTTAGGAGTCCATCTCCTGACCTAGGAGAGTCAATCTCTGACCTAGGAGTCCATCTCCTGACCTAGGGAGTCCATCTCCTAGGCGATCTATTGCTCCATTGTAGCCTTTGACCTCACGGTCAAAGTTTCCCAGTCTACATCGCTGGGAGGTGGGGTTGACTTGTGTGTACTGAGGGTCATCATGAGGCTACTATTTCACTTTTCGCCCCTCTAAGAGAGACTGGCGATCCCAACCCTGCCAGTGCAGGGCTAGGCCCAGAACACACCTTGTAGATCAGATGAGAACTGTACATCACAAATGACTTGAACCAGGAGAAGATCAACTAAGAATTGCTGCATTAAGTTAGTCGGAGGCTAGATGAGAACTAGTACATAACAAAATGACTTGAACCAGGAGAAGATCAACTAAGAATTGCTGCATTAAGTTAGTCGGAGGCTAGATGAGAACTAGTACATCACAAAATGACTTGAACCAGGAGAAGATCAACTAAGAATTGCTGCATTAAGTTAGTCGGAGGCTAGATGAGAACTAGTACATCACAAATGACTTGAACCAGGAAAGATCAACTAGAATTGCTGCATTAACTCTTAAACGTTCATGAGTTTTAAGGTTTTTTGTTATTGATATTTTTGAAGGCCTGCTCTATTACTAGAAGCCATATGTACTCCATGAATTGAAAATAGGCATGTTATATGTGGTTGGAAAGCTAATTGAATGTACTATCAAAATATGTGCTTTTAATATCAGTATCATGTAATATGTGATATCAGTGACCTAATTTTGGTGATGCTAAAAATAGATTTTCCTACAAACTTCAAATAATTATACTGTCACAAAGAAAGAAAAAATAAGTATGAAATATATCATGAAAACTATTAATATACTCTCTTAGTACCTTCATATTTACACAATATATCCAAACATGACGTTGTTTGGACAATAAATAATGCAGTAATTAGGACATTGGTAACTTCTAATTATTTCCATATTTTGAAGACATCAATTAATAAATAATAAATAAATAAGAGAAAATGATGCAGAACTGGTCTAGTAAGCAGCCCATAAAGAACTAACACTTACAGTCTTGATCAGGACAGTAATCTGAGTCATTAGATGCCATTTATAAGCAAATGTATGATTTTTGACAAGAGCAAATGAAAACACGTCTGCAGAGATTATCCAAAATGGCGGCACGATCGGAAATGTCGGTGTAATAAAAGCATGCTCTTACCACTGAAGTCGGAGAAGGTTCGCCTGAATGGCTAGAGGCACCGTAGAAACGGTAAGTAGGCTTTCACGCACAAATCAGTCGGAAGCGACATACCAGGCCCACCATCCTGACTATGCATAAACTCATAGTGAGCGAACACAGAAGAAGAAGAACAAGAAAGCATACTTTAATCTACGAGATTAGACATGCGTACACAGAAGAAGAAGAACAAGAAAGCATACTTTAATCTACGAGATTAGACATGCGAACACAGAAGAAGAACAAGAAAGCATACTTTAATCTACGAGATTAGACATGCGTACACAGAAGAAGAACAAGAAAGCATACTTTAATCTACGAGATTAGACATGCGAACACAAAAGAAGAAGAACAAGAAAGCATACTTTAATCAAGGAGATTAGACATCTTACAAATAAATAATATATTTAAAAAACATTTATTATGGTAATATCATATGTTTTACATTATGTAACAGATATTATATGCATTTAAATGCATCAATAATACACATATATGGTTAGTTCCGGAGTCATGTAGCCATCTCATTTATAAATGAGATTTTCTTAGTACCCAAACGTTACAGGGTTAAGCTAGTTGGAGGCTAGATGATAATTGGTACATCACAAATGACTGCAACCAGGAGATCAACTAAGAGTTGCTACATTAAACTAGTCGGAGACTAGATGAGAACAAGTACATCACAAAGTGACTGGAACCAGGAGAGATCAACTAAGAATTGCTGCATCAAAGCACAATGTTCAACAACCAGAGATAGACTAAAAGAAATTATTAAATGAAGCAGACCAAGAATTACGTCTCTTAATTATTGAACAACTTACTTCTCAAGCCATGTGCCCAGAACTTTCTCAGAGTTTCCTAGCCTGTATACGTCAGCGGTGTCCATAAAGTTTCCTCCCCACTCTACGTAACGGTTAAGCATTTTGTGGGACAGTTCTTCGTCAACCTGGACTGGCCAGCAATCCTGATAAGTTCAAAGTTCACATGAAATTGTTTCTCACATTAGGAATTCAGAAATTGTCATCTATATATATATATATATATACATATAAGAATCAGTTTAATGTAATTGTATATGTGTCTGATACAATTGTTTCAAGATATCTGAACATCCTGCGGACTTGAAATTTGGCAAGAGGGTAGCGTTCATAGATGGGAGGATGTAACAATTATAAAACCGAACTATTGGTTCGTCTCTATATCTAAATTCCAACAACGAAATGGGTATGATAACTTAAAAACCAACAAGGGGAATCCCATTTTTCAGTGGCCAGTCATATGTTAAAGCGATGATGATGACTATTATTATAACGTATTTGAACACATTTGCTAATTAGTGCGTGCGGCTTCATTGATAAGAGCACATTCTACCATGAGTTCGATTAACTCTCGGGACAAATATTTTTGATATATTTTTATTTTAATAAACACATCTGGTCACTGGATAAGTTTGTAATCTGAGTAAATTCAATTTGCCAATTGTTATTTTAGTCGATTTTGAGGAGACGGTACATGTTTTTTTAATATGCTCAGTGTCGCACTGTTTGGGACTTAACAAGTTCGGAAATGATACAATTTCATAGATCTATGGAAACAAATGAAGTTAGAGAAATGCGGTTGGAGAATAAGAAAAGAAAAACTGAAGGACAGAAACATGGAGACAGAGGAGGAAAGATTTGTTATTAGGCTTTGACTATAAGCGTCAAAGGAGTGTAAAGGCGATTGACGAGGACACTAAAGAGGAACGACTTGGAAGATGAGCGGAAAAGAATAACAAATGTAACTGTGAAATAGATTTAAACTAAATTCCCAGTGCGAAGAACGGGTACATCTGCTAGTTATAAATCAGAACATCAAACTGAACATCCTTATATTATCTCTTACTAACCGACCGACCGACCGACCGACCGACCGACCGACCGACCGACCAACTAACTAACTAACTAACTAACTAACTAACTAACTAACTAACTAACTAACTAACTAACTTCATGTTCTTCTTTCATGTTTGTGTGTGTGTGCTGATCCATGGATCATATCCACATGTTGCTACAAGAACAGTTGCATGTTTGTGTGTATGTGTGCTGATCCATGGATCATATCCAGATGTTGATTAAAGTTGCATGTTCTCAGAAGTTTTAATTGAGTTAATTTGTCTGTGCTACGTCATATAATCTCCATTACTATTTAAACTTGAATTGTTATGTCAAGTCAAATCTCTTTTCTTGTTTTATTATAAGCTTTTCTTACTGAGATACATATGTTAGTGTTGAACATTTTCAATATCTTCATTGTTGATAGTTATTTGTGAATGACATCATGTTTCAACAGTCGACGTAATAAGGGCTGTTGTCCTAGCAATTTCAATATGTTTATTTCTATTTCAAATTAAATGTTTCCTTTTGCTTCATGCACTTTTAGAATATTATCTATCTTGACATCTGTCTTATTGCCTTTATTACGGTAACACATTATGTTTGCTAGTTCACTTACAACTGTAAATACGGTAACACATTATGTTTGCTAGTTGACTTACAACAGTAAATACGGTAACACATTATGTTTGCTAGTTCACTTACAACAGTAAATACGGTAACACATTATGTTTGCTAGTTGGCTTACAACAGTAAATACGGTAACACATTATGTTTGCTAGTTCACTTACAACAGTAAATACGGTAACACATTATGTTTGCTAGTTGGCTTACAACTGTAAATACGGTCAAACAATGATACATTGCTCAGCGTGAGTCATATAGTCATGTACTTTACCAAATATAGTCTATTTCTGAGTGTAGCCTACGTACCTCAACTTCTCCAAACGTACCGCATCCCATGCAAATGTTGGAGACCTTCATACCAGAACGACCTAGAAAATTGTAGACAACTTTCTTCTCTTCAGGAATTGATGTAGACATTGCTAACGAAATGAAGAATTAGTGAAGACATTACTAACGAAATGAAGAATTGATGAAGATATTGCTAACGAAATGAAGAATTGATGAAGACATTGCTAACGAAATGAAGAATTGATGAAGATATTGCTAATGAAATGAAGAAAATCGTAATGAAAGACAAAACTACAAGAATCGAAGGTTTACAAACATGAACAGCGACAACAACAACAACAACAACAACAACAGCAACAGCAGCAACAACAGCGACAACAACAACAACAACAGAATGCTGACTTTATACCAGATACATTTGTGTGATAAAATAAATGTTTATATTGTCAAGATAAGTTAAGATTTTTTTTTTTTTTTTTCCGATCAGAAGCACTTGAGCTTTTTCAGCTCTTCGGCTCGGTGCCATGGACATCGTAACCCTTCGGTTCGGTGCCACGAACACCGTGAATCTGGGGAATCTGTGGCTTTTTCTGCCTGCCCACGGAATTGAACCCGTACACACAGAGGGCTAGTCACCCACAGTCCAACGCGCTACGAACACGCTGGGCACGCGGCAATAATATAAGTTAAGATAAAGATAAGTTAAGATAACAGAAATGTTGTATATATTGTCAAGATAAGTTAAGATAAAGAAATGTTGTATATATTGTCAAGATAAGTTAAGATAAAGAAATGTTGTATATATTGTCAAGATAAGTTAAGATAAAGAAATGTTGTATGTATTGTCAAGATAAGTTAAGATAAAGAAATGTTGTATATATTGTCAAGATAAGTTAAGATAAAGAAATGTTGTATATATTGTCAAGATAAGTTAAGATAAAGAAATGTTGTATGTATTGTCAAGATAAGTTAAGATAAAGAAATGTTGTATATATTGTCAAGATAAGTTAAGATAAAGAAATGTTGTATATATTGTCAAGATAAGTTAAGATAAAGAAATGTTGTATATATTGTCAAGATAAGTTAAGATAACAGAAATGTTGTATATATTGTCAAGATAAGTTAAGATAAAGAAATGTTGTATATATTGTCAAGATAAGTTAAGATAAAGAAATGTTGTATATATTGTCAAGATAAGTTAAGATAAAGAAATGTTGTATGTATTGTCAAGATAAGTTAAGATAAAGAAATGTTGTATATATTGTCAAGATAAGTTAAGATAAAGAAATGTTGTATATATTGTCAAGATAAGTTAAGATAAAGAAATGTTGTATATATTGTCAAGATAAGTTAAGATAAAGAAATGTTGTATATATTGTCAAGATAAGTTAAGATAAAGAAATGTTGTATATATTGTCAAGATAAGTTAAGATAAAGAAATGTTGTATATATTGTCAAGATAAGTTAAGATAAAGAAATGTTGTATATATTGTCAAGATAAGTTAAGATAAAGAAATGTTGTATATATTGTCAAGATAAGTTAAGATAAAGAAATGTTGTATATATTGTCAAGATAAGTTAAGATAAAGAAATGTTGTATGTATTGTCAAGATAAGTTAAGATAAAGAAATGTTGTATATATTGTCAAGATAAGTTAAGATAAAGAAATGTTGTATATATTGTCAAGATAAGTTAAGATAAAGAAATGTTGTATATATTGTCAAGATAAGTTAAGATAAAGAAATGTTGTATATATTGTCAAGATAAGTTAAGATAACAGAAATGTTGTATATATTGTCAAGACAGGTTAAGATAACAGAAATGTTATTAAGTCGTTTCATGGTTGAGGAGGTAAATTGTTGAAGTGCAGTCAGGTGACCTTTTACGAGAGGAATTAATCTAAGTGGTTTCGTTCGTCAGGCGACACTATCCACATGTGTAGGGTACAGATGGTCGGGTTCATGGAGGTGTGGTAATCGTCGTGTGGGGTTCAATTGTTTGAATTGTTCCTTATGTAGGGGATTAAAGCCTCTTTAAGCCGAGGCACGTCACTTTCAACCTAAGGTGAACCTTTCACTGGTTATATCAGAGCGTGTTATTGAATTAACTTCTTTCGGAGAATTCAAGTATTATATAGTTGTTTTGTTTGTTTTCAGTTGTTGGTACTGTACAACAAACTATTTACTCGTGAAATTTAACAAACCTTGCAGAGAAAGAGATAGATAGATAGATAGAGATAGAGAGAGAGAGGAATACCGTGGCATTGGATGCAAACGCCAAAGCCATCATTGATGACAACTACAATGAAGGTGACGTTGTGGTTTACACGGATGGAATGGTAGTTCGCCACGAAAAGTCTGCATGGGCCTTCTCTGCAAGCTCATGTGGCAGAATGGTCAAGGAAGCCAGTGCTACATTCAGTATGACAACAAGCAGCATGACAAATGGAGGTACTAGCGGTGACCAATGCACTACGTTGGCTGGAGTCACAAAACTACACTCATGCGTGCATTCTGAGTGATTCATTGAGTATGATCCGAAAGGTAGAGGCTGGTTCGGAACGCAGGCAATGAACTGAATCACTACTAGAGTTAACAATTTGCAGAATCACACTTATCTTCGTTCCAGGGCACATGGGTGTCGTTGGCAATGAGAGCGCAGACAGGCTGGCTCTGCCACCATATCAGAGGCCCCAGTCAATGGATAGAGCTGATATTTTGAACGCCCTCATAGAGTGTGGTCGCAAAGAAGATTTTCATTTAAACCAGTCTACGTCAACTACTAGATTGCAGGAGCTGGGTTTGAAGATTGGAGTAGCAAGAAAAGAACAGCATAACAGGTACGTGAGTAGGCTCATCAATCAAAATAGAACTGGTACGGTCAGTCGCTGGACGCTGTTGGAGATATTGCGAAGGAGATCGGAGCACCTATGGACATGTCCGGAGTGCAACAATGAAGATATACCAAACTGAAACTATTTACTCACGTGATTCATCGAAGATTTCTGATGACATTTGAATACTTCAGTCAATAATATTGAAACTAAATGAAACTTCTATTGATTGAGTAGATTATTTATTTAAATGTTAGCACTTCAACGTTCTTTTGTCTATATTCATGAACAATTTATTGATGTTCTTAGACAGTCACGTCAATACAAGATGTGCTTGTTCATCTTGGTTGTGCTTGTTCATCTTGGTGCTGAAAGGTGCGCATCTATGTTTGTCCTCAAATATGTCAATTCAAGATGCGCATGTTCATCTTGGTGCTGGAAAGTGCGCATCTATGTTGGTGTCCTCAAATATGAATTTTATAAAGGATAGTTCTGAGACAACCTTGTTGTTACCATCTTTAAACCGTGTCCAGTGGAGTGGATATTTAAGTAGACCAAACAGCTCCAAATCAGAGGGTGCTCAATCCTGGATTATAAGATGGATGTGGTTAGTACAGTCTAACTAAGTTGATGATTGCTTCCTGTGTTGCCAGGGTTGTTTGAAGGTGCATGTTGTTGTGTAGGAGAAGACGGAACACGTAAATATTGTCGGAAAAGATGCAACGTGTCGTGCAACACAAGGAAAGATTACAGTACAGTCGGTACCAGAGAACAAGCACACATATATCTATTGGGTAAGGTCGGCCGAGCGCAAATCCTAAAGTTGCGTTCTTGTGCATCCCATCACACTAACGAAATTGCCATCCCTGGAACAACCAGGCACGGTACTGTTCTACTAACAACTAACATCCCGGAAAAACTGGGGTGGGAGGTGCTGGCGAGGGCATAATTGAAGGGCGCAGCCTAGTCCAGTGTTTCCTGGGGTCAGGGAAAATGCAGAGTAGAAACTGCAAATTTCCAACTTCGACACGACTCTCGAAACGGCGCAAAATATTCCGTTCTGAATAAACTCACCGTGGCTAGAAAAGAAAGGCCGAAAATGTAAAGGTTTAACTTGTATAAACCCAAACATTGGCAATATTCTTCGGATATCGATCGTTCTACATGAGTAAGATGACGTCCAAACATTGGCGAAAGGAAATATTCTTCGGATGTCGATCGTCTTACATGAGTAAGATGACGTCCAAACACCATGGCTCAGATCATACAAAGATCAATTAAATATCCGAAAATTGATCGTTAGTGTGACAAACCCATGTGTCTAAATGGCTGAGAATGTTTCTAATCGGGAAAGACCTCGCATAGTCAGAGAAAGGTCGCATATTATAGACATACTCTTAGACGAAGATCATAAAGCACAAATATCTGAGACAAATGATAATTAAAGAGTAATGAATATAAGAAGCAGCTGACAAGTGACCGTTTCAATGACTTGCCCTAGAATAGTTGAGACAGTTAGACGGGTTGCAAAGTAGTAAATGCTCTTTGGCGTAAATTCAAGCCCAAATACACAGCATTAAAAAGATCATTAAAGAATGCTTATCATGCGATCCGTACAGAACGGCCTCACCACAGGCAGATACAGGCAGGAAATCCGATAGAGAAGTCTCAACTCACTAATTAACACTGACCGTAAAAGTACCGAGAGTACCAAGGCTCAATGCACGTGATTCGGGACTACAAGTTTCATGTAACGATCACACTTGAAGGATCTAATCTTCAAGTATCCCTGAAATCGGTGAAGAGCCACCGCATGGCGAGGGACACCGGTCATATGGTAAGCAGACCTCACGCACAAATCCGTCATGACTACCACCTGAACTGATAGCGGGCGATCGAAGAAGAAGAAGGACAAGCATATGAACGTAGTGCGTTGAGTCTATAAACAATTCTCTAGAGCAAATTCACTTCGATCATCAGAGGAACATGAGCGGATGACTGTGATCTGGATATCGCGAGCTCCTAAATGGTCCGTTACATTGAAATGAGTGGCTATAGGAGAAGCAGGTCTGATAGATTCTTGTGGGGTTGAACTCTACGGACAAACGTCCATTGAGCTTTGTTAATGTATTAGTGTCAGCTTAGATCAGCATACTAAGAGCAAGCACATTGCCAGTGGCAACGTATGGGTGTCAAACTTGAACATTTAACAAGACAGTGGAAAAATGTATTTGTGCTTTTAAATATACATGTTACAGAAGTGGCATCTTTATATCTTGGACAGAGAAGAGAACAAATAGATCTATACAGAAATCACTCACAATCAAAGAAGCCTGGCTGATGCTACAAGCACGAATGATTTTGGACGTAAAGAGACACTAAATGTTGGATAACGACCACAGAGAAGATGGATTCAGGATGCAACAGATGGCTGGAGCACGACGTCTACAGAGGTGTGACATGTGACCTACGAAAGATAGACATTTTGATGGACATTTATAATGGCAAAGTTCTGCCCAGAACAAGCTATTTAATGATGAATATCAGCTTGAGAAATGTTTGTTTCTCATCTTGTCATAACATCCAGAAGAAGAATCACACCATTAATATCTCACAAGAGTTATAAACATCTTTCCGTTGGCAGTAATAGTTGTCTGGAATATCTTTCTTCGTGATGACTGTGAATGATGCTACTCCACTCACTTTCTTTATGTCTCAAGTTTAAAAAACTGCGCCCAGGTTTTGTCTCCTGTAGTAACCTTAACCAAATAAATGATCAACAGAAATGAAACGCTCCAACAATTCAAAGAAACTTGCTTATCTTTGCATTCGATGGTCAATTGTGAGACGTGGATGAACTCATCTCGTGCAAACCTTAGACAATAAGAAACATTGTATAACTGCATTTTCACTAATATTGCTGACAGACAGCTGCTGTACGGTCAATTGTTGAGTAGGGATTCGGCTGTCATTAAGAATAATGTCCTCATCGAATTTCACCATTACTGAGCTGATTCTTTGTCTCAGGACATCCACATCGTCTAGGTTCCTGTAGTTCCGTATCTCCACTCCCTGAGTGCTGTCTCAGGACATCTACAGCGTCTAGGTTCATGTAGTTCCGTATCTCCACTCCCTGAGTGATGTGTCAGGCCATCTACAGCGTCTAGGTTCATGCAGTTCCGTATCTCCACTCCCTGAGTGATGTGTCAGGCCATCTACAGCGTCTAGGTTCATGCAGTTCCGTATCTCCACTTCCTGATTCTTTTATTCTCTAAGCCCAGTGATTTACTGTACTCTTGTCAACTACAAGACTGCTATACACATCACATAGACTCTTGTCAACTGTAAGACTGCCATACACATCACATAGACTATTGTCAACTGTAAGACTGCCATACATATCACATAGACTATTGTCAACTACAAGGCTGCCATACACACATCGCATAGACTATTGTCAACTACAAGGCTGCCATACACATCGCATAGACTATTGCCAACTACAAGGCTGCCATACACACATCACATAGACTATTGCCAACTACAAGGCTGCCATACACACATCGCATAGACTATTGTCAACTACAAGACTGCCATACACATCGCATAGACTATTGCCAACTACAAGGCTGCCATACACACATCGCATAGACTATTGCCAACTACAAGGCTGCCATACACACATCACATAGACTATTGCCAACTACAAGGCTGCCATACACACATCGCATAGACTATTGTCAACTACAAGACTGCCATACACATCGCATAGACTATTGCCAACTACAAGACTGCCATACACACATCACATAGACTATTGCCAACTACAAGACTGCCATACACATCACATAGACTCTTGTCAACTGTAAGACTGCCATACACATCGCATAGACTATTGTCAACTACAAGGCTGCCATATACACATCACATAGACTATTGCAAACAACAAGACTGCCATACACACATCACATAGAGTCTTGTGAATGTTTGAAACATTATCCTTATTTGCACGAGAAATTCAATCACAATTCGTTGCTTGTAAAGTAAGTTGCTAACATGTTTAATTTCAACGGTTTAGTCAGAGTCAAGATTAATATATATCACAGTAGTAGGCTGTCAACGTTACTATAGGTATGGATAACGAGGACTGAACACAAATGTTACATTTTTACTTCCATACAACTGCTACAAAATCTTGACTGTTCTGAATGAACAATCTAACAAATTCTGCTTACATGGGGGAACAAGAGAATTCTGCTTACACGGTGTGAACAAGTAATTCTGCTTACACGGTGAACAAGAATTCTGCTTACACGGTGTGAACAAGAGAATTCTGCTTACACGGTGTGAACAAGAGAATTCTGCTACACATGTGAACAAGAGAATTCTGCTTACACCATGAACAAGAAAGAGAATTCGGCTTACACTGTGTGAACAAGAACAAGAAAATTCTGCTTACACGGTGTGAACAAGAAAATTCTGCTTACACTATGTGATCAAGAGCTAAAGAATATGAACATGTCATTCAAACACACAGCAACACTGGAGACGGATAGGTTGAGGATTACATTTGAAGGGTAACTTTGACATGAAATATGCGCAGAGATGGACACCGATGGGTAAACGGAAACGTCGAGGACTCAAAACCATCTTAGGGTTAATAGTAGATCAGGAACTAATCTTCTTGTTCTTCTTCTTGCGCTTCATATCGACCACTTGTTAACCACTCTTTGTGATATGTATGTGATCTGAGCCTAAGAGCGGTTTTACGTTGGGCCACTCAGGCGCCTATAAATAGGCCAACACATTCGATTTCTGCAACGCTTTTTATTTACCTCGGTAACTTCCCTAAGACGCTCCACATTCGTTTCATACGACATGCCTTGTCGGTCGTAGTGGTACTATTCCAGTGATACTATTGCTTTCCTTACGGGCCCTGGCACCCCACGGGCGAGGAACTGAGAAAATTAATCACAACAGAACAAAATGCAGAGGAGCGATAAAGACAGAGAGAAAAGTCGTATTTTCGTTACTGCCAAAAGCATCAAGAATATCATTGAAACATTTGTTAAACTGACCTTTCAATGTCCAAATAATTCACTTCCAATGTGATGACATTTCAATGTCCAAATAATTCACTTCCAATGTGATGACCTTTCAATGTCCAAATAATTCACTTCCAATGGGATGACCTTTCAATGTCCAAATAATTCACTCTCAATGGGATGACCTTTCAATGTCCAAATAATTCACTCTCAATGGGATGACCTTTCAATGTCCAAATAATTCACTTCCAATGTGATATGCTAGTCATAAGACATGACCTGGGTGAATTTCAGCGCCGGAATACGGCAGACGGGATTACATATCTTATTTTGAAAATAACCGGATGGGGGAGCCAGTGAGCGAGCGCGGTTCCCAGTGTCGATAACCAATTGCGTGCATAGTCTCTAACGGCTGAGCGTGCCTCTTCGCTTCTTCACGCGAACGAGGCTCCAAGCGAATAAGGGACAAGGTAGCGTCTGCTATTGTGAAGCGCTCGCTCGCGCGCGCGGTCTTATTGGTGGTGTGTGTGTGTCCGTATATCGAAGTTTCTCGATCGCGATGTGATACAGTCAGTCTAAAATTTTAAACGCTCGACGGTGGTTTCGTTAAAAGGCCCCGCTCTGGCAACGAGTTTGTGGGTCCGCAGGTAGAAATATGGTGTCGTACTTTGCTTGGCGAGGCGCAGTCTTGCCGTCAAAACTGTGGGAAGGGAGAGCTCGGTCGTTTCGCTTCAATTTTCGACGGGGACGTTGGGATCCGCTCTGCACAGAGCGCTGTCACCCTACCCCGAGCATTGTCGGTCCAGTCAAGTCCATGACAGCTATCTGGTTGATCCTGCCAGTAGTCATATGCTTGTCTCAAAGATTAAGCCATGCATGTCTAAGTTCACACTGTCTCACGGTGAAACCGCGAATGGCTCATTAAATCAGTCGAGGTTCAATAGATGACACGATCCAGGGGCAAAGGCTCATGGTCACGGTGGTAATATGAGCCAGGGTTAGCGAAGGGACGAGCTAACCAAGACCCTGCCCCAACCTCTACAAGGTGATCCTGGCAACAGACTTAGGTTCCGGTCTGGCAAAAGGGGACAGGGATCGGGGAGACCTACAAGTAAGCTAAAAGTGCAAACACGAAAACAATACAGGGCCGAAAATCCTGAGCAAATCAAGCATCTCCTGTCCGAAGTCCGCAAAAACACCTTCAAGTTCAAAAGCACGGAACAGCAGCGTGCAAGTCCCCGAAAAAACATCAGTGGTGTCAGTGTGAACTTAGAAAAGCACGCATGGGCTGGAAATTCCTGAACACTGCACACATTTCATGGCCGAAGTCCGAAAAATAAGCTCAGACGAGCACGAAACAGCAGAGTCCGAGAGTCTCGAGAGTCCGAGAACAAAAGTGGCAAATATCAATACACGGCAATGCATGGGCCGGAAATCCATGAACAATACACACATTTCCTGGCCGAAGACCGCAAAAAATATACCAAAGCTCAAACGAGCACGAAACAGCAGAGTTCCAGAAAAAAGTGGTAAAAAGGCAAATACTGCAATACAGAGGCCGGAAATCCCTAAACTCACACATTTATTTGCCGAAGACCGCAAAACTATGCCTAATGTTCAAAAGAACTACGAAAACGACCCATGAAACAAAACTCTGTTCTCCCTCGCAGGAATTGCTTGCCTTGTAGTTTATGGTTGAGGGCAACCAAAGGCTAGCGGAGAAAACCATAAAAAAACCTGAACGGATAACAAACCAAGGTGTTCATTAAAACGACTGGTGTGTTGGGAAGACGGCGCTCATAAGCTCGGAGGGCGGGCGTCATGTCGCTGCCCTGAAAGAAAATGGCAACTCACTGCCTTGTGGGTTTTGGCTGGGGACATCCAAAGGCTAACGGAGAGCGAACCCAGTAAACGTTGGTTGAAGTCGGATACACGCCCGAAAGATAAGCACCAGAGCTCAAACTGGCACTGAAAGTGTAACGTAGCTACCCATGCTAAGGCTGCATGGACCAAATTTTATCATGAATATGTCTTTTAATAATGAATCTCGATATGGTGCTACGCTTGAGAAGACCCGCCGGGCAGGACGAGTGCCGGGCCCCATGCTCGAAGGGGCCCGTTTTATGCTACCGACGGTCCCCAAACTCCAACTCGGCAAAGCAGCGAGCGTGGTCCCCGGGTCAAAGTTACTGGTTCGATGAGGCCAAGTATTGGCCAGAGACGATTAAATATTACCCAATGGAATTCCGAAGGCATTCATCACAAAAAGCAAGCACTCGCAATAAGATTTGCAGAAGACGAAATTGATGTTGCGTGCATACAAGAGACCCACCTAAATGCACAACATAGATTCGGGATCAGAGGTTACCAAACTTTCAGAACAGACAGAGAAGGACACAAGGGTGGAGTCCTCACCCTAGTACGAAACGGCATCCCAGCCAAGCAAACGGAAGGAACAACAGGAAGTGCCGGCGCAGTAGAGATCGTAGGCGTTCTAATCACATGCGAGGAAAAGCAGATCCTTCTGTACAACCTATATTGCCCAAATGAAATCTCGCTGTCACTCGATGCAATGAATTTCAAGGAGACATCATGCATCGTGGTCGGTGATTTCAACAGTCGCTCGGAACGATGGGGCTACCCCAAAACAAACAGCAGAGGCGTAGAAGTGGAAGACTGGGAGATAGAGAACAACCTGTTCCTCATCAATGCCCCAGAGGATCCGCCAACCTTCTACTCGAGAAGGTGGCACACCAGCACGAGCACCCCAGACTTGGCCTTTGCAACAGGCGATCTGTCCACACAAACAGTCCGTACGGTTATCAAGCAGCTAGGAGATAGCGACCATAAACCGGTCAACCTGCAGGTAAACCTCAATTTTGTACCAGAGCCCAAAATGTGGTTGCCACGGTGGAACTGCAAAAAAGCCAATTTGAAACAGGATGGGGCACTGACAGATGTCAATGTTGTACGCATCAACATGCATGAAAAGAAAAACATGCGATCCGTGGCAAGGGAACTCTCATTCGCAATCCTGAAAGCGGCACCGGAAACTATTCCCAGAGGCTCACGGAAGGACTACAAGCCATACTGGACAGCAGAGGTTCAGAAGATTGAAAACTACCCTGAAGAAGCAAGGAGAGAGGCTGAACATGCACAGTCAGTGTTAACCAATACTGCTTACAAGGCGGCAGCAGCTAAGTACAGAAGGGAAGTAAAACGAGCAGCACGCCAGAGCTGGGTTAAGACGACCGAATCCCTGAACCTTGATAGCGATGGCCATAAATTGTGGAAGTTGGCAAAAGCGCTGAGTGACGAAAACACCAGCCGACCCCCAATAGTCCTCGAACAAGACAAAAGGATGTCCTCAGGAAGAGAAGCGGCAAACATTCTAATGCAAAAATATGCCGAACTCAGCAGAGTAAGCATAGCAAAAGAAAGAGTAGATGACACTAAGAGAAAAGCGAGAGCCCTCCAAGGCGAGCCAAGAAAAGCGGATAGTCACCTAACGGATACATTCACCAGTAATGAGTTGGAAGAGGTTTTAAGGGAGCTGAAGCTCAGAAAGTCGCCCGGAAAGGACGGGATCACCAATGAGATGCTTAAGAACTTGGGTACCAGAGCAAAAGCAGCTCTACTAGCCGTTCTAAACATGTCGTGGAGAACAGGCATAGTACCACAAGAATGGAAGGAAGCAATCATGGTACACATTCTTAAACGAGGCAAAATTAAACGACCCAGCGAGTTACAAACCAATAAGCCTCTTGAGCTTCACGGGCAAACTCATGGAACGTATGGTGAACAAACGGCTGTCTTGGCACTTGGAAAGCAAAGGGCTTCTCATGTCACAACAGGGAGGCTTTCGGAAATATAAATCTACAGAAGATCAAGTAACATACATTGCCCAGGAAATCGAGGATGGTTTCCAAGAAAAGAAACAGACACTGGCGGTCTTGGTAGATATGGAGAAGGCGTTTGACACAGTCTGGAAAGAAGGACTAAGGCTGAAACTCCTCACCCTCGGCGTAAAGGGAAGAATGTACAATTGGCTTGATATATACTTAGAGAACAGAACAGCAAGGGTTCAGGTTCAGGGGTACACAAGCATGAAAGCCAAACTAGAGTAAGGGTCCCCAAGGAGAAGTCCTCTCACCAACTCTTTTCCTAATCTTTGTCAATGACATCGCTACATGCCTACCAGAGCTAGTGCACTCTGCCATGTACACCGACCACCTGGAAATATGGGCGAGGGAAAAGTCAATGCCCACATCAACAAATCGACTACAAGTTACGTTAAATAACCTGGAAGTGTGGACAAAAAGTGGAATATGAGCATAAATGTGTCTAAAACCACTTACACTGTGTTCTTGCAGCACAACCAGGTTCACAAAATTCAGCTTAAAGTCATTGACCAAGATCTCCCAGAAAACAAGACCCCAACGTACCTCGGAGTCACACTCGATCGGAAACTGACTTGGTGCGCTCAAATTGAAAATGCTACGGCAAAAGCGAGACACAGGCTCACAATGATGTGTAAACTCGCAGGCTACACGTGGGGAGCAAACGCCCTAGTGCTTAAAACACTCTACTTCGGTAGAGTGCGACCGGTCTTGGAGTACGGAATTGCAGCGTGGAGTAATGCATCCAACAAGCAATTTGCCAAAGTGTCCAACAGCCATAACCGCGCAATGCGCATTATCACTGGAGCCATGAAGTCCACGCCTATCAAGGCGATGGAAACAATCACTGGCATTCAACCAATGACAGATCGAAGGGACAGAAAAGTCTTAGTTTTAGCAGAAAAACTTAAACGGCTGGATTTCTACCCTATGCACGAAAGAATGTATGAATTCGAAAGAAGCAAGATACAGAGATCTAGTTTCGTAAAAATCTCCAAAGCACTGACCGCAGACCATCCAGTCCTGTCAAAATGCAAAGACAAACCAATCCCGGCAACTGATAAGTGCCCGCCGTGGAAAACCATAATGGAATCAATCCTAAGGGAATCAATCCCAGGCATACTAAATAAAGGAGAGCAAAAAAACTTCGAAAGAAAAGAGGCCACAGAAAAGTACATAGTATCCGAGTACCCTGAAAAAAAGTGGACGCACGTATACACTGACGGATCAGCAAAAAACGCAATCAGCCATGCGGAGGAGGAATAGTGCTTTTACCAGCGTGGAGGTAGCAAAGAAGGAAATTTATGTCTTTGTTAGTTACATGTTTGTTAAGTGTTATGTGTATCTATCATTATGTCCACGAAAATTTTGGGGGTAATCACGCTCTGCCAGAACACATTTCTAGCAAATTTTTCAAAATGTAATGATCTTGGAAATATGCCTATAACATAAGTTCTTTGTAAGCTAGATTTATACTGTTGGTATCAAAATATGCAGAATTAAATTCAGAACAATCTGATAATAAATAGTTATATAAATGTAAATTAGTATTTATTTAGTAAATTATTGTTGTATTTCATGTTCAAAGTAACTACTACGACTTTCAAACTTGAATCAATACTTAGCCATTGTGAATTCTCCATCATTGTCAGTGAAATCATAAACTTGAAACACTGTGTGTGTTTAATTGAACTTTGGAACAAATCCATGTCTTGTTCGGCACTTTATCGACGTGGAGGACGAAACAACATCTTATAACTAAACTTTTCACACGAAAATTCACTTTTTTCACAACAGGAAAAATACATTTGCGAATAAAACTATTTACTAAAAATTCGAAACTAAATTCTTCCATGCTGTATAGTATATGAATGAAATGGGAGTTATCTGCCCGTTTAATTCTGTAAACAAAAACAGTGTCGGACGTATATAATAGCTGAACAGTAAAACAAAACGTGCATGCACTCAAATTAGCCGTTGGCAGCGTGTTTTGGCATAATGAAAGAACTGTTTTCTACGCTGGGAGCGTCGACTGGACATATAGAGTTTAAACTATCAAAGAAAGTGACAGTCACGAAAGCGATTGCCACAGGTAAATACTCGAGTAATTACCGAGCAGAGGCAGAGGCAATAAAAGCTGCGGCCGAAATAATCCTTGAGAGAATAGGCACCGCTCGCAACAAGGTCGTGATATTCACCGATGCGCTATTGGTCATCACGGCATTCAAAAGTGTAAGCAAAACAGAGCAGAATGAGGTCAGAATGACCCTCGATGAACTAACGCGATCACGCAAACGCACCGTCATTCAGTGGATACCATCACACTGTAACGTAAGGGGAAACGAAGCAGCCGACAAACTGGCAAAAGAAGGCGGACGACTACCTCAGACTGATCACGAGATCAGTTATGAGGAAGCCAGAACAACCATCGGTTCGCACTATAGAAACAAATGGTCAAAAGATCATCCTCAGTACACCAACAGCGACGGATACTATTGCCTCTCGTAGTGAACAAGTTGCCATACTTCGCCTCCGTACCGGCCACAACAAGCTCCGAGCTCACATGTTCCACAAAGATTGGCACAACTAGCCTGTGCCCCTGCAGAAAGGCGGACATGACGGCAGAACACGTTCTGCAAGACTGTCAACGGTTAGCAGGTATAAGGAAAGAAACATGGCCCATAAACACAGAGCTACGCGAAAAGCTGTACGGAGGAACAGAGTCCCTTAAAACCACGGTAAAATTCATGATAAAAGTTGGTTCATCAGTCTAGGCCGGGAACGCAAGAGAGAGAGAGAGAGCGAGAGAGATCGAAACAAAAATATCTGAGGGCCACAGAGATGGGGTTTTACAGAAGAATGATGAGAATCCCATGGACAGCTAAAATGACTAATGTGGAGGTGTTGAATGAGGTCAAGACACAGAGAAAGCTTATCATCAATATAAGAAAGAGGTAGTCATCATTTTTCTGGCATATGATGAGGAGGGGAGGCTTAGAACACATTGTAACAACTGGTAAAAACGAGGGTAGACGAGACAGAGAAAGACAGAGAGAGACAATTTTGGATAGCCTGAATTCATGGCAGTACTCAACATCTGAGATAATAGCAAACACCAGATTTGTAGCGATACATGACAGCCTATGTGGTGCCGGCACGGCACCAGTCATGATGATGAGGATTTCCAGGTTGTATGATCAAACGAACTTTAAATGTTTGATGTAACAAAAGACATTTATCTTTGGTTGAATGGGTTGTGCCTAGACGTGAAGATGTTTGTGAAAGTTCATGCTAATCCCCAAACAAAAACACATCAAGTCAAGAATCTAACGAGGTAGGTTAATATTTGAAAGTGTACTGTATCATCCCAATATACAAACGTTGAGCTTAACACTTGCAGAAATAAAGTTAGTGACTGAAAGACATCACTCCAATCACGTGTCATCCCAATATACAAACGTTGAGCTTAACACTTGCAGAAATAAAGTTAGTGACTGAAAGACATCACTCCAATCACGTGTCATCCCAATATACAAACGTTGAGCTTAACACTTGCAGAAATAAAGTTAGTGACTGAAAGACATCACTCCAATCACGTGTCATCCCAATATACAAACGTTGAGCTTAACACTTGCAGAAATAAAGTTAGTGACTGAAAGACATCACTCCAATCACGTGTCATCCCAATATACAAACGTTGAGCTTAACACTTGCAGAAATAAAGTTAGTGACTGAAAGACATCACTCCAATCACGTGTCATCCCAATATACAAACGTTGAGCTTAACACTTGCAGAAATAAAGTTAGTGACTGAAAGACATCACTCCAATCACGTGTCATCCCAATATACAAACGTTGAGCTTAACACTTGCAGAAATAAAGTTAGTGACTGAAAGACATCACTCCAATCACGTGTCCATACTGTTTTACTTTCAGTCTCTCTCTCTAATATTTCTTTCTGACTTATTGAATATACTATCTTAATGTTTTCCTTTTGTTGCAAGTGCTATTGTTTGTTGTTGAGTTGTTTATATCTGTTCTTGAGACTGAATGTGACCAGTATCTGTTCTTGAAACTGAATGTGACAAGTATCTGTTCTTGAAACTGAATGTGACAAGTATCTGTTCTTGAAACTGAATGTGACAAGTATCTGTTCTTGAAACTGAATGTGACAAGTATCTGTTCTTGAAACTGAATGTGACAAGTATCTGTTCTTGAAACTGAATGTGACCAGTATCTGTTCTTGAAACTGAATGTGACAAGTATCTGTTGATGTATTGGCGTCTTCTCTTTATAGACGGTGTCAGCGCGTGCTACTACAGTAATAACAACAGAATACTCAATTCCAGTACACATAGAATTAGTCTACACAATTCTAGTACACATAGAATTAGTCTACACAATTCTAGTACACATAGAATTAGTCCACACAATGCTAGTACACATAGAATTAGTCCACACAATTCTAGTACACATAGAATTAGTCTACACAATTCTAGTACACATAGAATTAGTCTACACAATTCTAGTACACATAGAATTAGTCCACACAATTCTAGTACACATAGAATTAGTCCACACAATGCTAGTACACATAGAATTAGTCTACACAATTCTAGTACACATAGAATTAGTCCACACAATTCCAGTACACATAGAACTAGTCCACACAATTCTAGTACACATAGAATTAGTCTACACAATTCCAGTACACATAGAATTAGTCTACACAATTCTAGTACACATAGAATTAGTCCACACAATTCCAGTACACATAGAATTAGTCCACACAATTCCAGTACACATAGAATTAGTCTACACAATTCTAGTACACATAGAATTAGTCCACACAATTCCAGTACACATAGAATTAGTCCACACAATTCCAGTACACATAGAATTAGTCCACACAATTCCAGTACACATTGAATTAGTGCACACAATTCCAGTACACATAGAATTAGTCCACACAATTCCAGTACACATAGAATTAGTCCACACAATTCTAGTACACATAGAATTAGTCTACACAATTCCAGTTGCCCGAGTGGTTACCGCGACCCATATTTGGGGTGTAAAGAAAAGAACCACTGTTACCTGCAACGCATGTCGTAAGAGGCGACTAGGGAGGTTTGGCTGAAATCGGATGCATGTGTCCTAAACGTGTAGAAGTCTATGCGTTTAGGGACCTACCAAACCAATGTGCAACGTATACACATTCTTGGCAAAGATCAAACATATTAAAAAGAGTGATTAAAATTGGTCGTAAAGAACGAACGCAAAGAAGAAGAAGAAGACAATTCTAGTACACATAGAATTAGTGCACACAATTCTAGTACACATATAATTAGTGCACTCAATTCCAGTACACATTGAATTAGTGCACTTAAGTCTAATGTTATCTCTGATATCCTGCACAGAAAATGTCTCTCCTGTGATCCCAACAATATCATGCACCTCTTATATCTGTTACATAAATAAATATGTTACATTCTCATAGTTTAATGTTCTATAACATTCTCATAGTTCAATATTCTATTACATTCTCATAGTTCAATATTCTATTACATTCTCATAGTTCAATGTTCTATAACATTCTCATAGTTTAATGTTCTATAACATTCTCATAGTTCAATGTTCTATAACATTCTCATAGTTCAATGTTCTATAACATTCTCATAGTTCAATATTCTATTACATTCTCATAGTTCAATGTTCTATAACATTCTTATAGTTCAATGTTCTATAACATTCTCATAGTTCAATGTTCTATAACATTCTCATAGTTCAATGTTCTATAACATTCTCATAGTTCAATGTTCTATAACATTCTCATAGTTCAATAATCTATAAGATTCTCATAGTTCAATGTTCTATAACATTCTCATAGTTCAATATTCTATTACATTCTCATAGTTCAATGTTCTATAACATTCTTATAGTTCAATGTTCTATAACATTCTCATAGTTCAATGTTCTATAACATTCTCATAGTTCAATGTTCTATAACATTCTCATAGTTCAATGTTCTATAACATTCTCATAGTTCAATGTTCTATAACATTCTCATAGTTCTATGTTCTATAACTAACAAGAAACAAACTCAAACAATGTCAAAGATTATAGAAAACTTTATGATTAAATAATCTAGAATAGTCAAAAGGTAAATTGTTATCAAGTCTCAACTATATAGTTTTCAATGCACACAATAATTATGACTATATGCTTCTGATCAGCTGAAGAACACTTTAACATATGTTACTGATGAGCTGAAGAACACTTTAACATATGTTACTGATGAGCTGAAGAACACTTTAACATATGTTACTGATGAGCTGAAGAACACTTTAACATATGTTACTGATCAGCTGAAGAACACTTTAATACTATAAACTCAATCAATAACAATGAAATAATAACGATAACACGACTGCTTGATAAATGCAGACACAACATGGATTGAGTTATTTGCCCTTGAGAGATTCTGACAAGCATTTCTTTGTCTATTTCTTCCTATGTATTATTAGTACATTTCTAAAGTTGACATTCTCTTGATCTTCCGTCTATCTCTTCCTATGTATTATCAGTACATTTCTAAAGTTGACATTCTCTTGCTCTTCCGTCTATCTCTTCGAATGTATTATCAGTACATTTCTAAAGTCGACATTCTCTTGATCTTCCGTCTATCTCTTCCTATGTATTATCAGTACATTTCTAAAGTTGACATTCTCTTGATCTTCCATCTATCTCTTCCTATGTATTATCAGTACATTTCTAAAGTTGACATTCTCTTGCTCTTCCGTCTATCTCTTCCTATGTATTATCAGTACATTTCTAAAGTTGACATTCTCTTGATCTTCCGTCTTGAATTCTACCTTCTATCAAGATATTGAGCAGAGAATCATATTTATCTCTGTCATTGATATATTAAATCTTGTTTTCCCTTTATTTCATTCATGATTTCTCTTCTTATATTTCTAATCTATCTCTGCAACACAGATTGTTACAATCATTTTGATTATTTTAGAATCAGTCGATTATGTTTCTTACAATTGTCGAGTTATTCATACATTCTTATTTCGAAACAAATCGGTGGTTGTGTCACTCAACATTCTCGAACTTGAGTGGTCTGTAGTTTGTTTCTGATGTCATTATTTTCATCTGTCAGTGATTGAACTTGGGACATACATAATTGATTGTGAACACACTATCCACTTAAATTTGACATCAACTAAATGTCACTTCAATTAAATAATGAACATGCCATTGACATAAACAACACATGTCACTCAAATCAAATAATGAACGTGTCATTGACATCAACAATAAATGTCATTTAAATCAAATAATGAACTTGTCATTGACATCAACAACAAATGTCATATCAAATAATGAACATGCCATTGACATCAACAATAAATGTCACTTAACTCAAATAATGAACATGTCATTGGCATCAACAACAAAAGTTACATCAAATAATGAACATGTCATTACATCAACAGCAAATGTCACATCAAATAATAAACATGACATTGACATCAACAATAAATGTCAACATTCAGTTACTGATGGACAAGGTATAAAAGTCATTGGCAGCTCTATTGACACGGTCAGCGTTCATATTGAAGATCATATCGTATGGATAAGGTAGTGTAGGAGCTGAGACGTCATCCAGCTGTTTCATCTGTAAAAAATGTCAAGGCCATGGTTAAATGAACACACATTTACAGGTAACCAATGAACCGTGACAATAATATACAATCAGACAGTATTGATATGTCTGACTTATTAGTTCAGTCATTAGTTCAGTCATTTGTTCAGTCATTAGTCAGTCATTAGTTCTGTATTAGTTCAGTAATTAGTTCAGTATAGTTTAGTAGTTCAGTCATTAGTTCAGTCATTAGTTCAGTCATTTGTTCAGTCATTAGTTCAGTCATTAGTTCAGTCATTAGTTTAGTCATTAGTGCAGTCATGTTCAGTCATTAGTTCAGTCATTAGTTCATTCATTAGTTCAGTCATTAGTTCAGTCATTAGTTCATTCATTAGTTCATTCATTAGTTTAGTCATTAGTTCTGTCATGTTCAGTCATAAGTTCAGTCATGTTCAGTCATAAGTTCAGTCATGTTCAGTCATAAGTTCAGTCATAAGTTCATGCTAAATACAATGTTGTTAGTTCATAACACAGCAGTGGTAGATCCAAATGTCTACAGGTATCAGTTTAACTCTATCAACATATTCAGACAAGACTGCAGTAAACATGTAGAAATGTCGTACAGGTGAATCATTTTTAACTCTATCAACATATTCAGACAAGACTGCAGGTAAACTTATTAGCAAATGTCTGTACAGGTGAATCATGTTTAACTCTATCAACATATTCAGACAAGACTGCAGGTAACTATGTAGCAATGTCTTGGGTGAATCATGTTTAACTCTATCAACATATTCAGACAAGACTCAGGTAACATTAGCTGTCATTAGTCAGTGAATCATGTTTAACTTATCAACATATTCCAGTCAAGACTGCACGTAGACTAGTACGCAAATGTCGTACAGGTGAATCATGTTTAACTCTATCAACATATTCCAGACAAGACTGCAGGTAAAACTATGTAGCAAATGTCGTACAGGTGAATCATGTTTAACTCTATCAACATATTCCAGACAAGACTGCAGGTAAAACTATGTAGCAAATGTCGTACAGGTGAATCATGTTGAACTCTATCAACATATTCCAGACAAGACTGCAGGTAAAACTATGTAGCAAATGCGAAACACGTACAAAATAAATGAAAGATATATCTACAGAGTACAAAAACAAGACACATCGATGAGTCGTCATTGTCAGATTGTGTCTGCGATATGACCATCACCTGCATTCCGTTTGGTATACATTCTCTCTTGATAAAGACGTTTTATTCGAAACGTCGCTATATCATGTTCTTGTACTTTGTCAACTTATCTTATTCTGTTTTATGAACTTCCATTGATATCAATTATTTAGTTGCTACACACAACTGAAATCTACTTTTTGCTTCTTCTCTTTTGTCGTCACACTGCTACCAGGTTGTGCCAGTGTCGTCTGCTACGGTTGCCAGTGTCGTCACACTGCTACCAGGTTGTTGCCCAGTGTCGTCACACTGCTAGTTGTCATGTGCACACTGCAGGTTGTTGCCCAGTGTCATAGTTTTCTGTCTTTGTCTTGCGCTGTTCTGGTGGTTTGGGTGATTGATATTTTTGCTTTTTGACAGGATTCTTCTATGCCATCTGTCCATCTTTTATGTTGTCTACCTCTCGTCTTCTTTCCTGATGTTCTATTATAGAAGACTCTGTATACCGTGGAGTTTGGATGCATTCTTAGTAAGTCACCAAACCACTTCATTCTTTCTTTCTCAATGTAATTCAAGCAAGTTTCTGTGTCAACTTTTTTTCTTATGCTGATGTTAGTGACTCTGTTTTTCTGTGTTGTTGGTAACTTTTCGCGGGCAGCGCATTTCACTTTTTGTGAATGCGTTTTGCTCATTGTCCATGTTTGGCTCTGGTAACACAAAGTAGGTGCGCATTGTCCATGTTTGGCACTTGTAACACAAAGTAGATATTTACTTTCTGCACTCTAGAAATATGCGATGTTGTTGCCAGAGTTACTTCTGATGCTCTCATCCCAGTCCAACGGAAACAAATATACATCTATAATTAGTTGTATGTCTTGCTCTAGCATCTCGTTCAAAATTTCTTCAATGTTGTTTCCGTCATTGTCTTAGTCAACTGCTCATTGACTGCCTCGTCTTACAAGAACCATGCACTCCTTCACAGTTCCGTTGAAACCCATGTAATGTTCGTTAAGCCGAGGCATGCACTGTTAACCTAAGGACCAGCATTTTTGTTTGGTTATCTCAGAGCGTGTAGGCCAGCAAACAAGACAAAATCATAATTAACTTCCTACAGCAGAGAGCAAACCATCATGTTGTTTTATCATAGCCAATAAATGACAGTTTCTCAGACATCATGATGATGGTGATCTACCAATGTTTCTTGATATTCAATTCTAGTCAGAAATCGATATTTCTCATCTTATTTGCCAAGAAATATTCTTCGATTTTTTGTGCAGATTTTTTTTCCAAAGATTGGATTTTCCTGTTGAATATTAATGTTTTCTTTGTGACAAATGAGATAAATCTTTAACATAGAAAGAAAAGGTATACAAAGAAAATCCACCTGTGATGGGACATTGAAAATCCACCTGTGATGGAACATTGAAAATCCACCTGTGATGGGACATTGAAGCTAACAATAAACATAGTCTTAGTATTATAGATTGGTCACCTTCATTAGTACGGACGTGTACGTGGATATAATTGCTGTAGAGAAACTGTGGGACATCAGCCTGGTCAAAGAGGGAATTATGGACTTTGTACTGGGGACAAGTCTAAAAGAATAGTCAATGACCCACATAAGAAGTAGCCTATACTTGGCTACCACTTTGTGTACTTAAGTAGCCAGGGAAAAGAATTAACTCTAGATAGATCAGAAGTTAGAGCATCATCAAGAACAACTTGGAAACAAATAAATAAAGAGACTTCTAGTTTGTTTTTGTTGTACGTACCTCTTCTTTGGTCAAGCTCCATCCGTTAGCAGCCGCCATATTGTCATCTAACTGTGCCACAGTTTTAGCACCAATAATGACTGACGGTACAATATCTTTCTGTAGAAGCCATCTAAGAGCTACTTGAGCGATGCTGCGACCTGGAATATGATGAAGGAGAAAGTTGATAATAAATGACTTCAGTAGTAGATAATTAAGTTCTTACAAACTGAGGATAATAATGATGATAATGTCAGATAAAACAAGACAGAAGCAACTACACATGGAGGTATAGCTACGGTTACAAGAGTTACCAAGTTGTAATGTCAAGTCATATTCCTACAACTGTAGCACGGTTATGCATACCATGTTTCTTGGCAATGGCCTCCAACGTGTCAATAATATTGAATGTCTTATCGTCAAATGTGCTCCAGTGTGGGGCAGCTTGCATGGCTATAGCTGTGTCCGCAGCAACAGATCCCAGTCTTCCCTCTGTTGGTTTCACTCCACGTTTGACTTTGCCAGTTAGCAGACCTCTGTCACAAATAGAGAGAGAGAGATAGAGAGAGAACAAGATAATTAGAATTCTTGTATCAAAGACAAAACACAACAGCTAACACAACAGCTAACACAACAGCTAACACAACAGCTAACACAACAGTTAACATTAAAGTATCACAAACATAACTGCCCCAAGTCTCCCCTGATAGTCTCCACAGAACAACACAACAGCTAACATTGAAGTATCACAAACATAACTGCCCCAAGTCTCCCCTGATGGTCTCCACAGAACAACACAACAACTAACATTGAAGTATCACAAACATAACTGTCCCAAGTCTCCCCTGATGGTCTCCTCTATAACCAATTAGATCTAGCACCATGGTGGTGTAAAACCCAATAAATGTGGTACTAAAAGGATGAGATTTCGACTTTTGTAAATAATAAACAACAGTCAACCTGCACAAATGTGTGTCATATTGTACAAATGTCTACACTCTAGCATGTGATTGTTGGACAGAATCTAGAGTGATGGAGATAATAGTGACTTGACGGGATGATAGGGAAGCAATATCTGCAGCTTTCACATGGTGATTGACATCTGTCGTAAACGTATAGTACAGTTAGTCATCACGTGATAATTCTCTTGTCCTTAACATTTGGACATACTTGCAGAGTATAGCTAGTAGACATCGATATTTCCAGTAGACAATTTGATGGCGGGGAACGAGCACAGTGAACCCAGCATTGGCTTCTGTATCATATAAAGCAACATTGTTCGTCGTTGGCTTAGTCTGTTTTAGAAAGGAGACATCTTGCTCATGTTCTAGACAGAGACACATTTAACATTCAGCGGTTTAAAAAAAACCAAGTTAACATTGACGTGTCGTCACAAACGTATGCAACAATTACTGTCAGACATAAACAGAAAACAAAAGTGAACATTTCCTGTTAAGATATACAGATAGCAACTAATTATAGAAAATATGAAAAGAAACAAAAGTTTCATTTAGTTTCAATACATTACAATTTGTAAAATATCTGAACTCAAGATAGATATTAGCGTATAGAAAACGTTGCATTAATATTATAGTGTCTGAGACTTAGTGCAAACCACCCATTTATTGATTATTGTAACATGTACATAAAGTGAGCTACCTGAGATCCAAGGAGTGAATTCTGCGCTACAAACTGAAAAGGTTCCAGTCCTCGAAACTGTCTGACTTGTCAAGACGACATCTTGCTATGTACTAGACGAGAATGTAAACAGAAAACCAGTAACATTGACTGTCGTCAACATGCATACAATTACTGTCGAGACATAAACAGAAACAAAGTGAACATTTCGTTAGAATATACAGATCATAATTATAGAAAATATGAAAAGTGTAGAGCGCCATAAGTTCTTCATTTAGTTTTCAATTCTACATTTCAATTTGATAAATGTCTGACCTGTCACGATAGATTAGTAGCAATAGAATACTTGTCATTAATATAGATATAGATGTCGAGACTTTGAGTGACCACCACCATTTGCATTGGATATACTTGTTATAAGTGTGACTTACAAGTGAAGTGAGCTTACCCTTTGAGTGCACTCCAAGGCAGAACTGCAATTCCTGCTGCCTTACAAACTTGAAAAGGTTCCAGTTCTGAATCTCGACTTGCAAGACTGTATTGTTGCTAGTGACAGACAAGATGTGAACAATTGCAAGACTGTATTGTTGCTAATGACAGACAAGATGTGAACAATTGCAAGACTGTATTGTTGCTAATGACAGACAAGATGTGAACAATTGCAAGACTGTATTGTTGCTAGTGACAGACAAGATGTAAACAATTGCAAGACTGTATAGTTGCTAGTGACAGACAAGATGTGAACAATTGCAAGACTGTATTGTTGCTAATGACAGACAAGATGTGAACAATTGCAAGACTGTATTGTTGCTAGTGACAGACAAGATGTGAACAATTGCAAGACTGTATTGTTGCTAGTGACAGACAAGATGTCAACAATTGCAAGACTGTATTGTTGCTAGTGACAGACAAGATGTCAACAATTGCAAGACTGTATTGTTGCTAGTGACAGACAAGATGTAAACAATTGCAAGACTGTATTGTTGCTAGTGACAGACAAGATGTCAACAATTGCAAGACTGTATTGTTGCTAGTGACAGACAAGATGTCAACAATTGCAAGACTGTATTGTTGCTAGTGACAGACAAGATGTGAACAATTGCAAGACTGTATTGTTGCTAGTGACAGACAAGATGTAAACAATTGCAAGACTGTATTGTTGCTAATGACAGACAAGATGTGAACAATTGCAAGACTGTATTGTTGCTAATGACAGACAAGATGTAAACAATTGCAAGACTGTATTGTTGCTAGTGACAGACAAGATGTGAACAATTGCAAGACTGTATTGTTGCTAGTGACAGACAAGATGTGAACAATTGCAAGACTGTATTGTTGCTAATGACAGACAAGATGTAAACAATTGCAAGACTGTATTGTTGCTAGTGACAGACAAGATGTAAACAATTGCAAGACTGTATTGTTGCTAGTGACAGACAAGATGTCAACTAAAGCAGAATTGATAAACTATGCCGACATTATAAGATATGAATGGTTTGTATTTTGATACAATAACTGAACCATCAGAACATGAATAAGTAAGAATACCCAGCAAGACTTGTCCAAGGACAACACCTTGTTTCAAAAAAAGCACATAGAAGGCTAATCTAAAGTTCTTCAATATCATGTGACTAGTTTTAGAAAGTACAAAAGAAATGGACAGAAAGACTTTATAACTTCAACTATGGAAGACAGAACAGATCAGTTCTAACAGAAAGACATTATAACTTCAACTATGGAAGACAGAACATATGACTTCTAACAAATATGAATACATGACAAGGAAAACGTACTGTGTACACTTTATCAAGTTCATGATTTTGTTCAGATTTTCTGACACCAAATGGTATTGTCACTGAACACCATGACTGATATTCTTTAAGACAACCCATCGCGTTCATAGCGCGTTGGACTACGGGTGACAAGTCCTCTGTGTATGCGGGTTCAACTCCGTGGACTGGCAGAAAAGCCACAGATTCCCCAGATTTACGGTGTTCGTGGCACCGAACCGAAGAGTTACGATGTCCATGACACCGAGCCGAAGAGCTTTCAGTTCAAGTGCTTCTGGATCGACCAAAAAAAAAAGAAAAGACAACCCATTTCTCTCAACTTCTTAGTATGAGACAATGATTGTAGAAGAAGAAGCATAATATCTCCCTTGTTGAGCTATCGTCATTTTGTCTGTCATTTTCCATCCTTTCTTTGCAGCATGTCTTCAGTATATTTTACTTTCGTTACACACACACATAAAACACAACACCACCACAATATGACAGCCAACTCACCTGTAGACTGACAATTGAATTAAGCAACTCACCTGCAGACTGACAATTGAGTTGAGCCCATACTTCTTGGTTGTATCAACCAGTTTCTGTATCTGCCAACCAGTCACGTTACTTAAGCCGACGTAACGAATCTTGCCAACTCGAACCAGATCATCCAATGTACGTAAGGTTTCCTCCACTGGCGTACCATCATCCCAGGCATGAATCTGTCAAGTGGATACATCTCATTAACTCTTACAATACGCATACTAAAACCGCCTTTTACGCACTATTTTTGAGGAACAAATTTTAAGGCGAAGATGTCCTTACAAAATTTGTTATAACTTTCTTACATTCAACAGCAGAGACAAACTGCATACATCAAAATGTGTTATAACTTTCTTACACTCAACAGCAGAGACAAACTGCATACACCAAAATGTGCGCAATTGAAAGATCTATAACAAACACCCATTTGCTGTATTTGAATTTTAAAATACACTTAAAGCATTAAATGTATTTAGGAAATGAAAAAAATTATAATTAAAGATTTTGACGAAAGATGTTATGTCACTTCTAACACCAGGTAAACAATGCTTTGGAGCGAACGGAAAATGAATGGAACAGGAAACGACTTGTACACGGTGTATATGCAAAAATAGTCCTCTACGATATATTAACAACTAGTTAGAACCATATGGTCCGTAAGAGGCATTGCGTAAAATGGGAACTAACTTTATGGTCTGTCAGGTGACATTTCGTATTCTAAGAGTTAAAACAAACTCAGTCATTGAACATATCAAGATATACTTAATTTTTACCAGCATATGTTGTAAAGGAATACATGCTGATGGTACTCATGACTCGCTGGTTAAACACATTCCATCTAGACAATGTTCTCTAACTGGTTAGTTAGAATTGGACAACTTGGACATCTAGACAATATCCAACATATGACTCATAGACAATATCCAACATATGACTCATAGACAATGTTCAACATATGACTCATAGACAATGTCCAACATATGACTCATAGACAATGTCCAACATATGACTCATAGACAATGTCCAACATATAACTCATAGACAATATCCAACATATGACTCATAGACAATGTCCAACATATGACTCATAGACAATGTCCAACATATGACTCATAGACAATGTCCAACATATGACTCATAGACAATATCCAACATATGACTCATAGACAATGTCCAACATATGACTCACAATGTCCAACATATGACTCATAGACAATGTCCAACATATAACTCATAGACAATATCCAACATATGACTCATAGACAATATCCAACATATAACTCATAGACAATATCCAACATATGACTCATAGACAATGTCCGACATATGACTCATAGACAATATCCAACATATGACTCATAGACAATGTCCAACATAAGACTCATAGACAATGTTCAACATATGACTCATAGACAATGTCCAACATATAACTCATAGACAATATCCAACATATGACTCATAGACAATGTCCAACATATGACTCATAGACAATATCCAACATAAGACTCATAGACAATGTCCAACATATGACTCATAGACAATGTCCAACATATAACTCATAGACAATATCCAACATATGACTCACAATGTCCAACATATGACTCATAGACAATGACCGACATATGACTCATAGACAATGTCCAACATATGACTCATAGACAATGTCCGACATATGACTTCATCATGACAATGTCCAACATATACTCATAGACAATATCCAACATATGACCTGCATAGACAATGTTCAACATATGACTCATAGACAATGTTCAACATATGACTCATAGACAATGTTCAACATAAGACTCATAGACAATGACCAACATATGACTCATAGACAATGTCAACATAGACCATAGACAATGTCCGACATATGACTCATAGACAATTCAACATATGACTCATAGACAATGCCGACATATGACTCATAGACAATATCAACATATGACTCATAGACAATGTCACTATGACTCATAGACAATGTTCAACATATGACTCATAGACAATGTTCAACATATGACTCATAGACAATGTCAACATATGACTCAGACAATGTTCAACATAGACTCATAGACAATGTCCAACATATGACTCATAGACAATGTTCAACATATGACTCATAGACAATGTCCAACATATGACTCATAGACAATGTCCAACATATGACTCATAGACAATGTCCAACATATGACTCATAACAATGTCAACATATGACTATAGACAATGTCCTGACCATATGACTCATAGACAGACAATGACCTGCAAACCAAAAAACAATTAAATGATATTCTATGAGATATGCATCTCCAGACCATGTCCTACAGAATATCTGTAGATTATGTTCAAATCGTGTCTGTGGTGAAATGGTTAGGGTGTTTGCCTTGCGTTCGTGAAAGCTGGGGGTTCAAATCTGAGTTCAATTTCCATGTGGATTTTTTTCACAGAGTTCGTTAAGATTGTTTCTGGAGCTACGGAGTTAGTCCTTTGTGCAACACTCTCAGTTAATTACTAGTCATTTCTGCTGAAAGGGACTTAGGCATATGGAGAAACCCGGTGCAATAAACTCCGTCCTTAGCTTTCAGAACCGTGTCCTACTTACATCCAGGTATCCAAGGGTTACAAAAGTCCAGTTTGAAGTTAATGATGACGTTGCCAGTTGAAGTAGATACACTTCTGTTTAATCAAATAATGATTGCCTGGAGTGGAGGATTGCGAGTGTCTGACAAGTTTGAATATCACACGGTTATCTAGAACTGTTATGCTATCATGAGAACTTTGTTATCATATGTTCTCTCTCTCTGTCTCTATACCTGTTTCTATCTCTCTCTCTCTCTCTCTCTCTCTCTGTGTCTCTCTGTCTGTCTGTCTCTCTCAGTGTCTGTCTCTCTCTGCCTCTCTCTGTCTGTCTCTCTCTCTCTGTGTGTCTCTCTGTGTCTCTCTCCGTCTCTCTCTCTCTCTCTCTCTCTCTCTCTCTCTCTCTCTCTCTGTCATGTTTCTGTGAAGTATGCTTATTATCATATACCATAACTACATATATGCATACAAAAATAGAAATGATCACCAACAGGCGTAGTCGACAATGCAACAGCATACTGTCCTGGTAGAGATCTACAAAATCAGTATGTAGTCTCTTACCTGGTAGATGTCCACAAAGTCTGTATGTAGTCTCTTACCTGGTAGAGATCCACAAAGTCAGTATGTAGTCTCTTACCTGGTAGATGTCCACAAAATCAGTATGTAGTCTCTTACCTGGTAGATGTCCACAAAGTCTGTATGTAGTCTCTTACCTGGTAGATGTCCACAAAATCAGTATGTAGTCTCTTACCTGGTAGATGTCCACAAAGTCTGTATGTAGTCTCTTACCTGGTAGAGATCCACAAAGTCAGTATGTAGTCTCTTACCTAGTAGATGTCCACAAAGTCAGTATGTAGTCTCTTACCTGGTAGATGTCCACAAAATCAGTATGTAGTCTCTTACCTGGTAGATGTCCACAAAGTCTGTATGTAGTCTCTTACCTGGTAGAGATCCACAAAGTCAGTATGTAGTCCTCTTTCCATCTGTAGTCACTTAGATGTCCACAAAGTCAGTATGTAGTCTCTTACCTGGTAGATGTCCACAAAGTCAGTATGTAGTCTCTTACCTGGTACAGGTCCACAAAGTCTGTATGTAGTCTCTTACCTGGTAGATGTCCACAAAGTCTGTATGTAGTCTCTTACCTGGTAGAGATCCACAAAGTCGTATGTAGTCTCTTTCCTGGTAGATGTCCACAAAGTCAGTATGTAGTCTCTACCTGGTAGAGTCCACAAAGTCAGTATGTAGTCTCTTACCTGGTAGATGTCCACAAAGTCAGTATGTAGTCACTTACCTGGTAGATGTCCACAAAGTCAGTATGTAGTCCTTACCTGGTAGATGTCCACAAAGTCAGTATGTGACCTGTCAAAGTCTGTATCTTACCTGGTAGATGTCCACAAAGTCAGTATGTAGTCTCTTACCTGGTACAGGTCCACAAAGTCAGTATGTAGACGCTGCAAACTTCTGTCAATACTTTCTGTGATGTGTCGTCGACTGAGTCCCACATTGTTCACATTCTGTTCCACGCCCATGTTAGCACGACATTTTGTGGCTATCACAAACTTGTCTCTTGGCTGTCTGTGAACATCAAATATGGAGTCAAAGATATGATCTTGTGAGGGAGATTAGATTCTACTAGGCAGTCGGCGGCGTAGTTATGTTGCAGTAATAGTAGCTGTCCATCGCAAGCAATGATAACAACAGTCTCAGGTGTTTGTTGTCGCACCCCTATTGTGTGTGAAGAGGTGACTATAGAGCTCAGTTCTTGAACACAATCCCCTACCAAAGTTGGGTCATACGAGGTCAAGGTTAACATGTGGGTGTTGTGTGTTGTCATTTCGCAAAGCTCGCTTTCTCTGCGCCTCAACAATTCTCAGCTATGCGAATTCCTCTTGTGATGTTACAGCGCCACATTTGGCGATCATCCGCAAGGGATTCCCAGCATGTGATGTCTATATCGAAGCATTTCAGTGACACTTTAAGTGTCTTTAAAGCGTTTTTATTTCTGTCCACCAACTGAATGTCTGCCCCATTCAAGCACGCATACATCTTTAAATCGTTCATTGAGTGTGCTATACAATAATGTTGACGTTTACCTGTACAGTATCATACAGACATGAAGACATCATGGGACAAAGTGGCTACAGTATCATACAGACATGAAGACATCATGGGACAAAGTGGCTACAGTATCATACAGATATGAAGACATCAAGGGACAAAGTGGCTACAGTATCATACAGACATGAAGACAACAAGGGACAAAGTGGCTACAGTATCATACAGACATGAAGACATCAAGGGACAAAGTGGCTACAGTATCATACAGACATGAAGACATCAAGGGACAAAGTGGCTACAGTATCATACAGACATGAAGACATCAAGGGACAAAGTGGCTACAGTATCATACAGACATGAAGACATCATGGGACAAAATGGCTACAGTATCATACAGACATGAAGACATCAAGGGACAAAGTGGCTATAGTATCATACAAACATGAAGACATCAAGGGACAAAGTGGCTACAGTATCATACAGACATGAAGACATCATGGGACAAAGTGGCTACCGTATCATACAGACATGAAGACATCAAGGGACAAAGTGGCTACAGTATCATACAGACATGAAGACATCATGGGACAAAGTGGCTACAGTATCATACAGACATGAAGACATCAAGGGACAAAGTGGCTACAGTATCATACAGATATGAAGACATCAAGGGACAAAGTGGCTACAGTATCATACAGACATGAAGACAACAAGGGACAAAGTGGCTACAGTATCATACAGACATGAAGACATCAAGGGACAAAGTGGCTACAGTATCATACAGACATGAAGACATCAAGGGACAAAGTGGCTACATATCATACAGACATGAAGACATCAAAGGACAAAGTGGCTACAGTATCATTACAGACATGAAGACATCATGGGACAAAATGGCTACAGATATCACAGACATGAAGACATAAGGACAAAGTATAGCTATCATACAAACATGAAGACATCAGGGACAAAGGGCACAGTATCATACAGACATGAAGACATCATGGGCAAAGTGGCTACGTATCAACAGACATGAAGACATCAAGGACAAGTGCTAACAGTACCCAAAAGACATGAAGACATCATGGGACAAAGTGGCTACAGTATCATACAGATATGAAGACATCAGGACAAAGTGCACAGTATTCATACAGATATGAAGACATCATGGGACAAAGTGGCTCAGATACATACAGACATGAAGACATCAAGGGACAAAGTGGCTACAGTATCATACAGATATGAAGACATCAAGGATGAAGACATCAAGGACAAAGTGGCTACAGTATCATGCAAACATGAGACATCATGGGACAAAGTGCTACAATCATACAGACATGAAGACATCAAGGGACAAAGTGGCTACAGTATCATACAGACATGAAGACATCATGGGACAAAGTGGCTACAGTATCATACAGATATGAAGACATCAAGGGACAAAGTGGCTACAGTATCATACAGATATGAAGACATCATGGGACAAAGTGGCTACAGTATCATACAGACATGAAGACATCATGAGACAAAGTGGCTACAGTATCATACAGATATGAAGACATCAAGGGATGAAGACATCAAGGGACAAAGTGGCTACAGTATCATACAAACATGAAGACATCATGGGACAAAGTGGCTACAGTATCATACAGACATGAAGACATCAAGGGACAAAGTGGCTACAGTATCATACAGATATGAAGACATCATGGGACAAAGTGGCTACAGTATCATACAGACATGAAGACATAAAGGGACAAAGTGGCTACAGTATCATACAGACATGAAGACATCATGGGACAAAATGGCTACAGTATCATACAGACATGAAGACATCAAGTGGACAAAGTGGCTGCAGTATCATACAGACATGAAGACATCAAGGGACAAAGTGGCTACAGTATCATACAAACATGAAGACACCAAGGGACAAAGTGGCTACAGTATCATACAGACATGAAGACATCATGGGACAAAGTGGCTACCGTATCATACAGACATGAAGACATCAAGGGACAAAGTGGCTACAGTATCATACAGACATGAAGACATCATGGGACAAAGTGGCTACAGTATCATACAGATATGAAGACATCAAGGGACAAAGTGGCTACAGTATCATACAGACATGAAGACATCATGAGACAAAGTGGCTACAGTATCATACAGATATGAAGACATCAAGGGACAAAGTGGCTACAGTATCATACAGATATGAAGACATCAAGGGACAAAGTGGCTACAGTATCATACAGATATGAAGACATCAAGGGACAAAGTGGCTACAGTATCATACAGACATGAAGACATCAAGGGACAAAGTGGCTACAGTATCATACAGACATGAAGACATCATGGGACAAAATGGCTACAGTATCATACAGACATGAAGACATCAAGTGGACAAAGTGGCTGCAGTATCATACAGACATGAAGACATCAAGGGACAAAGTGGCTACAGTATCATACAAACATGAAGACACCAAGGGACAAAGTGGCTACAGTATCATACAGACATGAAGACATCATGGGACAAAGTGGCTACCGTATCATACAGACATGAAGACATCAAGGGACAAAGTGGCTACAGTATCATACAGACATGAAGACATCAAGGGACAAAGTGGCTACAGTATCATACAGACATGAAGACACCAAGGGACAAAGTGGCTACAGTATCATACAGACATGAAGACATCATGGGACAAAGTGGCTACAGTATCATACAGATATGAAGACATCAAGGGACAAAGTGGCTACAGTATCATACAGACATGAAGACATCATGGGACAAAGTGGCTACAGTATCATACAGATATGAAGACATCAAGGGATGAAGACATCAAGGGACAAAGTGGCTACAACATCAGTACTGAGCTTCATCAAGACACAACAAATTAAATGGTTCAGCCACATAAGCAGATTACCAACAGACAGTGCACCACATAAGCAGATTACCAACAGACAGTGCACCACATAAGCAGATTACCAACAGACAGTGCACAACATAAGCAGATTACCAACATACAGTGCACCACATAAACAGATTTCCAACAGACAGTGCACCACATAAACAGATTACCAAGAGACAGTGCACCACATAAACATATTACCAACAGACAGTGCACAACATAAGCAGATTACCAAAAGACAGTGCACCACATAAACAGATTACCAACAGACAGTGCACCACATAAACAGATTACCAACAGACAGTGCACCACATAAACAGATTACCAACAGACAGTGCACCACATAAACAGATTACCAACAGACAGTGTACCACAAAGAGCAAAGTTATTCAGATACAGTGGATACAAAGCAAAAGGCCGGCCACGCAAAAGGTGGACCTCCGAGATAACAGAGGCGAAGAAAAACATTATTTTATGAAGCGCACACAAAATCCCGTTCTATAAATCTCCTCTAATACTGAAGCTGTGAGGCAAATCAAGACTGGAGAAGAGAAAGAAAGACAAGGTACGTAGAGAGGCTAGCACCAGGCGTCTCATTTTTCGACGTGACGCTGAAAGACAAAACAGGAATAGAGAATAGATAGATAGACAGAATACTGAGCCGATACTACACTCAAACTGTGGTACATAGATCGAGGTAGACTGTATTTTTAAAACTAATGTACTCGTACTATACGTACATCATCATTATCATCATCAAATAGCTTGTCCTGAGCCGAACTTTGCCACCCCAACAGTCCTTCAGAATTTATCTCTCTCATAGGCCAGATGTCCTGCCTCTGCAGCCGTTATGTTCAAACCATCAGTTACATCCTGAATCCATCTTCTCCGTGGTCTTAATCTTCTTCTCTTTGCCAGTATGCCTCCTTCCATGATGGTCTTCTCCAGCCCTTCATGTCTTTTTATATGTCCAAAATGCTTCAATTTTCTCTTACTTATTTGCAGCATCAGACAGTTTTCTTTGATTTTGAGTTCTTTCTGGATAAATCTATTTGTTCTTTTTTTCTGTCCACGATATACGTTATGTAAAGATATCAAATATCTGTGTGTGTTAGTCATACATAGGTCAATGTGTGTGTGTTAGTCATACATAGGTAAATGTGCGTGTGTTAGTCATACATAGGTAAATGTGTGTGGGTTAGTCATACATAGGTAAATGTGTGTGGTTAGTCAACATAGGTAAATGTGTGTTGTAGTCTACATGAGTAAGTGTGTCGTGTTAGTCATACATAGGTAAATGTGTGTGTGTTAGTCATACATGGTAAATGTGTGTGTGTTAGTCATACATGGTAAGTGTGTGCAGGTTAGTCATACATAGGTAAATGTGTGCGTGTTAGTCATACATAGGTAAATGTGTGTGTGTTAGTCATACATGGTAAGTGTGTGCAGGTTAGTCATACATGGTAAATGTGTGTGTGTTAGTCATACATGGTAAGTGTGTGCAGGTTAGTCATACATAGGTAAATGTGTGTGTGCTAGTCATATATGGTAAGTGTGTGCGGGTTGGAGATAAACCTTGTTTGATATTTAGCTGTACAGAAACATACACATTTCATTCCTCATATTTCTTCATTTATTTAGAGCTAGACGTTCTATATGAGGTTACCTGCAGAGTGTTGTCAGCAACTAACTTTATTGATAGCTAGACGTTCTATATGACGTTACCTGTAGAGTGTTGTCAGCAACTAACTTTATTGATAGCTAGACGTTCTATATGACAGGATGAGAACTACTGTATAAGTATATGAGAACTACTGTAAAATATAGAACTACTGTATTACAAAATGAGGTCAACAAGGAGGAGACAAACTACAAATTGCTGAACTAAAGCATAATGTCCAGCAAGCAGAGATAAACAGAGATAAGCAGAGATAAACAGAGATAAGCAGAGATAAACAGAGATAAGCAGAGATAAACAGAGATAAGAAGAGATAAACAGAAAGAAACTGTATTAAGGGAAGCAGTTCGAGCAACTTCCCTTGATTGCTAAATTACTTACTTCTCCAGCCATGTGTCCATAGATTACTGTAAGACTTACTTCTCCAGCCATGTGTCCATAGATTACTGTAAGACTTACTTCTCCAGCTATGTGTCCATAGATTACTGTAAGACTTACTTCTCCAGCCATGTGTCCATAGATTACTGTAAGACTTACTTCTCCAGCCATGTGCCCATAGATTACTGTAAGACTTACTTCTCCAGCTATGTGTCCATAGATTACTGTAAGACTTACTTCTCCAGCTATGTGTCCATAGATTACTGTAAAACTTACTTCTCCAGCTATGTGTCCATAGATTACTGTAAGACTTACTTCTCCAGCCATGTGTCCATAGATTACTGTAAGACTTACTTCTCCAGCTATGTGTCCATAGATTACTGTAAGACTTACTTCTCCAGCCATGTGTCCACAGATTACTGTAAGACTTACTTCTCCAGCTATGTGTCCATAGATTACTGTAAGACTTACTTCTCCAGCCATGTGTCCATAGATTACTGTAAGACTTACTTCTCCAGCCATGTGCCCACAAATGTCTCAGAGTTGCCTAGAGCATACACGTCGGCCGTGTCCAGAAAGTTTCCTCCCCACTCCACGTAGCGGTTGAGAATTTTGTGAGACAGTTCTTCGTTGCATTGATCTGGCCAGCCCCACTGCAAAGTTCAAAGTTCACATAAAATTATCACATTGTCTACATAAAGTAGTCAGACATTTTAACCAGCAATAAACAATAACAACAAGCTGAATGTCCATGCAATATTTCTTACTGACCAGTTCTTCTGTCATGTTTGTGTGTGTGCTTGTCCATACAATATCTCTTACTGACCAGTTCTTCTTTCTTTGTGTGTGCTGATCTGAGGTTCTTCTTATAGGGTTGTCATACATCGACGTGTGTACTTCTAAAGTAGTTAGTAGGTCAACTGGAGTCTGTGTACATCTCCATATAGCTTGTCTTTGACTGTCATGCGAATTGACCATGTGTGTTCCTTCTGTTCATTATACGTTGGGCACTCTTGCAGATTGTGTGTATCAGTTTGCTGGTGTCACATGCCATTATGTCGATTCATAGTTCATATCTAAATGTTGTCATAAAAATATTGTACATTCACAGATATTTTCATTTGCTGAACTTGTGTCTTGTGTGTGTAAAAAAAAGTAAAGAAAAAGTAAAGGAGCCCTTTCATACCTCGTGGTATATAGGTCAATACAGTGTTAGGCCTGTATTTTTCATTGACCGTCGGCACACGATGGGCGATGTGGTCAGCATCACGCCGGCCGCCTTTACTTTCCCAGAGCATGTCTGGTACCCAGTTGAGGCTGGGTCGACCTGAGAGCCGTCGTGGTCGGAAAAATTCCACGCACATTGCGGGACCTGAACCCAGACCACCAGCCTTGCGAAGCGAGTTCACTAACAACTACGCTACAGCGGCTCTCGTCTTGTGTGTGTGATATCATATTATCTCAATAGTACTGTTTAACTTTGAATTGTCTTGTGTAAGTCTCATGATGTTCTTGTGTTATGTAAGTCATGATGTCTTGTGTGATGTTCATGATGTTCCTTGTGTTTTACAAGCTTCATTATCTAGTCAAAGCTGTTCAACATTTGTAACTTTTTCAATATCTTGATTGTTTATAATAACATTTCAAACTGAAATCTTGATTTATCAGAAGCTGGCTTTTACTATTGAAGGGGTTTCATCAGAGGGTTTGCTGTCCCTCTCCGTGAACCGTCTGTAATATTTGTTTCAGAATCCTGATCTCAGTGTAGGTGAGATCGAGTTCCTAGTCCATCGGACGGACGATACGAAGAGGTCCCGTGTTCAATTGAGCATGTAAAAGAACCATTGTCAGTTCCAAATCGAGAAGAGCAGGCTGGAAAGCGCTGTCTGGTCAAATCATGAAAAAAAAATAAAAACAATATTCCTACAAATATCTTCACCATCTGAAAAATTACATTGAGGACTCTCGCCGGTCCTACGGAGTTCGTGCACAGCAGCTGAGATCTTCCTGGTGTAAAAAAGAGATCAGAGCACAAATGGTTACTCACCGAAGTGCAATGATGATGGTCCAATCAATCAATCAATCATCAATCAATCAATCAATCAATCAATCAATCAATCAATCAATTATATTGTTTCTTGTATTCAAACATTTTCTCTACTGTATGTATATATATATATCATCGTCAGGTCCCGTGAATCATCCAATATTACACTGTCTTCAATATGATTAACACTTTCTGTCTTCAATATGATTAACACTTTCTGTCTTCAATATGATTAACACTTTCTGTCTTCAATATGATTAACACTTTCTGTCTTCAATATGATTAACACTTTCTGTCTTCATGAGTCAGTTCTGTCTACCTTATAGATGTTCAGTCAGTTCTGCATTTCGATGTTCAATCAGATCACATACCATGCTACAATATAACACATTCAATGTGATACTATCAAGTCGGGTTTTCTCTTGATTATTGGTTACTAGACTGACGTCATTGCACTCCGGGCAGACCCTTAGGTGCTCAGTCTCCTCAAACAGATATCGAAGAGTATGCATACTGATGGTTCCCGTGGCTCGCTGATTAAACACACCTCTAACTCTGCCTCTCAGGCATCCAGTTCGACTTGTACAACGGGTAACTTCAAACTGCCTAAATCGCTTGATCGATTCAACATCGATTTTAGTGTCCTCATCCAACAGACAGTCGCGAAGAGACCGAAGAATATCCCCTTATCCATCTTCAACTCCCCAACAATCGATGCTGTTGATGCAAGCCTGTCCGCCTCTCATTACCGTAAACACGCGCATGCCCAGGACAGTATATCCACGTAAGCCGCTGCGCTGGAGGTTAGAAACTTCTATAGACGACATCCACTCATACCGAAACCTGCCTTCTGGATCTTGTGAAGCATCGACTGAGAGTCAGATACAACAACTGCCCCAGTAAATAAAGTCCCAGAGACCCAATGAAGGTCAGCAGTAACGGCCTCGACCTCCATCCTCATTACTAGAAGTAGTTGTCATGTATGCCCCACTTCGCTCTGCAACAACCCTACCATGCGCATTAGCCAAGAAACCCCAGCCGGATTTCTCACCACGTTGAACCGACCCATCGGTATATACAACAACATCATCATCCCTTGCATTATCTTCTACCAGCTGCTTAACTGCGAGATCAGCCTTCATGTTGCCCCAATCTCTACATTCTCTTCTATCAGCAGCGTAACTGCGAGATCAGCTGTCCCAATCTCTACATTCTCTTCTATCAGCAGCGTAACTGCGAGATCAGCTGTCCCAATCTCTACATTCTCTTCTATCAGCAGCGTAACTGCGAGATCAGCTGTCCCAATCTCTACATTCTCTTCTATCAGCTGTTTTCTCTTGATAAAATCATGTCAGTAGTCCGTCAGTACAAATTGATGTCGTTTTAGAGAAATGCAAGCAGCCTCTATGAAGACTCAGTGACTCAGTACACCTCTATGAAGGCTCAGTGACTCAGTACACCTCTATGAAGACTCAGTGACTCAGTACACCTCTGAGAAGGCTCAGTGACTCAGTACACCTCTATGAAGACTCAGTGACTCAGTCCGTCTCCATGAAGACTCAGTGACTCAGTACACCTCTTGCAGGCTCCATGAATGTTATTTTGATTGTTGTATTACTGAACGACACGAGAACTGACTCGTCCCCTGACTCTAGAACAATTGAGTTCTGGTTCCTGGTCCACATTTAGCACACTATCTACAACTGACCTAATTCTACAATGTCATGTTGACACGACACTGGGCAGAAGTTAACGAGTCCAAGTGGCCAGATATTAGTTTGGTAACAAGAACATAGAATGACTAGAGTAAATTTGGTAACAATGTACAGATTCAGTCAACTAACCATGTACAGATTCAGTCAACTAACCATGTACAGATTCAGTCAACTAACCATGTACAGATTCAGTCAACTAACCATGTACAGATTCAGTCAACTAACCATGTACAGATTCAGTCAACTAACCATGTACAGATTCAGTCAACTAACCATGTACAGATTCATTCAACTAACCATGTACAGATTCATTCAACTAACCATGTACAGATTAAAGATCAACTAACCATGTACATATTAAAGATCAACTAACCATGTACAGATTCAGTCAACTAACCATGTACAGAATAAGTCAACTAACCATGTACAGATTAAAGATCAACTAACCATGTACAGATTAAAGATCAACTAACCATGTACAGATTAAAGATCAACTAACCATGCACAGATTAAAGATCAACTAACCATGTACAGATTAAAGATCAACTAACCATGTACAGATTAAAGATCAACTAACCATGTACAGATTAAAGATCAACTAACCATGTACAGATTCAGTCAACTAACCATGTACAGATTAACGATCAACTAACCATGTACAGATTAAAGATTAACTAACCATGTACAGATTAACGATCAACTAACCATGTACAGATTCAGTCAACTAACCATGTACAGATTAACGATCAACTAATCATGTACAGATTAAAGATCAACTAACCATGTACAGATTTAAGATCAGCTAACTATCTACTTCACCAAATGAGTTAAATTGATCAAGTAGAAACAGGAATGGTGAGACGAAACTTGGTGGAGGTACTGGTACAGACAGAATGTGAGACGAAACTTGGTGGAGGTACTGGTACAGACAGGGATTCGAGAAATAACAATTTTTGTTCCTGGGCACGCATGAGTCAGGTGTAATGAAAGAACTGATAGATTGGCTGGCAACGATATCAGAGGGAACTGCAGTTTACCGAAATGACATTCATAACGCACTCAGAGAGTCTTTCCGAACAGAGGAGTTTCAAGGTTGTGAATGCCACTCGCTGACCAGATTGAGAGAGATGATGTTGGTATTGATACAGCCCGAAAAGAACGACATACCAAATCCACTGGACGCTGCTGAATTTGTTGAGGCGGGGAACGTAGCATTTATGATCATGTCCGGAGCAATATGATGGATATTCTCGATATAACTGATCAGGTAAATCTCTTTGTTTGCTTACAGAATCACCAAATGTAGTTCATCCTTAGTCAACTTACCGAACTTCAGCCAATGTAGTTCATCTCTAGTCAACTTACTGAACTTCACCAAATGTAGTTCATCTCTTAGTCAACTTACCGTAACTTCACCAAATGTAGTTCATCTCTTAGTCAACTTACAGTAACTTCACCAAATGTAGTTCATCTCTTAGTCAACTTACCGTAACTTCACCAAATGTTGCACATCCCAAGCTAATGTTGGAGACCTTTATACCGGAACGGCCTAGAAAATTGTAGACAACTTTGTTCTCGTCAGGAATTGGTGTAGACATTGCTAAGAAAGATAACACAGAATTCATGATCAAACATTCAACAAACACAATCAACATTACAAACTATGAACAACAAGAAAATGGAGACTTTAAGACTAAACTTTTGTGTAAACACTGAATGTGTGTCTGACGTTATATTGTGTGTAACATAAGCACACATGTGCTGCTTTTAACACTACTAGAACGTGACAGTCTCTCTGGAAACTTTAACACTACTAGAGCGTGACATTTATCTCTTGAAACTCTAACACTACTAGAACGTGACAGTCTCTCTGGAAACTCTAACACCACTAGAGCGTGACATTTATCTCTAGAGACTATAACACTACTAGAACGTGACAGTCTCTCTGGAAACTCTAACACCACTAGAGCGTGACATTTATCACTAGAACTATAACACTATTAGAACGTGACAGTCTCTCTAGAAACTAACATTACTAGAGCGTGACAGTCTCTCTGGAAACTAACATTACTAGAGCGTGACAGTCTCTCTAGAAACTAACATTACTAGAGCGTGACAGTCTCTCTGGAAACTTACAAATCTCAAACTAATAATGTGAAGAAGCTGAGGTTTGCGAGAAGAGTTTACACAGTAACAAAACAACAGTAACAAAACAACAGTAACAAAACAACAGTAACAAAACAACAGTAACAAAACAAAGATTGATATATCACATAGAAGTGATACATTATTGATTGAGTCACGGAGAACTGAAGGATAATGTCTGTTCATTCAGTAATTACTGATGTGCACAATACAACATTGAATGCCAACTAATGTGCACAATACAACATTGAATGCCAACTGATGTGCACAATACAACATTGAGTGCCAACTGATGTGCACAATACAACATTGAGTGCCAACTGATGTGCACAATACAACATTGAATGCCAACTGATGTGCACAATACAACATTGAATGCCAACTAATGTGCACAATACAACATTGAATGCCAACTGATGTGCACAATACAACATTGAGTGCCAACTGATGTGCACAATACAACATTGAATGCCAACTGATGTGCACAATACAACATTGAATGCCAACTAATGTGCACAATACAACATTGAATGCCAACTGATGTGCATAATACAACATTGAGTGCCAACTGATGTGCACAATACAACATTGAATGCCAACTGATGTGCACAATACAACATTGAGTGCCAACTGATGTGCACAATACAACAGTGAGTGCCAACTGATGTGCACAATACAACATTGAGTGCCAACTGATGTGCACAATACAACATTGATTGCCAACTGATGTGCACAATACAACATTGAATGCCAACAAAATAACTGATGTGCACATTACATCATTGAGTGCCAACTGATATGCACAATACAACATTGAGCGTCAACAAAATAACTGATGTGCACAATACATCATTGAGTGCCAACTGATGTGCACAATACAACATTGAGCGTCAACAAAATAATTGATGAGCACAATACAACATTGAGTGCCAACTGATGTGCACAATACAACATTGAGTGCCAACTGATGTGCACAATACAACATTGAGTGCCAACTGATGTGCACAATACAACATTGAGTGCCAACAAAATAACTGATGTTCACAATACAACATTGAGTGCCAACTGATGTGCACAATACAACATTGAGTGCCAACTGATGTGCACAATACAACATTGAGTGCCAACTGATGTGCACAATACAACATTGAGTGCCAACTGATGTGCACAATACAACATTGAGTGCCAACTGATGTGCACAATACAACATTGAGAGTCAACAAAATTACTGATGTGCACAATACAACATTGAGCGTCAACAAAATTACTGATGTGCACAATACAACATTGAGTGCCAACTGATGTGCACAATACAACATTGAGTGCCAACTGATGTGCACAATACAACATTGAGAGTCAACAAAATTACTGATGTGCACAATACAACATTGAGTATCATCAAAATTACTGATGTGCACAATACAACATTGAGCGTCAACAAAATTACTGATGTGCACAATACAACATTGAGCGTCAACAAAATTACTGATGTGCACAATACAACATTGAGTATCAACAAAATTACTGATGTGCACAATACATCATTGAGTGCCAACAAAATAACACAAAAATCCAATACAACACATATACATTTCACACACACACATATCCTGCAGAACGTTCAGAATTCCATTTTCTCTACAGTAAAAGTAGACGGAGATGTTTTCTTAAATATGACAATAAGACACAAGACAATAAGTGACACAATACAACAAGACACATGACAATATGAGACACAAGACAATATGAGACACATGACAATATGAGACACATGACAATATGAGACACATGACAATATGAGACACATGACAATATGAGACACATGACAATATGAGACACATGACAATATGAGACACATGACAATATGAGACACATGACACCATGAATGATGAAGAAATGATTATTCTAAAGAGAAAGTATAAATATCAGGATATCAGGACAAACTACTTCTACTAGAAGAAGAATATCAGGACAAACTACTTCTACTAGAAGAAGGATATCAGGACATCAGGACAAACTACTTCTACTAGAAGAAGAATATCAGGACAACTACTTCTACTAGAAGAAGAATATCAGGACAAACTACTTCTACTAGAAGAAGAATATCAGGACAAACTACTTCTACTAGAAGAAGAATATCAGGACAAACTACTTCTACTAGAAGAAGAATATCAGGACAAACTGCTTCTACTAGAAGAAGAATATCAGGACAAACTACTTCTACTAGAAGAAGAATTCAGACATCAGGACAAACTACTTCTACTAGAAGAAGAATATCAGACAAACTCTTCTCGAGAAGAATGTCAGACATCAAGAAAGATACTACAGAGATATCAGGACAAACATTCTACAGAAAAAATCATCATGACAAACTACTTCTACCAGAAGAAGAATTTAGGACTAAACTTTACACTAGAAGAAGAATATCAGAACATCAGGACAACTGCTTCTACTAGAAGAAGTTCAGGAAACTAACACTACTAGAAGGAATTCTCGGAAAACTACTTCTACTAGAAGGAATATCTAGGACAAACTACATCTACTAGAAGAGAATATCCAGGAAACCTTCTACTAGAAGAAGGATATCCAGGAAACTAACTTACTAGAAGAAGAAACTAACAGAAGGACATCAGAAACTACTTACTAGAGAGAATCTCGGACAACTACTTCTACTAGAAGGAATATCAGAAACTACTTACTAGAAGAGAATTCCAGGACAAACTACTTCTACTAGAAGAAGAATATCAGGACAAACAAAACTCTACTAGAAGAAAATACAGAACATCAGGAACAAACAAAATTGCTTCTACTAGAAGAAATATCAGATTATCAGGAGACAAGGATAATGCCGTTCATTCTAAAGAAGAATATCAGACATAGGACAAACTATTCACTAGAGAAGAATATGAGGACATCAGACAAACTGTTCTACTACAGAGAGAAGAATATACAGGACAAACACTTGCTACTAGAGAAATATCAGACATCAGGACAAACTAACTTTACAATAAAATGAATCAGACATCAGGACAAACTGCTTTACTAGAAGAAGAATAATCAGGACATCAACAGGACAAAACTTACTAGAAGAAGAATATAGTGAAAAACTGCTTCTACTAGAAGAAGAATATCAGGACATCAGGACAAACTGCATTCTACTAAAGAAGAATATCGGACAAACGCTTTACTAGAAGAAGAATATCAGACATCAGGACAAACTGACTTCTACTAGAAGAAGAATCAGACATCAGGACAAACTGCTTCTACAGAAGAATGAATACCAGACATCAGGACAAACTACTTACTAGAAGAAAATATCAACTGAGACAAACTACTTCTACTAGAGAAATACAGGACATCAGGACAAACTACTTCTACTAGAAGAGGAAGAGACAATACAGACATCAGGACAACTACTTACAGAAGAAGAATTCAGGACAAACTGATTCTAAAGAAGAATATCACGACATCAGGACAGAGCTGCTTCACTAGAGAAGAATACAGACAAACTACTTTACTGAAGAAGAATATCAGGACATCAGGACAAACTACTTCACTAAAAAATGAGTCAGAACAAACTGCTTCTACTAGAAGAAGAATATCAGGACATCCAGGACAAACTACTTTACTAGAAGAGAATATCAGGACAAACTGCTTCTACTAGAAGAAGAATATCAAGACACCCAGGACAAACTACTTCTACTAAAAAGAATAAATCAGGACAAACTACTTCTCTAGAAGAAGAATGTCAAGAAAATCAGGACAAACTACTTGCTACTAAAAAGAAGAATATAGAACAAACTGTTCTACTAGAAAGAAAGAATACAAGACATCAGACAAACACTCTACTAGAAGAAAATATCAGACATCAGACAAACTACTCACTAAGAAAGAATATCAGGACAAACTACTTCTACTAGAAAGAATATACAGACATCAGGACAAACTGCTTCTACTAAGAAAAAGGAATAAGACATCAGGACAAAACTCTACTAGAAGAAGAATATCAATGACATCAGGACAAACTAACTTCTACTAAGAAAAGAATATCGGGACATCAGGACAATACACTCTACAGAAGAAGAATATCAGGACAAACTACTACTACTAGAAAAGAATATCAGACATCAGGACAAACTGCTTCTACTAGAAGAAATATCAGACATCAGGACAAACTACTTCTGACTAGAAAAGAAATGCAGGACAAACTACTCTGACTAGAAGAGAGAATATCAGGACATCAGGACAAACTGCTTTCTAAAGAAGAATATCAGGACATCAGGACAAACTACTTCTACTAGAAGAAGAATATCAGGACAAACTACTTCTACTAGAAGAAGAATATCAGGACATCAGGACAAACTACTTCTACTAGAAGAAGAATATCAGGACATCAGGACAAACTACTTCTACTAGAAGAAGAATATCAGGACAAACTACTTCTACTAGAAGAAGAATATCAGGACATCAGGACAAACTACTTCTACTAGAAGAAGAATATCAGGACAAACTACTTCTACTAGAAGAAGAATATCAGGACATCAGGACAAACTGCTTCTACTAGAAGAAGAATATCAGACATCAGGACAAACTACTTCTACTAGAAGAAGAATATCAGGACAAACTGCTTCTACTAGAAGAAGAATATCAGGACATCAGGACAAACTACTTCTACTAGAAGAAGAATACCAGGACATCAGGACAAACTTCTTCTACTAGAAGAAGAATATCAGGACATCAGGACAAACTACTTCTACTAGAAGAAGAATATCAGGACAAACTGCTTCTACTAGAAGAAGAATATCAGGACAAACTACTTCTACTAGAAGAAGAATATCAGGACAAACTACTTCTACTAGAAGAAGAATATCAGGACATCAAGACAAACTGCTTCTACTAGAAGAAGAATATCAGGACAAACTACTTCTACTAGAAGAAGAATATCAGGACAAACTACTTCTACTAGAAGAAGAATATCAGGACAAACTACTTCTACTAGAAGAAGAATATCAGGACAAACTACTTCTACTAGAAGAAGAATATCAGGACAAACTACTTCTACTAGAAGAAGAATACCAGGACATCAGGACAAACTACTTCTACTAGAAGAAGAATCAGACATCAGGACAAACTACTTCTACTAGAAGAAGAATATCAGGACATCAGGACAAACTACTTCTACTAGAAGAAGAATATCAGGACATCAGGACAAACTACTTCTACTAGAAGAAGAATATCAGGACATCAGGACAAACTACTTCTACTAGAAGAAGAATATCAGACATCAGGACAAACTACTTCTACTAGAAGAAGAATAGACATCAGGACAAACTACTTCTACTAGAAGAAGAATATCAGGACAAACTACTTCTACTAGAAGAAGAATATCAGGACAAACTACTTCTACTAGAAGAAGAATATCAGGACAAACTACTTCTACTAGAAGAAGAATATCAGGACATCAGGACAAACTACTTCTACTAGAAGAAGAATATCAGGACAAACTACTTCTACTAGAAGAAGAATATCAGGACAAACTACTTCTACTAGAAGAAGAATATCAGGACAAACTACTTCTACTAGAAGAAGAATATCAGGACAAACTACTTCTACTAGAAGAAGAATATCAGGACATAGGACAAACTACTTCTACTAGAAGAAGAATATCAGACATCAGGACAAACTACTTCTACTAGAAGAAGAATATCAGGACAAACTACTTCTACTAGAAGAAGAATACCAGGACATCAGGACAAACTACTTCTACTAGAAGAAGAACTAACGCCTTGTAGACACACACCGTCTGTATTGGCTACGAAGCATGTGATCTTGAAATCAATACCACAGTGAGAGAAGAATATTTTCCTGACAGTAACAACTCTCAGTTTTAGTCAACTTCAATTGAAGATCAGAAAAACAATGAGAAAGTCAAATGTCCGACATGATGAAAGTGCCCGGCATGATGCTGTACACATCACCCAACGTGTAGGGTTAGTCTAAGACAATTATTGCCTGTCTAACACCATATTATCCAATATGCCGCATGGTATGAAAACTGGTTCTTTTAGTTTTACTTCGATAAGAGTCATCTGTTTGAAACACGATACATGTGTTGATGTTGTGTTTTTGTTTTGGTCACTGTGGCAAAGTAGTTAAGTCCTTTCATTTAGTTCCAAAGTTCGAGGGTTTGATTGCGGACTGTATCGTTCGGTTCACCAGTGCATTTTCTCCAGACAGCCCTAGGATTGATGTCAAAGCTAAGAGTTCACGCTTTATGTAATAATATCAGCAGGTGGCGTGTCATTTCAGCAGAACGGGACTGAGTCATATGATGTAAACCCAGTGCAATGAAGTCAATCCTTCGGCCTTAGATCTGTGATGTTCAAAGTATTATATATTGGCGCGCATTTGTCTGACGTTGGTGCGCATTTGTCTGACGTTGGTGCGCATTTGTCTGACGTTGGTGCATTTGTCACGTTGAGGCGTTGATGCGCAATCTGACTGACGAATGTGTAGACGTTGATGCGCATTTGATTGCGTTTGTGGAGACGTTGGTACGCATTTGACTGACGTCTGTGGAGGAGTTGGTGCCATGTGAATGACGAGTGGAGGAGTTAGCGCCATGGGACGATTTCAATATACTAATAATACGAACCATCATCAATGTGTATCCTTTATAGGACGTTGCTCTCTTTGCAGCACATCTGAAATTCACTCTGTCTCTTACCAGTTCACCCACTTCGTCGATGGTCATATTCATGGCTTCTTTAACCCCTTGTTTACCTAAAGTTATAGGTCGAACCGCACAGAGCATCCAAGCATTTTTCTGCATTTCTACCAACTTATTTGAAAATGTAATAACTCTGTTATTTTTTGGAATATTTGTTTGAAATATCGTATTTTGAAATAAAATATGTATATGTATGTTTTGATAATAAAATTTGTGTTTGTACTGCTCTATGTACTAGTAGTACTTGATATTTGCTCAGTACTAGTATTGCATGACAGGGTCAGTTCTAGAACGCTTGCTTGGGACGTAAATCACATTCTCGTCAGTATCACTATTTTCGTCATCAGTGTCTCTCACCTGTACAGAATTTTCAGAATCTGAGTGAACAGATTCACTTAATGAATCTATCATCACTTAATGAATATATCATCATCTCCGCTATCTTCATCGTTAAATATGTCGTCAGCACCATATGACAACAACGCCAAAGCTTTTTCTGTTGGTGTAATCGTTCTGGAAGATTTCCTACACGCCATTTTGCTTGAACAATTTTTGACAAAGAGAAACACTCTTTCAAAGATATAAATAACCTTCGTACGGCGCGACAAATTGACCAATGACAATGTTTTATATAAGGGAAGATGTCCCAATGCTATAGATAGTCTATTGTAGAGGTGGTTCCCGTTTACTACACATATTTTGCTGATGAGTTTACTACGTGAATGTCTCGTGGTTGGGATACAGCAGACGCCCACCTACTACGCCACCCACCTACTACGCCCACCTACTATGTCTCGTAGTTGGTAAACAAGAGGTATCTTGTAGCCATCTTCTTTGGTCTGCCTCTGCGTCCTGGGACCCTGCCCTCTAGTATTGTTCTTTCCATGTCATCGTGACGCTTGATGTGACCAAAGTATGTAATTTTTCTGTATAGTATGTTGTTTATCAGCCAATTCTCTTTAACATTTAGTTCTGTCAGAACATCAGTGTTCTTTCTTTTTCTGTCCATGGTATTCGTAGGATCTTTCTGTAGCATTTAGTTTCAAAGGACTGACTTTTCGTTCTTAATTTCTGTGTAATAGTCCATGATTGACAAGCATAAGTAGCAATAATACGAGTAGTAACATGAATATATTTAACGCTCTTGTGTTGCTGGGATCCTCAAGAGGAGCAAAGAATAGTAACACTGCGATCTACAAGGCATGTCGTAAGAGGCAACTGAGGTGGGGTCGAGGAAGCTCCTCTCCCAAATAAAAACGTCGCAGAAATCGGATGTGCTGGCCTACTTGTAGTCGCATAACTGGTCCACCGTACAATGCTCTTAGTCTCAGATCTCATACAAATCACACAGAGTGGTTAACAAGTGGTCTATATATAGCATTCTAAGAAGAAGAAGAAGTGGAATATATGTAAGATGCCAACGTGTTCTTCAGTGAAAAAGTAAATTGTGATGTTATGTGACTGTAGAATTGTGATGTTATGTGACTGTAGAATTGTGATGTTATGTGACTGTAGAATTGTGATGTTATGTGACTGTAGAATTGTGATATTATGTGACTGTAGAATTGTGATGTTATGTGACTGTAGAATGTGATGTTATGTGACTGTAGAATTGTGATGTTATGTGACTGTAGAATTGTGATGTTATGTGACTGTAGAATTGTGATGTTATGTGACTGTAGAATTGTGATGTTATGTGACTGTACAATTGTGATGTTATGTGACTGTAGAATTGTGATGTTATGTGACTATAGAATTGTGATGTTATGTGACTGTAGAATTGTGATGTTATGTGACTGTAGAATTGTGATGTTATGTGACTGTAGAATTGTGATGTTATGTGACTGTAGAATTGTGATGTTATGTGACTGTAGAATGGTGATGTTATGTGACTGTAGAATGGTGATGTTATGTGACTATAGAATTGTGATGTTATGTGACTGTAGAATTGTGATGTTATGTGACTGTAGAATTGTGATGTTATGTGACTGTAGAATGGTGATGTTATGTGACTGTAGAATTGTGATGTTATGTGACTGTAGAATTGTGATGTTATGTGACCGTAGAATTGTGATGTTATGTGACTGTAGAATTGTGATGTTATGTGACTGTAGAATTGTGATGTTATGTGACTGTAGAATTGTGATGTTATGTGACTGTAGAATTGTGATGTTATGTGACTGTAGAATGGTGATGTTATGTGACTGTAGAATTGTGATGTTATGTGACTGTAGAATTGTGATGTTATGTGACTGTAGAATTGTGATGTTATGTGACTGTAGAATTGTGATGTTATGTGACTGTAGAATTGTGATGTTATGTGACCGTAGAATTGTGATGTTATGTGACTGTAGAATTGTGATGTTATGTGACTGTAGAATTGTGATGTTATGTGACTGTAGAATTGTGATGTTATGTGACTGTAGAATTGTGATGTTATGTGACTGTAGAATTGTGATGTTATGTGACTGTAGAATTGTGATGTTATGTGACCGTAGAATTGTGATGTTATGTGACCGTAGAATTGTGATGTTATGTGACTGTAGAATTGTGATGTTATGTGACTGTAGAATGGTGATGTTATGTGACTGTAGAATTGTGATGTTATGTGACTGTAGAATTGTGATGTTATGTGACCGTAGAATTGTGATGTTATGTGACTGTAGAATGGTGATGTTATGTGACTGTAGAATTGTGATGTTATGTGACTGTAGAATTGTGATGTTATGTGACTGTAGAATTGTGATGTTATGTGACTGTAGAATTGTGATGTTATGTGGCTGTAGAATGGTGATGTTATGTGACTGTAGAATTGTGATGTTATGTGACTGTAGAATTGTGATGTTATGTGACTGTAGAATTGTGATGTTATGTGACTGTAGAATTGTGATGTTATGTGACTGTAGAATTGTGATGTTATGTGACCGTAGAATTGTGATGTTATGTGACTGTAGAATTGTGATGTTATGTGACTGTAGAATTGTGATGTTATGTGACTGTAGAATTGTGATGTTATGTGACTGTAGAATTGTGATGTTATGTGACTGTAGAATTGTGATGTTATGTGACTGTAGAATTGTGATGTTATGTGACCGTAGAATTGTGATGTTATGTGACCGTAGAATTGTGATGTTATGTGACTGTAGAATTGTGATGTTATGTGACTGTAGAATGGTGATGTTATGTGACTGTAGAATTGTGATGTTATGTGACCGTAGAATTGTGATGTTATGTGACCGTAGAATTGTGATGTTATGTGACTGTAGAATTGTGATGTTATGTGACTGTAGAATTGTGACGAAAGAACACAAAGATTGCAGAAGTGGAAAAACATGTTCTTGGGAATGTTACGAATAAATTGAAAATGGTTTATTTTTTAAAATTAGAACAAAGCTAAACCTGGCGGAGTAAACTAGGGCGCCAATATTGTATGACACGGACGCCATGTCGCCCGCGGGCAACATGCTGCACATCGCTAGTATAGACGCTAACTTTGTGATATCAATATCAATACATTTCATTCAGAATATAATATTTGGCAGAAGGCTGAAGTAAGATGGCCTGGTCACGTTGTTCGAATGTCTGATAAACGCATTCCAAAACAGTTGATGATGGCGAGCTTGAAGGGGGCAGACGTTTAGCTGGTGGACAGACAAAAACGCTTTAAAGACACTCTTAAAGTGTCTCTGAAATGCTTCGATATAAACACCACGTGCTGGGAATCCTTGCGCAAGATCGCCAAATGTGGCGCTGTAACAACAAAGAGGAACCCGAATAGCTGAGAATCATCGCATTGTTGAGTCACAGAGAAAACGAGCAGCGCGAAAAGACAGAACACACAAAACACACATCTCTAACCTTGATCATGTATGCCCCATCTGTGGTAGGGTATTCTGTTCTAGGATTGGACTCTACAGTCACCTCGCACACACCAGAGAGGTGCAGCAGCACACGTCCGAGATTGTTGTCACTTGCGATGAACGGTTATTATAGTATTTTGTAATATTGCTTTCTTATTTAATATACATTTATGTTAGTAACTGTACAGAAGAAGAAGAAGAAGCAGAGACAGCGGTAGAGAAAGGAAATAAAAGAGAGAAAAATACATTTTGTATACCTTACCTTAACGTGACGAAGTGTCGATCAAATATGAACAAAAGTAGGTCGATGTTAAAGATATGAACACAGTATGTGTTAAGAAGGTCAGACAAGTGTTTGAATGGCAACTTTATATAACCAAATGGGTAGTCATATCAAAAGAAAAAATGCAAGTCATGATTTTAGATAAATCAGCGGTTCCCAAACTGTGCGTTATCATGAACTCCCTTTTCAATACATTTTGCTGACCCACACAAGTTTCTATATATATGAAAATGGACAGAAATGTATTGTCTGTTTGTGACAATAGTAATGTCTGCAGTTTAACATTAAAAAACAAAACATTAGGCCTATAGAATCCAAATCAAATGTCTACTTACTGCCAGATTTGAACGAATTTGTCACATCTTCAGCTCACAAAACAAATTCATTTGCATAATATATCCACATTTACACAATCCAGGAAAGTGGCATCAGTTGTTAAGCACAAAGAACATTTGAATCAAAGTTGATCTTGTTCATAGGTTGAGTCCGAGGTGATACTCTCTGATGCTGACTTTTTAATGATATTTATCGACTATACATGGTTCGGAATCAGTTTACCAGGCAAACAACAATCCCATACTCTCGTCTGATCATTATATAATTAGCTCTGATGTCTTTTCACGATTAAATCATATCTTAAACACAAAGAAACTTGTGTCTCTCTCGTTCATGAGAAGTGTGGTGTTGCATTTCACTTACAAGTCTTGTTATATCAGGCTTAATAGTTGACGCCTGCATTCTTAGTTCTGACTCCACATTTATTGAACAGTTGCTATATTTATGTTTGAAGATAAACAAGGGCAGAGAATGATATTTTTCACATAAGTATGTCGTTACAAAAGGCATCAATACTTTCAACAATCGCTTCGATATTTCCGTAAAATCTGTTTGTAAGTGTGCCCAGAAATTTGGGAGGGATTTTAATTTGAATTGCAAATTTCAGAGCACCATCCGTTGCCATTTCTATGATCTTTTCTTCCTTTGCAGCTGCTGTGATATCCACGCTTAGTTTATAAACGTTAACTACAAAAGTATATCTCATCCAGTGTTTGTTTACTCCAGGAACAGGAAAATATTCACAGAAACTATGTTTTCAAATATTTTAAGTGTCGTTTTATAAGTGATGTGTCCTTCTCGACATTCGCTAGAGAGGAAAACACAACCAATATCTCCATCGACAATCGTTCATTAAAACAAGTCAAAGACTTAACATACCTAGGAAGCTTTTTTTCAGCAAACGGAAGAATAACTAATGAAATTCAATACAGATGCAACAAAGCAAATCAAATGATAGGGCACATGGTACCAATTTTAAAATGCAAACATGTCACCATGAACACAAAAATAGCAATGTTCAACACAATCTTTCTCCCGACATTATGCTATTAGTTCCAAACCTGGATGCTGACATCAAATGATAGAAAGAAACTAGTCACGACAGAGATGAAGTGTCTACGCAGAATGCTGGGTGTAACAAGAAGAGCCCTGATGAGAAATGAAGACATCAGGAAAAAAGTGGGTACAACATCAGTACTAGACTTCATCAAGAAACAACAAATTCAATGGTTCGGTCACATAAGCAGATTACCAACAGACAGTGCACCTCAAAGAGCGATGTTGCTGCTCCGATACAATGGATACAAAGCAGAGGACCGGCCACACAAAAGTTGGACCTAAGAGATAACAGAGGTGACGAAGGAAGCTATTTATAAAGCGTACACAAGGACTTGTTCTAGAAATCTCCTCTTATTCTGACGCTTTGAGGCAAAACAGAATTGTAGAATATAAAGAAAGAAATACAATTCTTTGTTACTGAAACCAATGCAATTAGATAGGTTTAGAAATGCAACAAACTTTAGATTCGACAATCGATGATGCCACAATTCTATAACTTTTTAATCATTGCTTCGACCTTATCTTCAACTTGAAAAAGGCTAACTTCTCCAATAAAGATTTCAGTTGAGCATATTTCAATGAGTGAATATATCTGACAAGTATGATAATTATGCTAACCAGGAAACATCGGCTACACGATCACTGAGCTACACGATCAATGAGCTACACGATCAATGAGTTACACGATCAATGAGATGACATTGCTGTTCTACGATAAATAATAATAACTCGCCTCTCAATTCCCAACAACGAGACAAAACTTTACATAGTGATAACTAAGCAATTTTACCTAGTGATAACTAAGCAACTTTACATAGTGATAACTAAGCAATTTTACATTGTGATAACTAAGCAACTTTACATAGTGATAACTAACCAACTTTACATTATGATAACTAACTAACTTTACATTGTGATAACTAACCAACTTTACATTGTGATAACTAACCAACTTTACATTATGATAACTAACCAACTTTACATTGTGATAACTAAGCAACTTTACATAGTGATAACTAACCAACTTTACATTGTGATAACTAACCAACTTTACATAGTGATAACTAACCAACTTTACATTGTGATAACTAACCAACTTTACATAGTGATAACTAACCAACTTTACATTGTGATAACTAACCAACTTTACATTGTGATAACTAACCAACTTTACATTGTGATAACTAACCAACTTTACATTGTGATAACTAAGCAATTTTACATTGTGATAACTAACCAACTTTACATTGTGATAACTAACGAACTTTACATAGTGATAACTAACCAACTTTACATTATGATAACTAACCAACTTTACATTGTGATAACTAACCAAATTTACATTGTGATAACCAACCAAAAGTTACATTGTGATAACTAACCAAATTTACATAGTGATAACTAACCAACTTTACATTGTGATAACCAACCAACTTTACATTGTGATAACTAACCAAATTTACATTGTGATAACCAACCAAAAGTTACATTGTAGCAAAAGTTGATGGTGTTCACTGTCCATGTCTTTGTAAAACTGCTCACAAAGCTTTGAGTTATGTGATTTGCTTATTTATATAATTGACAATTTTGACTGATTCGTTTAAGGTCTGTTTTAATTTTTCTGACATTTTCTTAGCATCTAATGATTCCCTGGGCATTTTCTTAGCATCTAATGATTCCCTGACATTTTCTTAGCATCTAATGATTCCCTGGACATTTTCTTAGCATCTAATGATTCCCTGGACATTTTCTTAGCATCTAATGATTCCCTGGACATTTTCTTAGCATCTAATGATTCCCTGTGTATGCAGCTATGGTACCAAGTCAATTACGGTATGATTTGTTTAATACATGCTACAAGTCTAGTAAGCCTTCCAGACATTGCTCGTGCGCCGTCAACGCTAATTCCAACGCATGTCAGCCAATCCATGTCATGAAATATGATACACTCTTTTAAGCTGTTAAATGTTAAATACTTCTTCACATGTAGTGGTACCAACTAGAGATGAACAATAAGTCTTTTCATATCTTACGTAGTGTGCACCAACCGGGAGCTGAACAATAAGTCTTTTCATATCTTACGTAGTGTGCACCAACCGGGAGCTGAACAATAAGTCTTTTCATATCTTACGTAGTGTGCACCAACCGGGAGCTGAACAATAAGTCTTTTCATATCTTACGTAGTGTGCACCAACCGGGAGCTGAACAATAAGTCTTTTCATATCTTACGTAGTGTGCACCAACCGGGAGCTGAACAATAAGTCTTTTCATATCTTACGTAGTGTGCACCAACCGGGAGCTGAACAATAAGTCTTTTCATATCTTACGTAGTGTGCACCAACCGGGAGCTGAACAATAAGTCTTTTCATATCTTACGTAGTGTGCACCAACCGGGAGCTGAACAATAAGTCTTTTCATATGTGTTTCTTATGCTCATATCTTTTGTAGAACAAATAAGGTAGCCTGGTTTGTTATATATATGCTTTCGTTTAGCTGCAGGGTAAAATATAGAGATATGCCAATTCTTTCTATTATCTGTTTCTTGATATTGGTTGAGAAACTGTTGATTCACTACTACTTAACTGTGTTGTTTGACAAAAGTATTCAGAAAATGTACATCACAGCTTTCTCGTTAATAAATCACTGCAGACGCAATCATTTTTGAAGCAGATAATATAAGTTCTTCAGCTATTGTGTGTGGTTTACCGGTTTTTGCAATTAGTTGAACAACTTCCCATGAGACCCTCAATGCATTCTCATTATTGCATCCAGTAGCAGTCTTGTTAACCATTATTTTTACTTTCCCAAAGCTTCAGCTCCTTCCTTTTGAAATAATCAATGTTTTGTATGTGCTGTGTTCTTTACGTTTTGTATTGAGATATTTTTCCCAATTTTGACGGTTCATGACCTTGTTGGACAATATATCGTAACATAACACATACTGCGGCAGTTGGTTGTCTTCTGTGACTGTACACGTAAAACTAATCGATATATATTCCTTGCAATAATGACGCGCTATTTAAGATGACAGGAGGAGAGGGAGGGGTGGGAAGGGGTCAAAGGCGCAAGGAAGCGGCGCGCCAGGATTAGGGAGGTGGCTCTAATCCCCCTTCTCACACCTCCAAGTGGTGACCCTGGTAACGGTAGTTCCGGTCTGGCTAAGAGGGCAGGTGCCATGGGAGAGCTACTCTGTGGCAAGTAGAGATGCAAAGGTAGTCATGATTGATGGGATCTGCTCGCAACATAGACGAGCGAGCTCTCAGAGTGACTATTAATGCTCGCCTCTCCCGGACGATGGGAAAAGCTAGAACGACACATGTGGATCCTTGCGGGGCAGAACTCGGAGTCCGCGCATCCTCTCTCTTAATGCACTTCTCTTGAGCCGATGAGGGTGCAGGGTGATGAGTTCCGCCTATCTGCCCGCACGATGGTCGACATTGGTCAAAAGTCTAGCCCCCATCACAGAGAGGCACGAATCAAAACCATCGAAGGGACGTGGACCAGCGTGCGGCGAAATTCGGAGCCTGCGCATTCTCTCTCTTGATCCACCTCTCTAGAGCCGATGAGCATGCTGGGTGCCGAGTTGAGTTGCATGTGGGCATCATGGGGCGAAATTCGGATTTTACCCCTTCGAAGTCGGACAGCCCAGTGGGAATTGACGGAAATGGTGAGGTAGGCACCAGGGCAGAGCAAGCACACATACGAACGTTGCAAGGGTGGCACCACATGGGTCGAGACCCGTGACCCTATGACGTTTGTGGGGACCGGGTTGAGTCACAGACGGTGACAGCCCAGGCAAATGTGATCACGACACGGAAGGCACGAAAAATGTAAGCACGGAAAAAGTCGGTGGGGACAGGGTATCAGGTCAGAGCAAGCACGTACTCTGGCAAAGCCATCATAGTGGCCTCATCGAGGGCAGGCCGGCACGGCAAGCGTGGAAAGCGAGGTAAGCACTGCAGCAGCAATCATGACAGGTAAACATGGTGTGCGTCCCACCTACATGAGCTGAACTGAAAAGCCCAGCAGGGACAAAACCAGTGCGCGTTTCCGCTCGCAGGGAACTACTGCTGCATTGAAGTTTTGATTGGGGACAATCAAAGGCTAGCGGAGCAAACAACAAACAAACCTGAACGGGCGGCAAACCAAGGTGTTCATTAAAACGACCGGTTTTGCTGGGTAGATGGCGTTCATAAGCCTGGGAGGGCAGGCCGTCTAAGGGTCGCTGCCCTGAAAGAAAAAAGCAACCCACTGCCTTGTGGGTTACGGCTGGGGACAGTCAAAGGCTAGCGGAGAGCGAGCCGCACACAATAGCTGGCTGAAATCGAACACCCCACCCAAGGATAAGCAACTGTGCTCAAATAGGTGCTGAAGGTTGGTTCACGTACACTACGTTCTGATGTTTGGCTGTTTATACGAGTATATCACAATAAAAATGATAAAAAATAGCCTAGAACGATCGCGAGATAGAGAGAAAGAGAGGGAGAGAGAGAGATGACAGGAATATGTTTGCTTTTATCTTGAACAAGACTCGCCATCATCAGCGCTAGCAGGTTCAAAACTCGCTATCGTTAGCGCTAGCAGGTTCAAAACTTGCCATCATCAGCGCCAGCAGGTTCAAGACTCGCCATCATTAGTGCTAGCAGGTTCAAGACTCGCCATCATCAGCGTCATCAGTACATTTACTTTTCAGTTTCAGACAGCGATCCACCCTGAAGCTCAGACAAAATGTACTGTAGCAACATCCAATGCATGCCAAAGTTATTTATCATTTATTTCCCAAGAACGTTTCAGGCAATTACTTACTTAAATTGCATTCTTCTAGCGATGGAGTTTTTATTACACCACACTAACAGTCAAGAATGCTCCTATTTCTCAGACTGCGGCAAACTTCAAATGATCTTCCATTTTGTCCTGTCAGACACTTAGACTCCGGTCTGGTCCGAGTCCTTTGATTTCACAGTGGAACTAGTTTATAATTGTTTCATACATGTTTTCATAATGTATTTTTATCTTTGAAATGTCAAATATTAGAATATTTCTTGTATCGCTTGAGGACCTCTGTGAGTACCTCACTGACCTCCATGAGTACCTCACTGACCCCCTTGAGTACCTCACTGACCTCCATGAGTACCTCACTGACCTCCTTGAGTACCTCACTGACCACCGTGAGTACCTCACTGACCTACTTGAGTACCTCACCGACCCCCGTGAGTACCTCGCCGACCTCCATGAGTACCTCACTGACCTCCATGAGTACCTCACTGACCCCCTTGAGTACCTCACTGACCCCCTTGAGTAACTCACTGACCTCCTTGAGTACCTCACTGACCTTCTTGAGTACCTCACTGACCTCCATGAGTACCTCACTGACCTCCTTGAGTACCTCACTGACCTCCTTGAGTACCTCACTGACCCCCTTGAGTACCTCACTGACCCCCGCGACTACCTCACTGACCGCCGCGACTACCTCACTGACCCCCTTGAGTACCTCACTGACCCCCGTGAGTACCTCACTGACCCCCGACTACCTCACTGACCCCGTGTGTACCTCACTGACCCCCGTGACTACCTCACTGACCCCCGTGACTACCTCACTGACCCCCGCGACTACCTCACTGACCCCCGCGACTACCTCACTGACCCCCGTGAGTACCTCACTGACCCCCGCGACTACCTCACTGACCCCCGTGAGTACCTCACTGACCCCCGCGACTACCTCACTGACCCCCGCGACTACCTCACTGACCCCCGCGACTACCTCGCCGACCCCCGTGAGTACCTCACCGACCCCCGCGACTACCTCGCCGACCCCCGTGAGTACCTCACCGACCCCCGCGACTACCTCGCCGACCCCCGTGAGTACCTCGCCGACCCCCGTGAGTACCTCACCGACCCCCGTGAGTACCTCGCCGACCCCCGTGAGTACCTCACCGACCCCCGCGACTACCTCGCCGACCCCCGTGAGTACCTCGTCTACCCCTGTACCTCGCCGACCCCCGTGAGTACCTCACCGACCCCCGCGACTACCTCACCGACCCCCGTGAGTACCTCGTCTACCCCTGTACCTCGCCGACCCCCGTGAGTACCTCACCGACCCCCGCGACTACCTCACCGACCCCCGTGAGTACCTCACCGACCCCCGCGACTACCTCACCGACCCCCGTGAGTACCTCACCGACCCCCGTGAGTACCTCGCCGACCCCCGTGAGTACCTCACCGACCCCCGTGGGTTCGCAGACCCCAGTTTGGGAAACACTGATATAAATTATAAAAAATGTGTACCAAGAACGTTTGATACGAATATATTTGACATTATCACTGTGTCATGGCTGATAAGTTATTCAACAGTTGTTATCACGATTTAACCTGTATCTAAAGCAAACATATCTTGTCTAAACTTTGTTCTATGTTCTATAGTTAGATATTCAAGATCACATTACCCTGCACGACATATCTTGTCTAAACTTTGTTCTATGTTCTATAGTTAGATATTCAAGAAGGTATCACATTACCTGCACGACATATCTTGTCTAAACTTTGTTCTGAATGTAAAGATCAGTATTGTTTCATTGAATACAAAGATGACATTGAATACAAAGATGACATTGAATACACAGATGACATTGAATACAAAGATGACAAATCCCTATAGTGATTGTGTAATGGTAGACTATTTGTTTTAAAAAAGTAATATAGAACGATATTTATTCACCAATTATAATAGTTTGAATATAGTTTTTTTTTGTGAACTAAGATGGGGAACACACAGACACAGAACAGTAAAGCATCTGACATCACAAAATGAATATTACTAGAGTGTATGTTTACTAAGCTAGGACGGTGAAACATTCATGTCAAGGGTACAACAACAACAGCAAGCAGCATCACAAAAATCTTTCATGTATTAGCTACAAGAAAGAAACCTTTCTGTGATGGGGAAATAGTTGAAGAAACAATTAACATTACAATTGAAACAGTGTTGGACGATCATAAAGATACATCTCAGCTTATGCCTTCCCTATATAGTATACACTTGGTCATATCAAACTGTAACTAGACGGGTTGAACCAGTTTCTAACAATTTGCAATCTCAGTTATATAGTTACTTGCAGTCTCAGTTGTATCGCTACTTCCAGTCTCGTTTATATCGTTACTTGCAGTCTTCAGTTAGATCGTTACTTGCAGTGTCTCTTATATCGTTACTTGTAAGCCAAACATGTAACAACCATCGGGGCATCTCTTTGCTTTCAATAGCAGGAAAGATATTCTCCAGAATCATTTAAACCGCCTCACGGCTCATCTCGAAGGTGGTGGACTCCTTCCTGAAAGTCAATGTGGCTTTCGGAGTAATCGTGGTACCAGTGACATGGTGTTCGCTATCAGTTGCAAGAGAAATGTCAAGAACAACACCGTGACCTGTACACAGTTTTCATTGACCTGACAAAGGCGTTCGACACTGTTAGCAGAGAGGGTCTATGGTTGATCATGGAGAAATACGGCTGCCCACAGAAATTTATAAATCTGGTGCGGCAACTCCACGATGGTATGCAAGCAAGAGTCCAGGATAGCGGCGTACTGTCAGATCCCTTTCCAGTCTCAAACGGAGTTAAGCAAGGATGCGTTCTTGCACCCACGCTGTTCAGCGTGATGCTCTCTGCCATGTTGACCGATGCCTTCTGTGACGGGAGTACAGGAATCGACATCAAGTACCGCATCGACGGCGAAGTGTTTAATCTAAGGAGGCTCCAAGCTAAAACAAAGGTCAAAACCTACAACATCAGAGTTCTTCTGTTCGCTGATGACTGTGCACTAAGTGCCGGCTCTGAAGTCGAACTGCAAAATCACATGAATAAATTCTCCACCGCATGTTCAAACTTTGGTCTCATGATCAACACGGAAAAAACTGAAGTGATGTATCAACCAGCCCCTGGCAACGTCTACAAGGAACCTATGATTATGATAAATGGTACCAAACTGAAAGCACATAGATTCACATACCTGGGCAGTACACTTTCACAAAATGTAAACATAGATGATGATGTGAACTCCAGAATATCCATGGCTAGCAGTTCGTTTGGTAGATTGTACGCCAATGTCTGGCACAGAAGTGGTATCAATCTTCCGACCAAGCTAAATGTATACAGAGCTGCAGTGCTCCCAGTACTGCTATATGCCAGTGAGACATGGACTGTTTACACCCGTCATGCTAAGAAGCTGAACCATTTTCACACAAATTGTCTAAGAAAGCTGCTGAAAATCAAGTGGCAAGACAAGATCCCAGATACCACTGTTCTTGACAGAGCGGGTATTCCCAGTATTAACACCATACTTATGAAACACCAACTTTCGCTGGGCGGGACATCTCGTCCGCATGCCTGATCACAGGATGCCAAAGATATTATTCTACAGTGAAATGTCGAGTGGCAAACGCTCCGAGGGGGCCAAAGAAGAGATTCAAAGACACGCTCAAATCCTCTCTAAAATCCTTCGAAATCAAGATTGATACCTGGGAAAAAGCTGCACGGGACCGAACATCCTGGCGTTCACTCCTACGAAAGGGTGCAAAATCCTGTGAGGCAGCATGTCAAGCAGCATCAGTACTGCGTAGACAAAGAGAAAGGCCAGTGCACACGAGTCCCAGACTGTAGCAACAATCTCATGTCCACACTGTCCACGACTCTTCAAGGCACGCATCGGACTGACAAGTCACCTACGTGTCCATTGACTGATACTACATTTTGTTTGTTGGATGAAGTAAATATGTGGTTATAATCATATTTGATTGACGAACATTATTATATCGTTACTTGCAGTCTCAGTTATATCGTTACTTGCAGTCTCAGTTATATCGTTACTTGCAGTCTCAGTTATATCGTTACTTGCAGTCTCAGTTATATCGTTACTTGCAGTCTCAGTTATGTCGTTACTTGCAGACGTGTGAATATTTTGTTTTTGAGTTAGACGAAATCACGGACAGTATAGATACTGCACAGATGTGTGTATAGATACTGCACAGATGTGTGTATTTATTAAAGCAGTCTTTCTAATTTTTCAGTAAATTTCTTCCTTTTAGAGACCGGTACTAGAAAGCAAGACAGTTAACAACGTCTATTTCTTGACATTTGGGAACAAGAATAACATCAATTTTCAGATTATCTTTAAATCGTGTTTTCTCTCCACAAACCTTCCTGGCTGCCTACTTTAAGCTCAACCTACACCAACCTTCTTCCTGGCTGCCTACTTTAAGCTCACCCTACACCAACCTTCTTCCTGGCTGCCTACTTTAAGCTCACCCTACACCAACCTTCTTCCTGGCTGCCTACTTTAAGCTCACCCTACACCAACCTTCTTCCTGGCTGCCTACTTTAAGCTCACCCTACACCAACCTTCTTCCTGGCTGCCTACTTTAAGCTCACCCTACACCAACCTTCTTCCTGGCTGCCTACTTTAAGCTCACCCTACACCAACCTTCTTCCTGGCTGCCTACTTTAAGCTCACCCTACACCAACCTTCTTCCTGGCTGCCTACTTTAAGCTCACCCTACACCAACCTTCTTCCTGGCTGCCTACTTTAAGCTCACCTACACAAACTTCTTCCAGGCTGTCTGCTTTAAGCTCACCATACATCAACCTTCTTCCAGGCTGTCTGCTTTAAGCTCACCATACATCAACCTTCAGGCTGTCTGCTTAAGCTCTCCATACATCAACCTTCCAGGCTGTCTGCTTTAAGCTCTCCATACATCAACCTTCCAGGCTGTCTGCTTTAAGCTCTCCATACATCAACCTTCCAGGCTGTCTGCTTTAAGCTCACCATACATCAACCTTCCAGACTGTCTGCTTTAAGCTCACCATACATCAACCTTCCAGGTTGTATGCTCTCCATACATCAACTTTCCAGACTGTCTGCTTTATGCTCTCCATACATCAACGTTCCAGGCTGTAAGCTCTCCATACATCAACCTTCCAGGCTGTAAGCTCTCCATACATCAACCTTCCAGGCTGTATGCTCACCATACATCAACCTTCTTCCAGGCTGTAAGCTCTCCATACATCAACCTTCTTCCAGGCTGTAAGCTCTCCATACATCAACCTTCTTCCAGGCTGTAAGCTCTCCATACATCAACCTTCTTCCAGGCTGTAAGCTCTCCATACATCAACCTTCCATAAGAAAATATTTTCTTCTTCTTCAAACGCTACATATCAACAACTTGTTAACCCCTCTTTGTGATTTGTATCTAATCCAAGCCTAAGAGCGATTGTACGTTGTACCAGTTAAGCACTTACAAGTAGGCCAGCACATTCGGTGACGCTTTTCATTTCCTATGTTTGCTTCCCTATGCGCCCCTACCTTAGCGCCTCTTACGACATGCCTTGTAGGTCGCAATGTTAGTATTCTTTGCTCCAATTGAGCGCCCCGGCAACATACGGACGTAGAATATAACAATAATCTTTCATTCATGATTTCATTTTTGTGAAAACTGACACAATTTGTAAACATCTGAAATCTCATACAAAGATTCCCTTTGTTCTGTTTATATTAGATTATTAATTGATCAAATAAGGGAAGGTTTGCTTGCTGATCTTTCTTTGTTATTAACCAAATTTCATGTTTAACACTTGACGACCAAAATATAATTTGACTTAGCACATGACTTTAATTTCAAGTTATGATTGTAGTTCACTCCCTTTCCTTTCTTAGAGTTGAAGTCAAATGTGTGCGTTACTTCCCATCTTAAATAGTTCAAGTTGGTAACAGTGCAGTGATGATTTTACAGGTCAAGAGTATTGTAGGTTGATTCAGTTGTGTCTTGCCATGAAATCTTAGTCAATAAGAGATAAACCGACTTGTATCTAGTTGCATGTTAGAGAAGAAACAGCAAGTAAATATATGGAGAGATGAACCAACTTGTATCTAGTTGTTAGAGAAGAAATAGCAAGTAAATATATGGAGAGAATAGAGTGAGATATGTTGCATTTGTTGACTGTATTTGTTGTAAATAATAGTGTGAGATATGTTGCATTTGTTGACTGTATTTGTTGTAAATAATAGTGTGAGATATGTTGCATTTGTTGACTGTATTTGTTGTAAATAATAGTGTGAGATATGTTGCATTTGTTGACTGTATTTGTTGTATATGCTGTATTATTTGAACACCCAACATTTCTGATTAGCGATTAGTGAAAATCATCATCATTACACTCTGGACATATCAGTCGGTGCTCAGATCTCGTCCTCCTAAACATTTCCATCAGCAAATGAACAATTCAGTTCAAACGTCGTGTACAAGTAACAAAATATTCATATCTGGCAGTTCCTGGTTTCACTCTCATCTCACTTCACTCTGGATATGGACGCAGCTTCATGTGTGTCTGTAAAAACAAATCATCGATCGGATCGTCTTATCTTATGTCAACGATTCTATCTGACCACTCCACTATCCTTCTTTCATCGATCACTGCTGTGTCAGCCAGTCGATCTGCTTGTTCATTGCCCTTTATATGACAAACCAATAACGTAATAGGGGCAAAGCATTAACACGTTCTTGGGGAGGGGAAGGAAGACCATACACTTGCTGCATAGAGTGGCTAACAAATAATCCCTTTAGAATGACGGTTCAAGAGAAAATAAAAATAAAAATGTAAGGAACTGTTAGGTCAAAGCAAACCCACACATTTCCTTAAGCCTAAACTGTTTGGATGCCCTGTTATGCATTCATTGGTTTCTATTAATCGGGGTGCAACATATTCCCCTTCTCGACGCAACAGCATACATTGCAATAGAGGGTCAGTTTGGTTGTTGAGAATGAACACAACGAAAAAGAACATTCATTCATTGATAGTAGATGGTCTCAAATAGTTCATGGTGTCTATCAATCAATCAAACATGTCTATCGATCAATCAAACATGTCTATCAATCAATCAAACATGTCTATCAATCAATCAAACATGTCTATCAATCAATCAAACATGTCTATCAATCAATCAAACATGTCTATCAATCAATCAAACATGTCTATCAATCAATCAAACATGTCTATCAATCAATCAAACATGTCTATCAATCAATCAACCATGTCTATCAATCAATCAAACATGTCTATCAATCAATCAAACATGTCTATCAATCAATCAAACATGTCTATCAATCAAACAAACATGTCTATCAATCAATCAAACATGTCTTTCAATCAAATATGTCTATCAATCAATCAAACATGTCTATCGATCAATCAAACATGTCTATCAATCAATCAAACATGTCTATCAATCAAACATGTCTATAAATCAATAAAACATGTCTATCAATCAATCAAACATGTCTATCGATCAATCAAACATGTCTATCAATCAATCAAACATGTCTATCAATCAAACATGTCTATCAATCAATTAAACATGTCTATCAATCAAACATGTCTATCAATCAATCAAACATGTCTATCAATCAAACATGTCTATCAATCAATCAAACATGTATATCGATCAATCAAACATGTCTATCAATCAATCAAACATGTCTATCAATCAAACAAACATGTCTATCAATCAATCAAACATGTCTTTCAATCAAATATGTCTATCAATCAATCAAACATGTCTATCGATCAATCAAATATATCTATCAATCAATTAAACATGTCTATCAATCAATCAAACATGTCTATCAATCAAACATGTCTATCAATCAATAAAACATGTCTATCAATCAATCAAACATGTCTATCGATCAATCAAACATGTATATCAATCAATCAAACATGTCTATCAATCAAACATGTCTATCAATCAATTAAACATGTCTATCAATCAAACATGTCTATCAATCAATCAAACATGTCTATCAATCAAACATGTCTATCAATCAATCAAACATGTCTATCGACCAATCAAACATGTCTATCAATCAATCAACATGTCTATCAATCAATCAAAATGTCTATAGTTCAATCAATCAAACTTGTCTATCAATCAATCAAACATGTCTATCAATCAATCAAACATGTCTATCAATCAATCAAACATGTCTATCAATCAAACATGTCTATCAATCAATCAAACATGTCTATAGATCAATCAAACATGTCTATCAATCAATCAAACATATCTATCGGATCAATCAAACATGTCTATAGTTCAATCAATCAAACACCTCTATCAATCAATCAAACATGTATATCGATCAATCAAACATGTCTATCAATCAATCAAACATGTTTATCAATCAATCAAACATGTTTATTAATCAATCAAACATGTCTATCATCAATAAAACATGTCTATAATCAATCAAACATGTTTATCATCAATCAAAACATGTTTATCGAGCAATAAAACATGTTTATCGATCAATTAAATATGTCTATCAATCAATCAAACATGTCTATCAATCAATCAAACATGTACATTTAAATTAAACATCCGTCTACAAATGAAAGATGACTCAGCATAGTAATCTTTTCAACTTGTTCTTTTATTAATTATTATTACAATGACATTTTTCATTTCAAACAGAATGTTACATCGTTTCATGAACAAATAATTTTATTTATCTGTATTAATCACATCTAACTCAATCATACATATCTGGTTATCTGTATGCCACATCTAACTCAATCATGCAAGTTGGACTTGGAAAATTTTCCATTATAAGATAACCTTCAGTCTAGCACAATGTCAAGGTCGAGGGTTAATTCTGACGTCATGTTACACATCTTGTAGTTATTTATAGAATATGACAATTGTGTGTGGTCATCATCACACGTGATGGACGAGCATCATTTATAGAATGTCATGTACAACATTTGTTCATGACGTTTCACACAATAACTATTCCAGTGATTTGTCTTCTGTCAATGTAACACTTGTTACAATACTGATATATGGGCATCCTCTCTTACAATACTGATATATGGGCATCATCTCTTACAATACTGATATATGGGCATCATCTCTTACAAATGTATTTCCTCATTTATCCAACAATCTTTGATTAATTGCACACTATGGAGCTCTACATATTTCCGTTATCTTCGTATTAATCTTCTCACAGACGCCCCCATATATATATATGGTGTGTGTTGATTCCTTGATTCTTAAATACCCATGTATTTCTCCCAACATTATGTTACCATTGCCAAACCTGGACACTGACATTAAATGATAGAAGAAAACTAGTCACGATAGAGATGAAGTGTCTATGAAGAATGTTGGGAGTAACAAGAAGAGACCGGTTGAGAAATGGAGTAATCAGGAAAAAGTGTGTACAACATCAGTACTAGACTTCATCAAGAAACAACAAATTATATAGTTTAGCCACATAAGCAAATTACCAGCAAACAGTGCGCATCAAATGGTAAAGCTACTCAGATACAGTAGAAACAATGCGAAAAGTCGTCCACGTAATAGAATGACTATATAATTTACAAGACAGTGAAAGACACCAACATATGAAGATCAGGAAACAAGAACCAGTTCTAGAAACTTCTTGTTTATCATGACGCTATCAACTAAAAGACGACTAGAGAACAAAAAACAAAACCAAGAGAAAGAAATATTCGTATTGTTTTTGTAATTCTCTTTCTCTTGAGAAATATCGAATATTGATTTCTTTATACTTTCATAGACAAACTCTTGTTCTTTATTTCATGTTTGGCTAACATTCTTGCTCTGACTCGTATGTCATCCCTGGTTCCTTCATTGTTCCCTCCTTGTTCGTGTTTGTCTCTTAGTGATACTTTCCGCTACCAGGTACATGCACAGTGTCAGGGCACGTCACATTCCATTGAGAGTTTTCTTGAGAGAAATATACTTAGATTGTCGACCATGTGATGAGAAGGGGAGGTTTACAACACATTGTAACAACTGATAACATCGAGGGGAGACGAGACAGAGGGAGACAGAGGGAGACAGAGGGAGACAGAGGGAGACAGAGGGAGATAATTTGGAATATCCTGACTTCATGACACAGAAGAGCGTCAATATCTTCATTTTCTTCTTCGGACGCTCCATATCGACCAATTGTTAACCACTCTCAGCGATTTGTATGTGATCTGAGCCTAAGAGCGATTGTACGTTGTGTCAGTTATGCACCTACTAGTAGTCCAGCACATCCGATTTATGCGACGCTTTTATTCAATAGGGTAGCTTCCTGGACCCTACATCAGTCGCCTCTTGCGACATGCCTGGTAGGTCGTAGTGGTACTATTCTTTGCTTCTCTTGCGTGCCTTGACCCCACACGAGCGGCTGATCCGAGTTGATAGCAAACATCAGAGACAGATAAGCACGGCGTCGAGTGATTACCAGGGCCCAAATTTGGGGTGTAAAGAATAGAACCACTGTTACCTGCCACGCATGTCGTAGAAGCGACTAAGGAGGTTTGGCTGAAATCGGATGAACGTGTCCTAAACGTGTAAAAGTCTATGCGTTTAGGGGCCTACAAACCAATGTGCAACGTATACACGTTCTTGGCAAAGATCAAACATATCACGAGAGTGATTAAAATTGGTTGTAAAGAACGAACGCAAAGAAGAAGAAGATAAGCAGGGCTTCTGATGAATTATGCAGCAGAATGTCTTATGCTTGTATGTGTTTGAGAGCATTTCAATTCTCTATGTCCGGCAATGTCATCTATCTCTCTATCTCCGGCATTGTCATCTATCTCTCTATCTCCGGCAATGTCATCTATCTCTCTATGTACGGCATTCTCATCTATCTCTCTATGTCCGGCATTCTCATCTATCTCTCTATGTCTGGCAATGTCATCTACCTATATATCTCTGTTTATGTAACCATCGCCTGATCCCCCACGACGTAGAGACGGCAGGGTTTAGGACACATATATTAAAGACAAATACATTACGTAAAAATTATAACTAATGACATTTGACTTCAAGTTCTCACAACAGAAAGTCCATTAACACAGAAAGTCATAATCGTTGTCTCTCTCACACACACACACACACACATAATATAGTGAGCACAGAAATGACGTCACGCTTCCACATTTTCAGTAGTAATTCTGAGTTTCCTTGAATAATTTGATCCACATGTAAACTGGACATAAAGTTAGTCAGTGGACTGTAGACTGGACATAAAGTTAGTCAGTGGACTGTAGACTGGACATAAAGTTAGTCAGTGGACTGTAGACTGGACATAAAGTTAGTCAGTGGACTGTAGACTGGACATAAAGTTAGTCAGTGGACTGTAGACTGGACATAAAGTTAATAAGTGGACTGTACATAAAGTTAATAAGTGGACTGTAGACTGGACATAAAGTTAATAAGTGGACTGTAGACTGTACATAAAGTTAGTCAGTGGACTGTACATAAAGTTAATAAGTGGACTGTAGACTGGACATAAAGTTAGTTAGTAAACTGGACATAAAGTTAGTTAGTAAACTGGACAAAGAAGTTAGTAAGTGGACTGGACAAAGAAGTTAGTAAGTAGACTGGACAAAGAAGTTAGTAAGTAGACTGGACAAAGAAGTTAGTAAGTAGACTGGACAAAGAAGTTAGTAAGTAGACTGGACAAAGAAGTTAGTAAGTAGACTGGACAAAGAAGTTAGTAAGTAGACTGGACAAAGAAGTTAGTAAGTAGACTGGACAAAGAAGTTAGTAAGTAGACTGGACAAAGAAGTTAGTAAGTAGACTGGACAAAGAAGTTAGTAAGTAGACTGGACAAAGAAGTTAGTAAGTAGACTCGACAAAGAAGTTAGTAAGTAGACTCGACAAAGAAGTCATGTGCTAGTTTGTTGACACGGTTTGCATTGAGTTTGAATGAATACTCGTACGGATACGGGTTCTTTGGTGCAGATACATCATCTAGTTGCTCCATCTGAAAGTAGAGAGCAATACATTAGCTTACAAAAGTGATGATAGATTTCAAAAAGTTGAGATTGTATACGGATGAGATTGTATACGGATGAGATTGTATACGGATGAGATTGTAGACAGACAAGATTATAGACAAGATTGCAGACAGATTGGGTCAGAGATACTAATCAAACATGGTCAGACTACACACACAGACAAACATTTTAGCTCCATCAGACAGGGTGCCCACCTCCTTCGCAATATCTCCTACAACTGACCGTACCAGTTCGATGAGCCTACTCATATACCTGTTGTACTGTTCTTTTCCTGATATACCAATCTTCAATCCCAGATCTTACACTCTAACAGTTGACTTGGATTGGTTTAAAAGAAAATCCTCTTTGCGGCCACACTCTATGAGGGTGTTCAAAATGTCAGCTCTATCCATTGAATGACCCCGTGAGATTGTCGCAGAGCTAGCCAGCCTGTCTGCTCTCTGATTGCCAACGACACCCATGTGCCCTGGTGATATGGTGGCAGAGTCAGTCAGCCTGTCTGCTCTCTCATTGCCAACGACACCCATGTGCCCTGGTGATATGGTGGCAGAGTCAGTCAGCCTGTCTGCTCTCTCATTGCCAACGACACCCATGTGCCCCGGAACGAAGATATATGTTATTCTACAAATTGTTGACGCAAAGAACTAAAGCAGTCCCCAGAGCATATCCTGCAAGACTGCCCCATCCCAAGCACTGTGAAATGAAATCTGGCCAACAGAAACAACCCTACAAAACAAATTATGGGGTACCGGTGAAGATCTCAAGCGCATCACCCTGTTTATAACACATACAGGAGTAGTCGCGTAGCAGAAGTAGAACGCAGAAGAAGAAGCAGTAGTGATTCAGTCCATTACCTGCACGAATAGCCTCTACCTTGTATATGCAGTCCATTACCTGCGCACCGAACTAGCCTCTATCTTTTATAATAGCAACTTTACCGCAATAATATCCTCTCTCTCTCTCTCTCACTCTCTCACTCACTCTCTCTCTCACTCTCTCACTCACTTCTCTCTCTCTCTCTCCACTCACTCTCACTCACTCCTCTCTACTCTCTCACTCACTCTCTCTCTCTCTCACTCTCTCTCTCTCCCACTCTCTCTCACTCACTCTCTCACTCTCTCACTCACTCTCTCTCTCATTGAAATTAAAATCGTGACATATCCTTTTCACAGGACGTAGTCATCAAACAACAGTAAACGTGTCGCCGATTTTCTAGGCACCACTTATACGTTCAGTCGTTTGCCTATGCTTTCTGAACGGTGAGGTCTATTGTTCATGTTTTTGATTACTTTTCCTATTGAACTTAGTCAAAATCTTAGCTTAGTCACTCAGAAAATATAACATTTCTGGACATCATACATATTTATCTCTTTGTATTCTGTGACTTCTCTACTTTGTTCTTTTGTTCTTTCTAAAACTTGTTCTTTTCCTACTAATTCTTATCTTGTTCTTTTGTTCTTTTGTTCTTTTGTTCTTTTGTTCTTTTGTCTTATTTTGAATCATATCTTCAGGCAGATAAGAAAGATAAATATTCTAAGACAGATAAGAAAGATAAACATTCTAAGACAGATAAGAAAGATAAACATTCTAAGACAGATAAGAAAGATAAACATTCTAAGACAGATAAGAAGGAACATTCTAAGACAGATAAGAAAGATAAACATTCTAGACAGATAAGAAAGATAAACATTCTAAGACAGATAAGAAAGATAAACATTCTAGGCAGATAAGAAAGATAAACATTCTAAGACAGATAAGAAAGATAAACAAAGAATTGAGAACACAATATTATCAGAGTGTAGTCTCAAACCTCCTCCTTAGTCAAATCCAGCCATTAACTCCATGTTGTCATCAGTTGTGCAAGAGTTCTAGCCCTATGATAACTGAAGAGACAAACTCTCGCTGTAAAGCCATCTGATGGCTACTGGGTTATAGTCCGTTTGGAGACATGACAATATTCAGTAATATATCATTGCAACGGACATCAGACACCATGGATCTTACTTCATAATCAAATCACAACAAGACAAGAACAAAGATGTACTATGACAAAAGACTAAGAACAAAGCTGTACTTACGACAATTTATTTAGGTAGCAATTTTGATTGCACAAGAAATGTTAAAAAGAAATTATGATACGAATTGGCAAAGCAACATCAGCTTTTAAAGTCTAAATAAAATATGGAACTGCAAGTTATATAGTATTAAAACTAAATTACAATTTTCAATTCAAATGTTTATCAATCCTAACATATGCCAGCAGATTGGAAAATGACTAAAGATATAAGAAGTTGAATGCATTTGAAAATAGATGTCTGAAATAATGATATAAAATGGAATGAATTCAGAGAAGTGATGAAATCAGAGACATGTCTTCAACACTAGTGACAACTATTATAAGAAAGAGAAGATGGAGATATGTTGGACACACTTTGATGAGAAATGATCAATGAATATCAAAGCAGGCATTGAAGTGGGATGCAAAGGGTTCAAGAAGAGGTTGCTAAAGAGACCCTGAAACGAACTTTTGCTGAGAGAGGCAAAGTATCGGTCTCAGTTCCATGGATGCGATTGAGTGAGTTGCCCAGATAGAGCTGTATGGAGAAATTACTTGCAGGTCCTATGTAACGTAAACGGTCGAGAGAATTATTATTATTAATATTCACTTCATTTGTCTTAATAATATTTATATAAATTGTTTATATAAATCCTATTCCTATTAACTTGATTATAGTATAGTTTAGATCAACTAAATGAACGTAAGGTTCAAACAGACAAGATGAACTTCATGTTCACATCAGCAACGAAATAATGCATGCACACAGTACACACAGTGAACACCGTGCACACAGTACACGCAGTACACACAGTGCACACAGTGCACATAGTACACACAGTACACAAATTGTTTGACAAAATACCATCATATTTCAAGACAAGGTAGTCAAAATGGTAAATTGAGATGTCATGTATGATGTCACCAAGAACGTAAATTGAAATGTCATGTATTATGTCATCAATAACGTAAATTGAGATGTCATGTATTATGTCATCAAAAACGTAAAGTGAGATGAGATATAACAGTAAATTCAAGAAGAAAGAGGCAACACTTACATCGCTTCTTGCCAATGGCTTCGACAGTTTCAAGTACATCAAATGACTGATCATCAAACATATTCCAAGACGGGGCAGACTGCATGGCATTGGATTGATTTTCTGTAGTCCATCCAATCCTGCCTTCTGTGGGTTTGACCTCTCGCTTGACCTTGCCAGTCAGGAAACCTCTGTAAGTTATAACGGTCAATTGATAAGTTCATTTAATCACTACCGTCTCTATAAATGGGATTATCAAACGTTAAAGTTGGATTAGCAAACGTTAAAATGGGCTTATCAAACGTTAAAGTTGGATTAGCAAACGTTAAAATGGGCTTATCAAACGTTAAAGTTGGATTATCAAAACCCTAAAGTGGGCTTACAAAACCGTAAAATCGACATAATTTTATTGCATTCTCTCGTACCGTTAAAAGTTACATAGGACATGGCATGCAAGTAATTTCTCCATACTGCTCTATCTTGTGCAAATCTTTCAATTTTCTTTATGGAGAATATCAAATATTCTGATCTATCTCACTAAAGCTCGTTTCACTGATCCGCTAGGTCGTCCTCTCTTCTTCCTGAACCCTTTACCACCACAACAATACCTGATTTGTGAACTCGTCCGAAGTTCGGTTTCAAGTCCGGATGAAAAAGGAGGATGACTCGTGCGTCAGGCCATCTATCTCATCAGATGTAACTTTGAGAGCTGAGTTACATAAACTTGCGATGATGGAAGACATCTATCTCATCAGATCTAACTTTGAGAGGTGAGTTACATAAACTTGCGATGATGGAAGACATCTATCTCATCAGATCTAACTTTGAGAGGTGAGTTACATAAACTTGCGAGGATGGAGGTCAAGTCGACATATTAACCCTTGATCGTGTCTTGCTATTACGTACAAAACAGGGAGGGAGGGGGTGGGGGGTTACAAGTTTCTAGAGTCAGTTGACTAATGCCCCAAAGTAACCTTATCTGACCAATAGAAGAATGATGACTCACCCTTTGAGTGGACTCCAGGGTAAAACACCAATGTGCTCAGACTTGCATGCCTGGAACGGTTCATACTCAGACATTCGGCTGACCAGGCTGTATTGTTGCTAAAATAGAGATGACATATGATGTACAACTCGTACATCATCAACTACTGACATCTGACATTCGAACATATGACATGACATGAGAACGATGATATAGCAACATGACATGAGAATGATGATCTAGCAACATGACATGAGAACGATGATCTAGCAACATGACATGAGAACGATGATCTAGCAACATGACATGAGAACGATGATTTAGCTACATGACATGAGAACGATGATTTAGCTACATGATATGAGAACGATGATCTAGCAACATGACATGAGAACGATGATCTAGCAACATGACATGAGAACGATGATTTAGCTACATGACATGAGAACGATGATTTAGCTACATGATATGAGAACGATGATCTAGCAACATGACATGAGAACGATGATTTAGCTACATGATATGAGAACGATGATCTAGCAACATGACATGAGAACGATGATTTAGCTACATGATATGAGAACGATGATCTAGCAACATGACATGAGAACGATGATTTAGCTACATGATATGAGAACGATGATCTAGCAACATGACATAAAACAAGATGATATAACTAAATATAATACTAGAACATATAACAATATATAATCCAAATAACATATCAAGTGCAGACTGCAGTAAAACTATGTAGCAATGACGAATATCGTACAAAGTACTGAAGTTTTACCAAGTAGAAATCTTCTTCTGCTCAATAATATCTGTGTTTATGTTAAATGTATGTGTGTTTATGTTAAATCTATGTGTGTTTATGTTAAATGTATGTATTTCTAATTTATATATTTGCATATTATTGTTTTATTATCATTTTACCATTAATAAATTTGTTGAAACTTATTCTATTATTTGTTTTAGTCATACATTTCTATTTTACAGCAGTTAGAGATTAATGATTGAAGACGGAAGACTAGATAGAGATATAGAGGCTAGAGTACAAAAAGTAAATGCTGTAACCTACCAGCTAGCCCCATTGTTAAGGCACCCAAAAATTTCACAGGCAGCTAAGCAACAGATGATCAACAGCATTTTATACCTACTTTGTGTTACCAGGCCAAACATGGACATTGAGCAAAGCGCAGTCACAAAAATAACTACATGTGAAATGCGTTGCCTGCGAAAAGTTACCAACAACACAAGAAAAGACAGAATCACCAACATCAGCATAAGAAGAAAGTTGGCACAAAGCCGTGCTTGAATTACATACATAAACAAAGAATGAAGTGGTTTGGCCACTTAATAAGAATGCATCCAAACTCCACAGTATATAGTCTTCTACAACAGAACATCAGGAAAGAAGGCAAGAGGAAGACCATGGAAAAGATGGTTAGATGGCGTAGCAGAATCCCGTGAAAGATCAAAGATAACAATCACACAAGCCACCAGAACAGCGCAAGACAAAAACAGAAAACCACGACACTGGGCAACAACCCGGTAGCAGTGTGACGACAAAAGAAGAAAGAAGAGATTAATTGTATCTGTGAAGTGACATAGGAACTATCTTAATATCTTCTCATTTGTTTGCTATCCGTTACTTGATAAAGACCTTTTGGTAGAAATGTTAATGTCTCATGATTTTTGTACTTTGTAAAACAACATTATTTCATACTTCCGTGTCCGGCTTCAAATGACATATGACAAAATATAACCAAACAACAGACGGAATAAGTACTCACCTGGAGGCTAATGATGGGGTAATTGTAACTAAACAAGAGACAGGTAGACTAAATAAGAACTCACCTGGAGACTAATGATGGGATTAAGTTTAACTAAACAAGAGACAGGTAGACTAAATAAGAACTCACCTGGAGACTAATGATGGGATTAAGTTTAACTAAACAAGAGACAGGTAGACTAAATAAGAACTCACCTGGAGACTAATGATGGGATTAAGTTTAACTAAACAAGAGACATGTAGACTAAATAAGAACTCACCTGGAGGCTAATGATGGGATTAAGTTTAACTAAACAAGAGACAGGTAGACTAAATAAGAACTCACCTGGAGACTAATGATGGGATTAAGTCCCAGTTTATCTATAGTAGCAACCAACTTCTGTAACTGCCAGCCAGTAACGTTACTGAGACCCAGGTATCGTACTTTTCCCACACGAACCAGGTCATCTAATGTCCGTAATGTTTCTTCAACAGGTGTGGCGTTATCAAACAGGTGGGTCTATGCAGGTATGAGATAGATACAGGTAACATAGATCATGTTTGATACATACAGGTAACATGGATCATGTTTGACACATACAGGTAACACAGATCATGTTTGATACATACAGGTAACACAGATCATGTTTGACACATACAGGTAACATAGATCATGTTTGATACATACAGATAACACGTTTCATATAAAGTTTCATTTCTAAAGTAAGAGGGCAGCAACATAAGGTGTATGCTTGAGCTGGTTGCATGGAAACAAGTAGCATATGTCTGACTACTGGAAGAAGAGTATGTGTGACTACTGGAAGAAAGGTAGGTGTGACTACTGGAAGAAAGGTATGTGTGACTACTGGAAGAAAGGTATGTGTGACTACTGGAAGAAAGGTATGTCTGACTACTGGAAGAAAGGTATGTATGACCACTGGAAGAAAGGTATGTCTGACCACTGGAAGAAAGGTATGTCTGACTACTGGAAGAAGGGTATGTCTGACTACTGGAAGAAGGGTATGTCTGACTACTGGAAGAAAGGTATGTCTGACTACTGGAAGAAAGGTATGTCTGACTACTGGAAGAAAGGTATGTGAGTGTGTCTATTGTCATAGTCTTAAATTACATTGCACTTCTAATGAGTAGTCAAAGTGGTAGACAAGACGATTTGTATCCCAAACATTCATGCACAAGGCATTACTTATAGGCTAATTCTTACTTAACCAGAACTACTTACATTAAAGGGTATTGTTCAATTAAATGGTATTGTTCAATTAAATGGTATTGTTCAATTAAAAAGGGGTTCATCAGTCATTTAAATTGCTTTAAAATAAACAAACAAACAACTGCGGAAGTTTAACAATGAATCAATACAACAAACAGACCCACACACACATTAGCACCCACTTCCACAAACACACCAACCACACACCTGGAAGAAGTTTAACAAAATGTGGCTACAACAAACATCTTCCAACCATACACCTGGCAGAAGTGCCCTTACCTGGTAGAGATCCACAAAGTCTGTGTGAAGTCTGTGCAGACTTGCGTCAATACTGGCAGTGATGTGTCTTCGGCTAAGACCTCCGTTGTTGACGTTGTCAAGGGGACCCACTGGATACCGACATTTGGTTGCTATGACGAACTTGTCACGTGGCTGTCTGAGGGTAGAACATCAGTAGTTATGTTTCACAGAGCAGTCAATCAGTCAGTCCGTTCAGGTGAGACAGAACTTAGTCATTGATCAGTCACGAGTTATTCTTTGATCAGTCACCAGTCATTCTTTGATCTGTCACGAGTCATTCTTTGATCAGTCAAGAGTCATTCTTTGATCAGTCACGAGTCATTCTTTGATTAGTCACGAGTCATTCTTTGATCAGTCACGAGTCATTCTATGATCAGTCACGAGTTATTCTTTGATCAGTCACGAGTTATTCTTTGATCAGTCACGAGTCATTCTATGATCAGTCACCAGTCATTCTTTGATCAGTCACGAGTCATTCTTTGATCAGTCACGAGTCATTCTATGATCAGTCACCAGTCATTCTTTGATCAGTCACGAGTCATTCTTTGATCAGTCACGAGTCATTCTTTGATCAGTCACGAGTTATTCTTTGATCAATTAGTATTTAATGTTCACATGTGTTGTGTGGTATTGATATCAGGGAAGACTGCAGTAAAACTATGTTGCTATGACGACACACGTAAACACAAAGTACTGTAGTTTTGAACAATGAACATGAACAATACACAGCAACGTTTCGACTAAAAGACCTTCATCAAATAAAGGATACACCAGAAGTGAAGAAATACATCTCTTTCACGTCACACAACATATAGAATGAGAACATAAATGACTAATGTCTCTTAAATGACAATATGTCACTAAAAACGAATAACGAAATTAATGCACAAAAGTAGAAGAAACAAAAAGATAAGCATTAATAAACATATATATATATATATATATAAAACATATATACATTTAACATATACATATATAGAATATAGAACAAGAGAAGAGAAAGTACTAAGAAACATATGAATGTAGAGCGTTGAGTCCATGAGGTCGCAAGGTACCATATAACGATATAAAACGATTCTCCATAGCAAATTGACTTCGATCATCAGAGGAATATGATCGGATAGCTGTAACCTGGATATCACGAGCTCCCAAATGGTCATTCCCATTGGAATTAGTGACTACAGGGGTTACCGAACATTGGCGTATATCAAGTCACTAAGCGTTTTGCCAGTTTCACTGATATATGTCTTGTCACAATATGTATATATATGTTATATGTCTTTTCACAATATGTATATATATATGTCATATATGTATGTCATGAAAGCCAGGGGTCTATCATTGGTCAGTCACAAAAAAATAGTCGCTCTGATCCCTAGAGGAAACATGGACAATGCAATTAAAATAACATTAAAGTGATGAACATAATATTGGTTAGACTTAGTACTAATTAATCATATTAACCCTTTTAACACCAGAGGAATCAAATGTCTTCAAGTAACATTCACTATTCGTTTCCCGTCGGGTGACAATCTTTCATTATCTTCTCAATCATTTTAATTATCTGTATCCAACTCACTTCTACGTGAATGTTTTGGATCTTCCTCTGCTTCTCTTTACGTGTGAGATTCAGGACAAGACCCGGCTTGCTATATTATTGACTGGTCTACTTAATGAATCTTATATACAAGGACATACCGGGAACGTAAGAGAGATATACAAAGACATTGTCTGTTCTGTCAGGTCTCATTTTACTGGTGCGTGTCTCATTGTTTATTCATTGCTCATATCTTCTTCTTTGCGTTCGTTCTTTACAGCCAATTTTAATCACTCTTTGTGATATGTTTGATATTTGCCAAGAACGTGTATACGTTGCACATTGGTTTGGTAGGCCCCTAAACGCATAGACTTGTACACGTTTAAGACACGTGCATCCAATTTCATCCAAATCTCCTTAGTCGCCTCTTACAACATGCGTGACAGACAACAGTGGTCTATTCTTTACACCCCAAATTTGGGCCCCGGTAACAACTCGGGCGATTGCTCATTTGAGGATCATTGCACATTGGACATGTCCATAATTGCACCGATCTGCTTCTAAGCATGTCTTCAGGCTGGCTAGACTAACAACTCCCCTTCTGTGCTGTTTGATGTATCTACTGGGATTTCTTTCATGGTTTTCCCGTCTTGTCGCACCTATCGGTATGCATAACTTGCGTAACTGAGATAAAAAAATATTATTTATCTTCTTCGATGCAATCTTCAGAGATGAAGTTTTCTTTTAGAGCATTGATGATGTCTCTTTTGTCCACAGAAAACTCAATCTCGATGGCAGCATTAGTCGGTCAAATAAGGTTCTTCGCTGTTTTACTCTAGCGCAGTTTCAATATCAAATCTTTGTATTTGTCTGACTCTTTCAATGAATTCATAACTAGACAGATTTCGCATTAGTACAGTCCTTCATTCTAAAGCAGATCCGGAGAGATATGTATTTATCAACTTTATGTAGATTATATCATATAGAGTAGGTCATATAGTGTAGGTCATATAGTGTAGGTCATATAGAGTAGGTCATATAGAATAGGTCATATAGAGTAGGTCTTTATAGAGTATGTCATATAGGATAGGTCATATATAGTAGGTCATATAGTGTAGGTCATATTAGAGTAGGTCATATAGATTAGGTCATATATAGTAGGTAATATAGAGTAGGTCATATACAGTAGATATTAAATAGACAAATACTGGACTGCCCATAAGTACTACTATTTAAATCTAACGAAATAAATAATTACCTATCCAACCATTTGCCAATGATAATCTCTGAGTTTCCTAGACCATAAACATCGGCCGTGTCCAGGAAGTTCCACCCACTCCACATACCGATTAAGTATCTCATGAGATTCATCTTCATTACTTTGCCCAGGTCGGCCTTGCTAAAATATAGGATGGTCAGAGATTTGAGTTAAACATTAAAAATATAACAGAGAGAACCAGATATTTAAAGACGGTTAGAACAGTGTTCAATTTCCAACATAAACAAATATGGGATGTTTACTTTGTATTTGATATAATGTTTTGTTTTATATACAAACTTGACCAGAACACTTTTTGTTCTTCAAAACTATAATTTGAAATATTGTTTGAAACGCAATACCGTTTATATCTATAAATGATATGTTTAATGTGTAGATTTACCTGTACTACCATATCCAGGTTGTATCTACAACTATAATTCGTTCTAAAATTCATGAACATCTTTACCGACCGATATAAAATTATTCACTTGACAGAAATTATTGATTTTTTTTACATTTTCTATGGATAACATGGCGACTTTCGTAAAGTATTTTTGCTCATCAAACCATTAGTGCCATATGATTTTACTTATTTGTTTTTAGTAAAATAACAGCGATGCTGATTTGGTATACATGTAGAAGTTTAACTGTACGGTAGTAAATTATTTCTTTAATAACGCATTTGTTTGCTAAACATGCAATTCAGCACAAGTGAAAATCAGAAATCCCATGGAATTAATCAGTTCACACTGTATCCGAACGATTGTCATCGACGTATGCACGCACTAGTTATTTTCATTGATAGATGTTGGAGGTATAATTTGTGCACTATGTCACATTGCTTCCTATAACATGTAATATAGGATACGCCTTGGCAAACATTCGTCGCTTTTGTATTACGTTTTTCGTTTTGTGTTGTTTGTATTACGTTTTGTACGTTTGTATTCTTCATTCTACTTTGGTTATCATTTTGTTGTGTTTATGTAGAATTATATAATAAAATACTCTTGCATCAACAAAGTTACCTAGTAATGAAGTCGTAAGGTCGTGAGATATATAAGACTGCCTGCAAATATTTACTGTTATGCATCAGGTAGATTTCGTTCAAATTAAACCTTAGTGTGTTCAAGATTTTTGGAACGTACTATAATTACAATGCTTAACTGACGTTACAGCAGTCAGGGTAAATGGGCCAGCGTGATGTTGACCACGTCACCCATCGTGTGCCGACGGTCAATGACAATTATGAGACTACTTATTACCCTATATTTCACGTATTATAACAAGAGTTCATTTACTTTATAACTCTCACCTGGTTCTCTCAGCTAGTTACATCCCGTCGTATAACTCTCACCTGGTTCTCTCCAGCTTAGTTACATCCCACCGTATAACTCTCACCTGGTTCTCTCCAGCTTAGTTACATCCATCGTATAACTCTCACCTGGTTCTCTCAGCTTAGTTACATCCACGTATAACTCTCACCTGGTTCTCTCCAGCCTAGTTACATCCCACCGTATAACTCTCACCTGGTTCTCTCCAGCTTAGTTACATCCCATCGTATAACTCTCACCTGGTTCTCTCCAGCTTAGTTACATCCCACCGTATAACTCTCACCTGGTTCTCTCCAGCTTAGTTACATCCCATCGTATAACTCTCACCTGGTTCTCTCCAGCTAGTTACATCCCACCGTATAACTCTCCACTGGTTCTCTCCAGCTTAGTTACATCCCACCGTATAACTCTCACCTGGTTCTCTCCAGCTTAGTTACATCCCATCGTATAACTCTCACCTGGTTCTCTCCAGCTTAGTTACATCCCACCGTATAACTCTCACCTGGTTCTCTCCAGCTTAGTTACATCCCACCGTATAACTCTCACCTGCTTCTCTCCAGCTTAGTTACATCCCAAAGTTAGTGATTAACATTGTTAATAAACGTGTAACTCTCACCGAGGTTCTCTCAGCTCAATTACATTCCCCTAGTTTATGACTAACATTGTTAAGTGAACGTATAAGACTTACCGGGTGTCTCCAAATGTCATAGTACCTAAGAGACATTGAAACCTTCAGTCTGAACGACCTAAGAACACGTAGGGTGTTTTACTTTCTTCAGGAATTGGAGCTGCCATCTTAACTCTGTGACGTAACTCTGTGATGTCTACTGAAAGTCAAATCAGAATAATATCAATATGGGAAAGCAGCGCAGGACTAGACACAGGCAGTGCAGGACTATACACAAGCAGCGTAGGACTAGACACAAGCAGTGCAGGACTAGACACAGGCAGCGCAGACTGACACAGGCAGCGCAGGACTAGACACAGGCAGCGCAGGACTAGACACAGGCAGCGCTGGACTACAGGCAGGCAGGACTAGACACAGGCAGTGGACAGCACAGGCAGCGCAGAACTAGACACAGCGCGCTGGACTAGACACAGGCAGCGCAGGACTAGACACAGGCAGCGCAGAACTAGACACAAGCAGTGCAGGACTAGACACAAGAAGTGCAGGACTAGACCCAGACAGCGTAGTACTAGGCACAGGCACGCAGGACTAGACACAAGCAGCGCAGGACTGACACAGAAGCGCAGGACTGACACAGGCAGCCAGGGTAACAGCAGCCAGTGCCGGATTAAATCAGCGCGGGGCCTGTAGCAAATGTTACCAAGAGGCCCTAGGTTATGTATGATAATAACAATAAAACACAACTTTTACAAACAAACTCGTCTCGATTGAATATGAGAAAATTGAGAGATAATACTAGACAAATCAATTTCTCGAAGTAAATTACATTCAATGGTGAGGTTATTTAGACGATCTTGTCCCATCATGTTTCTTAACTCACTTTCCCCTGCCCTAGCGTGTTCGTAGCGCTTTGGACTGCGGGTGACTAGCCCTCTGTGTGTGCGGGGTCAATTACTCGGCTGGCAGAAAAGCCACAGGTTCCCCAGATTCACGGTGTTCGTTGCACCGAACCGAAGGGTTACGATGTCCATGGGGCCGAGCCGAAGAGCTGAAAGCTCAAGTGCTTCTGGATCGTAAAAAAACAACTAAAAAACCTCACTTTTCTACGTTTTAATAACGAAACAGAACGTTTAGTAATCATGAGTGCATTTTATGTTTTAATAAGTTTTATACTGACTTTTGATCCAGTACAAGTGCGTATTTTTATTCATTCAAACTATAAATTTAACATTTCTTGAACAAATAACCAAGTACATCATTTATTTTCTGTCTCATTTGAACACTGTTCTACTGCATACAGACTACGTACAACATATCACTTGATATAACCAAGTACATCATTTATTCTCTGTATCATGTTGAACACAGTTCTACTGCATACAGACTACGTACAACATATCACTTGATATAACCAAGTACATCATTTATTCTCTATGTCTCATGTTGAACACTGTTCTACTGCATACAGACTACGTAAACATAACATGATATAGAGATATAATTATTTAGTGAGATAACAAGAAAGTCAAACTTACATTTTATTTGTCTGAACTTCTCAAACGTCTAGCTCTTGTCTTGGCTGTCAACTGCTGCTAACTTGTACACAACCTATCTACGCTAAATATGTTTGCTGTTAACTGTACAAACTGTTACAGCAAATATGTACATATATTCAAGTATAGACCAATCGCTGCTATCTCACTGACCTTGTACTATGGCACTGTAACACGCCAGTTTAGACAAGCCTGTGGTGAGAAGGTGGGGGAAGAGAGAAAAAAGGGGGTCATGTTACTATCAGTTCACCTTCCTTCTCTCCAAATCTTGCTGCAGAAGGAAAAAACATGCAATTAATACATGAAGAAGCTGTTTCAGTAATATTTCTATTGCCATATGTTGATCAATATGAGCAATATCAGACAAGAAGACTGCAGTAAAACCATGCACACGGAACAAGTAAATATTATAGTTTGACAAAGTATAAAAGCAATATACATCGAGGTCTCGATCAAAATGCTCTTATCAAGCAGAGAATACAACAGAAGCAAAGAAATTTCTACACGACAGACATAACAATACATTCAAGATGTCTAGTGAGAGTATACGTCTCATGTCAGTCGTAGATGCAATCCCTTGCTTGTGTTGTATCATTGACTTGATAAACGTCTTTTTGTCCTAGTCGTTAGTGGATATTATTTTTGTACTTTGTCAGACGGCCAGACTTTTGTTTCTACGTGTTTCCCCATTTTGTTTATAAATATCATATCGGAATAAATGAATAGCTGTCTCCACGTCAGAGAAACTAAACATTTTAGTATTATCTTGTTGACATCAGAAACCCAAACATTTCAGTATTATCTTGTTGACATCAGACAACGTTTATCTAGTCATTCTAATATTGATTGTCTGATTGTCTGATTGATTGTCTGATTGATTGTCTGATTGATTGTCTGATTGATTGATTGTCTGATTGATTGTTTGATTGATTGATTGTCTGATTGATTGATTGTCTGATTGATTGTCTGTCTGATTGATTGTCTGATTGATTGTCTGTCTGATTGATTGTCTGATTGATTGATTGTCTGATTGATTGTTTGTTTGATTGATTGATTGTATGATTGATTGTCTGATTGTCTCATTGATTGTATGATTGATTGTATGATTGATTGATTGTCTGATTGATTGATTGACTGATTGATTGTCTGATTGATTGACTGACTGATTGACTGACTGATTGATTGTCTGATAGATTGACTGATTGATTGTCTGATTGATTGATTGACTGATTGATTGAGGAATGATTGAATCATCATCACTGCACTTCGGTGAGTTAGCATAAATAATCCGATCTCTTTCTCATACTGGAAGGTCTCAGCGGCAGTGCACGAACTCCGTAGCAGCAGCCCAGGGTCCCGAGGTAATGTAGAAGACGGTGAAGATATTTTGAAGATATTTATTTTTAAACTTTCTAATGAATTTTGCTTGGGCAGCGGCTTTCCAGCCTGCTTTTCTCATTCGAATATATTCTTAGTTAGTTCTAGTGTCTAGTTCTCTCTCTTTAATATATTCTTCGGTATTATTATCACATCTTTTAACTGGCTTAAAAAATTAATGTAGATGTCATGAGAGAGAGAGAGAGAGAAAGAGGAGAGAAATGGCAAAAACAAAATTATATGTCAATCATCATGGTGCAGATAAAGGTTGGAATCTCAATGTTGTAACAGTCATTATTATCTTGATTGACCTCTTTGTCTCAGGAGACAATAGTCCTTCGTCACGTAGAGGTTCTGTGCTGTCTCAGGAGACAATAGATCTTGCGGCAGGTAGATTGTTCTGTGCTGTCTCAGGAGACAATAGATCTTGCGGCAGGTAGATTGTTCTGTGCTGTCTCAGGAGACAATAGATCTTGCGGCAGGTAGATTGTTCTGTGCTGTCTCAGGAGACAATAGATCTTGCGGCAGGTAGATTGTTCTGTGCTGCTGAATCACGTTTCTTGTGACTGTAATGTCATATTCTGGAGTGGTAATCCTTTACACAGTTGCTGCAGGTAAAACTGGAGACTAGAGCTGATACATAGGATGTTCTCTCTGTCATCTGCAAATGTTAAATATTACATTTAAAATAAATTTTTGGTAAACCCACCACAATTAAGTATTAAAAAGCTTTTAGGGTGTTTTACCCACACATTTATTAGAAATGTAATATTTAATGTATCATAAAAAGCTTGTGTAATATTTTAGATATTAAAATTGCTCAACTTGGACTGAAAACAGAATCCATTTATATTCATTAGATTCAGAGCCTTAGGGATTTGAAATTTTGTGTTTGGCTGCCATTTTGTATTAATTCCATGGCAATGCGTTGACATATTTTTGTAAACTAACTTTTCTACTCTTCTTCTAAATGATAATCTCTCCACTTCTTCTAAATGATAATCTCTCCACTTCTTCTTCTAAATGATAATCTCTCCACTTCTTCTAAATGATAATCTCTCCACTTCTTCTAAATGATAATCTCTCCACTTCTTCTAAATGATAATCTCTCCACTTCTTCTAAATGATAATCTCTCCACTTCTTCTAAATGATAATCTCTCCACTTCTTCTAAATGATAATCTCTCCACTTCTTCTAAATGATAATCTCTCCACTTCTTCTAAATGATAATCTCTCCACTTCTTCTAAATGATAATCTCTCCACTTCTTCTAAATGATAATCTCTCCACTTCTTCTAAATGATAATCTCTCCACTTCTTCTTCTAAATGATAATCTCTCCACTTCTTCTAAATGATAATCTCTCCACTTCTTCTTCTAAATCATAATCTCTCCACTTCTTCTTCTAAATGATAATCTCTCCACTTCTTCTAAATGATAATCTCTCCACTTCTTCTTCTAAATCATAATCTCTCCACTTCTTCTTCTAAATGATAATCTCTCCAAATTGTTATAGAAATTCTACATGAATATGAAAACCATGAAAACATTTCTTGATCCACATACCCCGAACCCGACGAACCCGAATCCCCTTAAGTCGGTTATCTTGTCAACTAGACATGTTTTATATGTGTGTCAAAGAATGTCCAAGATCTCAAACCTCTTGCAGGAATTACTTGTCAATACAACTTCAGGTCAAAGGTCGAGAGATAAAGTGCTGTTGAATGAATAATAATCAAGTGATTCAGTTGTCCATGTTTGTTGTCAATATTTTCTCATCAAGGACGCAACAAATGTCTACCATCATTTGCTTTGATGATGTTTTATGTCTACCTGTGCCATTATTGTGTGGACATCTGTGCAGCTGCATCCACTTCAGTCAGCAGGAATAACAAACTAGACAGACACATATCTTAAACGTGGAGATATGATAATGTTCAGTTAAATTTGTTCAGATCTGACCTGGGATAACATCACAACTAATGATCATATGTCAATCACTGCGATATGGTAGCATGACGAAGCTAGAATTAGATAATTCGCCACAAAAACCTGACTGAATAATTGTGTGATTTATTAATTGATTGAGTGATTGAAAGAAAAAAAGAAACAAATTGTTTGAAACACAACTGTGACATTTTGTTTTATATTTGGTGAGACAAGACATTCTTGTTTCTCTTCTTCAAACGTTCCATATCGACAACTGGTTAAACCACTCTATGTGACTTGTATATGATCTGAGCCTAAAAACTATTCTACATTGTACCAGTTATGCGCCTACGTTGTATGTCAGCACATCCGACTTCCGCTTTTTATTTACTAGGGTAGCTTCTCTATGCCCGTAACTCAATCACTTCTTACGACATACCTTGTAGGTAGCAGTGTTACTATTCTTTGCTCCCCTTGCGAGGCACGGCAAAAGATTATTCTTGAGCAGACGTGTATGTTGGTTGCGTTATTCAACAGCTTCGTACTCTAGGCTAATTTATCCGATGCAGTATTTGATGAATAGGCTATCTCTAGGCTAATTTATCCGATGCAGCATTTGATGAATAGGCTATCAACCGTTGTGACAAATTCTAATTTAGTGGGTTAACCATCTGTGGAGACTACACAACAAACATTTAGTTGAACAAGTGATACATCTTTGCAAACTATACAACAAACATTTAGTTGAACAAGTGATACATCTTTACAAACTATACAACAAACATTTAGTTGAACAAGTGATACATCTTTACAAGCGTGAATCGTCTTCTCTCCAAGTTCTGCTTGTCGCACATTGTTGAACAGTGATTCTTCTTGTTTCACCAAATGTTTCTGTTTGTGGTTGACATATGAACTTGGCATCCTCACGATATCGTGATCACAATGTCAGTGACTGTAACGTGTTCAGAGTGAAGGCATACCTATATTACTCTACTGCACTAGAAATACATCCACTATAAAGATGAGATATATGTTTGGTATGATGCCATTAGGTTGTCGTCATGAAATCACATTCATTAAAGTATGTATGTGGTTTAGTGTGGACCACAGACATCCATTGTACATGAATACTAATGCTTTAAGGGCATACGAATCTGTTAGTGGCATATCCTTAATAGTCTAAACAATAGCCTCAGTAGGTGACCACAAGTGGAACCACAAGTATGACCACAAGTGTGACCACAAGTATGACCACAAGTGTGACCACAAGTGGAACCACAAGTATGACCACAAGTGTGACCACAAGTATGACCACAAGTGTGACCACAAGTGGAACCACAAGTATGACCACAAGTGTGACCACAAGTATGACCACAAGTATGACACAAGTATGACACAAGTATGACACAAGTGTGACCACAAGTATGACCACAAGTATGACACAAGTGTGACCACAAGTATGACCACAAGTATGACACAAGTATGACACAAGTGTGACCACAAGTATGACCACAAGTATGACACAAGTGTGACACAAGTGTGACCACAAGTATGACACAAGTATGACCAAAAGTATGACACAAGTATGACCACAAGTATGACACAAGTATGACCACAAGTATGACACAAGTATGACCACAAGTATGACACAAGTATGACCACAAGTATGACACAAGTATGACCACAAGTATGACACAAGTATGACACAAGTATGACACAAGTATGACACAAGTATGACACAAGTATGACCACAAGTATGACACAAGTTTGACCACAAGTATGACACAAGTATGACCACAAGTATGACACAAGTATGACAAGATACACAGAACAGTATGACACAAATAGACACAAGTATGACACAAGTTGACCACAAGATGACACAAGTATGACACAAGTATGACACAAGTGTGACCACAAGTATGACACAAGTATGACACAAGTATGACACAAGTATGACCACAAGTATGACACAAGTATGACACAAGTATGACACAAGTATGACACAAGTATGACCACAAGTATGACCACAAGTATGACCACAAGTGTGACCACAAGTATGACCACAAGTGTGACCACAAGTGAAACCACAAGTATGACCACAAGTGTGACCACAAGTATGACCACAAGTGTGACCACAAGTATGACCACAAGTATGACACAAGTGTGACACAAGTGTGACCACAAGTATGACACAAGTATGACCACAAGTATGACACAAGTATGACACAAGTATGACACAAGTATGACACAAGTATGACACAAGTATGACCACAAGTATGACACAAGTATGACACAAGTATGACACAAGTATGACACAAGTATGACCAAGTATGACACAAGTTGACCACAAGTGATGACCACAAGTATGACACAAGTATGACACAAGTGTGACCACAAGTGTGACCACAAGTATGACACAAGTATGACACAAGTGTGACCACAAGTATGACCACAAGTATGACCACAAGTATGACCACAAGTATGACCACAAGTGTGACCACAAGTATGACCACAAGTATGACCACAAGTGTGACCACAAGTATGACCACAAGTATGACCACAAGTATGACACAAGTGTGACACAAGTGTGACCACATGAAGCACAAGTTGACCACAAGTATGACGATGACCACAAGTATGACACAAGTATGACCACAAGTATGACCACAAGTATGACACAAGTATGACACAAGTATGACACTAGTGTGACCACAAGTATGACCACAAGTATGACCACACAGAAAGTGGAGGAACTAATCCCAATAGAGAGACGACATGATCAACTGTATCATTGTTTTATTATAAGTTTTGGAAGTCGATGTCGAATTTTGTGTTATTAGAAAGTGACATGAGACATTTCAGTAATCAACAGAGAACACATAACACAGAACAGCGAACAGAGAACATAGAACAGAGAACATAAAACACAAAACAGAGAACAAAGAACACAGAACATAGAACAGAGAACATAGAACATAGAACACAGAACATAGAGCAGAGAACATATAACAGAGAACAGAGAACATAGAACATAGAACACAGAACACAGAACAAAGAACATAGAACAGAGAACATAGAACATAGAACAGATAACACAGAACACAGGACATAGAACAGAGAACACAGAACAGAGAACACAAAACATAGAACAGAGAACACAGAACAGAGAACACAGAACAGAGAACACAAAACACAGAACAGAGAACACAGAAAAGAGAACACAGAACAGAGAACATATAACAGAGAACACATAATAGAGAACAGAGAACACAGAACATAGAACACAGAACATAGAACATAGAACACAGAACATAGAACATAGAACACAGAACATAGAACAGAGAACACTTAACATAGAACATAGAACAGAGAACACAGAACACAGAACATAGAACAGAGAACACAGAACATAGAACACAGAACAGAGAACATAAAACACAGAACAGAGAACACAGAACATAGAACACAGAACAGAGAACATAGAACACAGAACATAGAACATAGAACATAGAACACAGAACACATAACATAGAACAGAGAACACTTAACATAGAACATAGAACAGAGAACACAGAACACAGAACATAGAACAGAGAACACAGAACAGAGAACACAGAACACAGAACATAGAACAGAGAAGAGAGAGCATATAACAAAGAACATATAACACAGAATAGAGAACACAGAACAGGTGTGATTAGTTGTTTTACTCTGGTAAAAGTATTGGAGAGGAGATAGGAACACTTATGGGTCCGTCCGTAGTGAAGTGATGATGTTACTCACTTAATGTAATAGATGCAAGAAAACAAGTCCTGTCCCAACTACTTAGTGTCTGAAAAATATTTGTTATTTAGACAATACATTGTGTCTCAGACAAGACACGTCTGTTTCTTCTAAAAGGGGTTTAGGCCACTGTTCTACATATTGAAATGAAATGAATTAAAATGAATTAAAATGAAATGAAATAAAATAAAATGAAATGAAATAAAATAAAATAAAATGAAAATCTTGGCATAACCTTTACAGTACTTTGCCATCAACAAACGAGTCTTCAATTTTCTAGGCATCACTTCAGTAGTTCATTGTTTTCTCAACGGTGAGGTCTATTTTTATCGTTCGTAAAAAAATCCAAGGAAACTAAGTTGCTTCCAAACTGGTCCACCGCTGAGTTTGAACTAGTCCACCGCTGAGTTTGAACTAGTCCACCGCTGAGTTTGAACTAGTCCACCGCTGAGTTTGAACTAGTCCACCGCTGAGTTTGAATCAAGTACGCTTGGGTTATGACCGAGCTCACTAGCGGGCTACAGACGCTCAAGTTACACATATAACACAGGTTAAACCACGATACTACTATATCAATATCAATATTGGTGCAGCCAGAACAGAAGGACATACCAAATATGTCAAGAGATTGATTAATCCACATCCAACAGGTGTGATGGATCGCTGGACGTTGCTGGATGTGTTGAGGCAGAGATCGGAGCACCTATGGACATGTTTGGAGTGGTAGGATGATAGTCCTCATATAAATGATAACTGATATATTTGCCGACAACTGTTAGTATCTTGTTAGATACACAGTGATCTGATTAATCTTCTTCTTATTCTTCTTTTCTCTAATCCTCTAATCCTCTAATCCTCTAATACTCTAATCCTCTAATCCTCTAATCCTCTAATCTTCTAATCCTCTAATCCTGTTTTGTCTGGCAAAGTCAAGAAAAAAAGAGATTTCTAAAAAGGATTTTTGCGTGAGCTTCATAAACAGTGTTTTTTCCACCGCCTCTGTTATCTCTGAGTTCCACCTTTTGAATGGACGATCTTCTGTTTTGTATCCACTGTATCGGAGTAACATTTCTCTACTTGAGGCACACTGTCTGTTGGTAATCTGTTTATGTGTCTGAAGCAATTAATGTGTTGTTTATTGATGAAGTTCAGTACTGTTGTTTTATCTTGTAATGTCATCGTGTAATTGCATCTTTCAGTAAATGATAATTCGATGAAGCTAAAGTCTAATCAGTACATGCATCTAATTCTACAGTAGGTTATCATGATCCTGCTACATTACAAGGTTAAACTTAAGTGTTGTACCAGGTCCTAGTCAGTGCTCTCCGGTCGAGATACAGTCACCAGACAATACCTGCAACAGTTGTTATTGATTCAACGTATCACACATTCTCTAAGTGTGTTTCATCTTAGATTCCCATGTAACACATGTGTACTGTAACCTATATTATTTCATTTTAAAAATAGATACTTGGACCTAGTTATGATAATTCTACATTCAAATCTAGTAATGACCTTCATAATAAAACGACATTGTCATTGTAGTTCTTCTACTACTACTACTACACATTTGCCGCCGGCGTACATATCGTATAGTCATTGTAGTTCTACTACTACACCACACTTGCGCCGCCGGGTATGAGACAGCTTACGTGCACAGAATGTAGCAAACTTGACTAACTTACATTGACATATTGGAAAAAAGGCGAAAGATTGACTTCATTGCCCCAGTTGTGCTATGTGGCTCTGTTCTTGTCGACAGAGATGGCATGTCATCTGCCGAGAGCATTGCACAAAGCACGAATTCCGTAGCTTCGGCAACAATCCTAGAGATGTCATAAAAAATGCTCATGTGTCTCGGTCCGGATCCGAACACACTACCTTCAGTACGACCGGCAAACAACTTAACCACTTCACCATTGCCACCACCACACAACTTAACCACTTCACCATTGACACCACCAAACAACTTAACTGCTCACCATTGCACCACCGCATATATTACATATGACATTGTGTAATAGCATTACATGTATGAAATAACATATGACATGTAATGTGGCCTTATATGACATCACTCTGATGTATCGTCACGTGTTCTGACACCTATCATCATCGGTTTACTGTACACTGTTTGTTTCTTCTCTTGATTATGTTTGTAAACGTTATTTGGATATCATGGACAGAAAAGTACAAATGCTTCTGTTCTGCAACAGCTTGATATTAAAGAGAGAGATAGCTATTAAAGAGCATAAAATCAGGGACAATAAATATTTCTCACACATCAAACGATATGAGTGCCTAGAGAAAATAATTTTGAAATAAATTTGCTTCCAAACTGCCTGCCGCGGGATTTGAACCAGGTACAGTAGAGTTGGGATCGAGCTCACTAATCAGGAAATCAGAGCACTCACCTCACGTGACTCTAGCATTGCAGAATTGTTAAATAAAGACAATTTAGAAATAACACAATATTCTAAAACAATATAATATTATATCCCTAATTAAATTTAACGCTAAGAGATATCAGTTGTATTAACACCTTTCCTCAATAAATAATTGCAGTGTTCTATCAAACATATATAACAGTCAGCCCACACCATCGGGTATTTCCGATTTCCCAACTAAGCTGAACGACCTTATTTTACTGGGGACCATTGCTAAACATAGAAAATCTCATGGATGGTTAAATTAACTCTTCAGACTGTACCATCAATGAATGTAGAGAAAGCAAGTGTCATGTTTTATTCTCATGTCATGGATGGTTAAATTAACTCTTCAGACTGTACCAACAATGAATGTAGAGAAAGCAAGTGTCATGTTCTGTTCTCATTCTACCAGGAGTAGGTTCCCTCATACATTATCATTTATCGTCCATTCATTCTCTCTCTCTCTCTCTCTCTCTCTCTGTCTGTCTCTCTCTCATCCTCAAATACATAAATTTATACAAAACTATAATTGTATGTTCCCCAATGTTTGTATGACGATTTGATTATGTTTATTGTGGCATTACGTTTAATTTGAATGAAAGTCTGACCTTGTATTCTCAAGTAACCGGATGACGTTTATAATGTTTTGTGTAATGTCCTCCAGGCTGTCACATCTAAGTGTTTGATTGTATACACTTGAACAGACAGAATTCTCACGTAGCAAAGATGTCATTGAATATTGTCACACTATAATTTCTAGTCATATTAAATACAGATTTCATCTGATAATTCTTGCTAACATTTATATGATGATGCACGTCGTTGCAGTTAGAAGTCGATAAACCTGGATTAGATCAAGGAAATGTGAGTTTAATTAACTTGTAATATTCGCAAACTACAAGCACATTTCACAAACTGTCTTAAATAACCCATATTGTGAGCTCTATCTTATCACTTTATTATGTGAAGTACGCAGAGAAATATTTCATATATCAGATTGTGTCGAATTGACAATTAATTTACCTGCTTGTATTAAACACACAATTATACACAAACATCACCATCACATTGAATATGTTTGTAATAAAATATTTGTCGGAAAAACTGGTACTGCATGAAAGGTTTGCCAAATGTCTTGTTGTAATATAGGAGTTAAAGACAATTCAATAATTTCTCTCTGACAACTCAATATTCTCCAGTAATGTTGTAAAATAATATTGTAAAATAATATTGTAAAATAATATTGTAAAATAATATTGTAAAATAATATAGTAAAATAATATTGTAAAATAATATTGTAAAATAATATTGTAAAATAATGTAAAATAATATGTAAAATAATATTGTAAAATAATATTGTAAAATAATATTGTAAAATAATATTGTAAAAAAATATTGTAAAATAATATTGTAAAATAATATTGTAAAAAAATATTGTAAAATAATATTGTAAAATAATATTGTAAAATAATGTTGAGAGATAAAATTGTCATATGTAAACTAATTAATACATTAAATTTGTTCGCTCGTGTGTTTGCCGAGGCTCGCAGTGGAGCAAAGAATAGTAAACTGTGACCTCAAGGCATGTCGTAAGAGACGACTGAGGTAGGTGCCTAGGGAAGCTACCCTAGTAAATAAAAATCGGATCTGTTGGCCTACTTGTAGGCGCATAACTGGTATAACGTACAACTGCTCTTAAGCTCAGATCACATACAAATCAAACATAGTGATTAACAAGTGGTCGATATGAAACGTTGGAAGAAGAAGAAGAATAACATTTATTTATAAAGTTATAGAAAACACATCAACATCTCTCTCTCTCTTTGCTAACTATTTGTTTATATATAACTATTATTTATTATGTTTGTTACCTTTATTTTGCTAAGTCATATAATGTCTCTTCTCTCTCTTTTCTTTCTCTCTCTCTCTTTATCTCTCTCTTTATCTCTCTTCTTTCTCTCTTTCTCTCTCTTTCTCTCTCTCTTTTCTCTCTCTTTATCTCTCTCTTTCTCTTCTCTCTTTTCTCTCTCTTCTCTCTCTCTCTCTCTTTCTCTCTTTTCTCTCTCTCTTCTCTCTCTTCTCTTCTCTCTTTCTCTCTCTTCTCTCTTTTCCTCTTTTCTCTCTTTCTCTCTCTCTTTCTCTCTCTCCTTCTCTCTCTCTTTCTCTCTCTCTCTTTCTCTCTCTCTCTCACTTTCTCTTTCTCTCTTTCTTTCTCTTTCTCTCTCTCTTTCTCTCTCTTTCTCTCTCTCTCTCTCTCTTTCTTTCTCTCTCTCTCTTTCTCTCTCTCTCTCTTTCATATTTGTTCTTTGTTCACGAAGAAAATAGGCAACATATACCTAACATTTTATTTGATGTTTTGTTTCAATGAGATTTCCAAATGTAATATTGTGTTGGTATTGTAGCTAACATTTTATCATTTTTCTTTGCTGATTCTGTAACCGTTAGATATTTATAGGAAGTTATTGATCTTATTTTAACCCCACGAGATTCTGGGCAATTGTCAACTTGTATTACATACATATATACAGATAAGTAACTCATGATTTGAGAAATATAAAGTTCCCTTTTAGTATCACATCTAGTGAGTTATACTGTTATCACATCTAGTGAGTTATACTGTTATCACATCTAGTGTGTTATATTGTTATCACATCTAGTGAGTTATACTGTTACTTGTTATCACATCTAGTGAGTTATACTGTTACGTGTTATCACATCTAGTGAGTTATACTGTTACGTGTTATCACATCTAGTGAGTTATATTGTTATCACACCTAGTGAGTTATATTGTTATCACATCTAGTGAGTTATACTGTTATCACATCTAGTGAGTTATATTGTTATCACATCTAGTGAGTTATACTGTTATCACATCTAGTGAGTTATACTGTTATCACATCTAGTGAGTTATATTGTTATCACATCTAGTGAGTTATATTGTTATCACATCTAGTGAGTTATACTGTTATCACATCTAGTGAGTTATACTGTTATCACATCTAGTGAGTTATACTGTTATCACATCTAGTGAGTTATATTGTTATCACATCTAGTGAGTTATACTGTTATCACATCTAGTGAGTTATATTGTTATCACATCTAGTGAGTTATACTGTTATCACATCTAGTGAGTTATATTGTTATCACATCTAGTGAGTTATACTGTAACTTGATGTAAGTAGTACTTTCATTACCATTATCTCTACCCACCCCACACACACACAGATAATACACACACAGAGATAGACGATACAATATTTCAGAAGATCTGTTCCCCAGTACATATTTTCCAGACCCATAAGATTGTTGCCGGAGCAGTGAAGTGTGTGCTTTGTGCAATATTTCCGACAGGGAGAGCGTCATTTTGTGTAGAGTAATCGAGTCATATTTGGTAGTGAAGTCATGTCTACGACTTTATACATTTTACAGACAAACACACCATAAGGTTATATATACACATACACTAACATGAACACACACATACACTAACATGAACACACATACACACTAACATGAACACACACATACACTAACATGAACACACACATACACTAACATGAACACACATACACACTAACATGAACACACACATACACTAACATGAACACACATACACTAACATGAACACACACATACACTAACATGAACACACATACACTAACATGAACACACATACACACTAACATGAACACACACACATACTAACATGAACACACACATACACTAACATGAACACACACATACACTAACATGAACACACACATACACTAACATGAACACACACATACACTAACATGAACACACACATACACTAACATGAACACACATACACTAACATGAACACACACATACACTAACATGAACACACATACACTAACATGAACACACATACACTAACATGAACACACACACACTAACATGAACACACACACATACATGTTCCTACACACATAATACAAAAACACTCACACATAAACACATTATAGGTAAGTTGTATTTGAAAAATATGTTTAAAATTGACATTAAATATTGAATGTGATCAGCTTCTGACAAGAATGGCGTCTAAGATGGTCTCTGACGACAGCAAGGTCATATACAATTTTCTTGGACGCTCAGGTCTCAAGGTCTCCAACCTATGTCTGGGATGTGTCACATTTGGCAAGGATATGGTAAGTCAATCTTGACATCTGGATATTGTAAATCAGCATGCATGAACTTCATGATCTGTTGACGGAGACTGAGCACCGACAAATCTGCCAGAACTACATTTCTGTTTATTGTACACATTCAACTTGCTTTCTATATCTTGAGTCATTTTCCAACTCTCGCTGGCATATGTTAGATTGATACAACATTTGAATTGAAAATTCGTAATTTAGTTTTAATACTATATAACTTGCAGTTCCATATTTTATTTAGATTTTAAAAGCTGATGTTGCTTTGACAATTGGTATCATCATTTCTTTTTTTGGGTATCTCCCATGCAGTTGAAATCGATATCCACGTAGGTGAACTGTTCTGTTAATGTTATCATACCATTGTTATGGCTGTCTTCATTATATTTGTCTTGTCATAATTTATATGTAGTCCAACGGTTCATGATATGGATGATAAATTGTCTTTTTACTTTGCATATCTTGGTTGTTTTTTATTTGCTATTGGATACTGGTTAGTGAACTGGCGTCACAGCACTCGGGGCAGATCCATATATGCTCAGTCTCCGGGGCAGATCCATAGATGCTCAGTCTCCGGGGCAGATCCATAGATGCTCAGTCTCCGGGGCAGATCCATAGATGCTCAGTCTCCGGAGCAGATCCATATATGCTCAGTCTCCGGGGCAGATCCATATATGCTCAGTCTCCGGGGCAGATCCATAGATGCTCAGTCTCCGGGGCAGATCCATATATGCTCAGTCTCCGGGGCAGATCCATAGATGCTCAGTCTCCGGAGCAGATCCATATATGCTCAGTCTCCGGGGCAGATCCATATATGCTCAGTCTCCGGGGCAGATCCATAGATGCTCAGTCTCCGGGGCAGATCCATAGATGCTCAGTCTCCGGGGCAGATCCATAGATGCTCAGTCTCCGGAGCAGATCCATATATGCTCAGTCTCCGGGGCAGATCCATAGATGCTCAGTCTCCGGGGCAGATCCATATATGCTCAGTCTCCGGGGCAGATCCATATATGCTCAGTCTCCGGGGCAGATCCATATATGCTCAGTCTCCGGGGCAGATCCATAGATGCTCAGTCTCGGGGCAGATCCATATATGCTCAGTCTCCGGGGCAGATCCATAGATGCTCAGTCTCCAGGGCAGATCCATAGATGTTCAGTCTCCCCCAGCAGATGTCGACGAGTATGCATACTGATGGTTCCAGGGGCTACTTGGTTAAATATACTACTCTCTCTCTCTCTGCCCATTAAGCATCAAGCGTTACTTGTTTTTACTTAACAAGGCAGTATCATCTGCAAAACTCAATTCTCCAAGTTATTTGTTTTCTACCCAATCAATGCCAGTTTCACCCCTACAACATTTTCTCTTCACTCAGTCAATGGTCACTTCCAAAAATATTGAGATAAAATATATCTTTGTTTAACTCCAGCTTCAAACACAAGCCATTCTTTTTCTGATAATCCGTAATAAATTATCAAAACTGCAATAAAATATTTGAAAAAGTTACTAGGATGTTGACTTGTTGTCATGGTGACTATACAGACAATTTATCACACACTCATAACTATAGATACAATACTACACAGTGATACAGTAGTACACAGTGATACAGTACTACACAGTGATACAATACTACACAGTGATACAGTACTACACAGTGATACAGTAGTACACAGTGATACAGTACTACACAGTGACACAATACTACACAGAGACACAATACTACACAGTGACACAATACTACATAGCGATACAGTACTACACAGTGACAACACAACACTACACAGTGATACAATACTACACAGTGACAACACAACACTACACAGTGATACAATACTACACAGTGACAACACAACACTACACAGTGATACAATACTGCACAGTGATATAACACTACACAGTGACACAATACTACATAGTGATACAATAACATAATGTGGTTTATCAGCATTGATAACAATTTTAGTATTCTGTTATCCCATCACAGTTCGGTTTCCCTGGTCAGAGTGACGAGGACACGTCACATACAATTCTAAACCGTTTCTCAGAGTTGGGTGGCAACTTCCTGGACACAGCTGACGTATACGGTTATGGTGTCTCTGAGACAATTGTTGGCAAGTGGTTGGACACGTAAGTCATTCTGTTGGCAAGTGGTTGGACACGTAAGTCATTCTGTTGGCAAGTGGTTGGACACGTAAGTCATTCTGTTGGCAAGTGGTTGGACACGTAAGTCATTCTGTTGGCAAGTGGTTGGACACGTAAGTCATTCTGTTGGCAAGTGGTTGGACACGTAAGTCATTCTGTTGGCAAGTGGTTGGACACGTAAGTCATTCTGTTGGCAAGTGGTTGGACACGTAAGTCATTCTGTTGGCAAGTGGTTGGACACGTAAGTCATTCTGTTGGCAAGTGGTTGGACACGTAAGTCATTCTGTTGGCAAGTGGTTTGACACGTAAGTCATTCTGTTGGCAAGTGGTTGGACACGTAAGTCATTCTGTTGGCAAGTGGTTGGACACGTAAGTCATTCTGTTGGCAAGTGGTTGGACACGTAAGTCATTCTGTTGGCAAGTGGTTGGACACGTAAGTCATTCTGTTGGCAAGTGGTTGGACACGTAAGTCATTCTGTTGGCAAGTGGTTGGACACGTAAGTCATTCTGTTGGCAAGTGGTTGGACACGTAAGTCATTCTGTTGGCCAGTGGTTGGACACGTAAGTCATTCTGTTGGCAAGTGGTTGGACACGTAAGTCATTCTGTTGGCAAGTGGTTGGACACGTAAGTAATTCTGTTGGCAAGTGGTTGGACACGTAAGTCATTCTGTTGGCAAGTGGTTGGACACGTAAGTCATTCTGTTGGCAAGTGGTTGGACACGTAAGTCATTCTGTTGGCAAGTGGTTGGACACGTAAGTCATTCTGTTGGCAAGTGGTTGGACACGTAAGTCATTCTGTTGGCAAGTGGTTGGACACGTAAGTCATTCTGTTGGCACGTGGTTGGACACGTAAGTCATTCTGTTGGCAAGTGGTTGGACACGTAAGTCATTCTGTTGGCAAGTGGTTGGACACGTAAGTCATTCTGTTGGCAAGTGGTTGGACACGTAAGTCATTCTGTTGGCAAGTGGTTGGACACGTAAGTCATTCTGTTGGCAAGTGGTTGGACACGTAAGTCATTCTGTTGGCAAGTGGTTGGACACGTAAGTCATTCTGTTGGCAAGTGGTTGGAAACGTAAGTCATTCTGTTGGCAAGTGGTTGGACACGTAAGTCATTCTGTTGGCAAGTGGTTGGACACGTAAGTCATTCTGTTGGCAAGTGGTTGGACACGTAAGTCATTCTGTTGGCAAGTGGTTGGACACGTAAGTCATTCTGTTGGACAATGTCTGAGTATTTTAACTGATATTTGCTGTCAGAAGTCATGATTGCGGTTGCCGTTCTGTAGACACCATGAGGACAATGACTCACAGAAGCTCGAGGTTGCCGTTCTGTAGACACCATGAGGACAATGACTCACAGAAGCTCGAGGTTGCCGTTCTGTAGACACCATGAGGACAATGACTCACAGAAGCTCGCGTTTGCCGTTCTGTAGACACCATGAGGACAATGAGTCACAGAAGCTTGCGGTTGCCGTTCTGTAGACTCCATGAGGACAATGAGTCACAGAAGCTCGAGGTTGCTGTTCTGTAGACACCATGAGGACAATGAGTCACAGAAGCTTGAGGTTACCGTTCTGTAGACACCATGAGGACAATGAGTCACAGAAGCTCGAGGTTGCCGTTCTGTAGACACCATGAGGACAATGAGTCACAGAAGCTTGAGGTTACCGTTCTGTAGACACCATGAGGACAATGAGTCACAGAAGCTCGAGGTTGCCGTTCTGTAGACACCATGAGGACAATGAGTCACAGAAGCTTGCGGTTGCCGTTCTGTAGACACCATGAGGACAATGAGTCACAGAAGCTTGCGGTTGCCGTTCTGTAGACACCATGAGGACAATGAGTCACAGAAGCTTGCGGTTGCCGTTCTGTAGACACCATGAGGACAATGACTCACAGAAGATCACAGATGGTCGCTCTATAAAAACCAAAACAAAAAAACCAGATAAAGGCAAATATTGTCATTTTTGATGTCATGAAAATGTAGAAAGTATAAAAATGTTAGATTTCAGATGCGTCATGTCGCCTAGGGTGATACGCCGGAGCTCTCAAGGGGAGAAACAAATAGTAACACTGTGACCTACAAGGCATGTACACAGAAGCGACTGAGATAGAGAAGCTACTCTAGTAAATAAATAGCGTCGCAGAAATTGGAAGTGCTGGCCTACTTGTAGGCGCATCACTGGGGCAACGTACAACCGCTATTAGGTTTGATTCTCATACAAATCACAAAGAGTGGTTGCAAGTAGAAGTAACTGAAGAATTGACAAGTGTGTCGTAGAAGTAACTGAAGAATTCACATGAGTTTTGTAGGAGTAACTGAAGAATGTACACGTGTGTTGTAGAAATCAATAAATCATGTAGTATCTTCATTAATCTATTATTATCAGTTGCTGGTGACAGTTAATCTATTGTATATGTTCTGAAAACACATTTTTTTATTGTAAAATTCTTGATTGAATTAATATTCTTATTTTTCTTTTTCTTATTCATCTCCGATCCTGGTCGAGCATAGGGTATCAGCAGGTGTAAACCACTTTCCCACGTTCTGACCGATTTCTATGGCTTTCAAGGATAGTTGAGCATCCTTCAGTTCCTCAAGAGGAATCCGGTTCCATGTTTGTTTAGGACTCCCCCTTTCCCACTTTACTTACGGGTTCCAGTCAAATACCCGTCTAGTGTAACTCGACTGTGTCTTCTGGAAGGTAAGCACGACCAAAAGTCATTTTCTTCTTCTGATATGAGTCATCATGCCCGGTCCGTATTCACATGTCTTGTTTGTCACTGTCATACCATCACAGTCTTGTGTTTGCCACTGTCATAACCTCTCAGTTTGAGAATCCGTCGATGAAAATTAATGATAAAAGTATTATACTTATTTCTATTTAAATTGATGACTCGTCACCTAACCCAAACCATGCCGTGAAACACGATGTTTTTAAAATCCCTAATTATAAGATTTGATTAGTCTTGTACTCTGTGAACACGGGTAAGTAGGTGGTATCATTATATGAAGATTTGATTAGTCTTGTATTCTGTGAACATGGGTAAGTAGGTGGTATCATTATATGAAAGTTTAACATGTTCACAGGCAACCCCGAGACAAGTTTGTAGTAGCTACGAAATGTCGCTGTGACATGGGCCTTCAGCAGAACACGAACAATATTGGACTCAGTCGACGACACATGACAGAAGCTATTGTCAAAAGTCTAGAGAGATTACATACAGACTTTGTAGATCTGTACCAGGTGAGAGATTACATACAGACTTTGTAGATCTGTACCAGGTGAGAGATTACATACAGACTTTGTAGATCTGTACCAGGTGAGAGATTACATACAGACTTTGTAGATCTGTACCAGTTGAGAGATTACATACAGACTTTGTAGATCTGTACCAGGTGAGAGATTATGTACAGACTTTGTAGATCTGTACCAGGTATGAGACAGTGTCGTCTGTACCAGGTGTGAGACAGTGTGGTCTGTACCAGCTGAGAGACAATGTCGTCTGTACCAGTTGAGAGACAATGTCGTCTGTACCAGGTGTGAGACAGGGATGTACCAGGTGAAAGAAAATGACATATATATTGTATATTATTACTGCTACCAGCTGGAACATCAACCTAGATCTTTATTTTTTAAATAACATTTCTGATTTTGTTCATTTCTCCCTTTTAATTATATTTTGCCTCACAGCTTCAGGATAGGAAGAGATTTCTAGAACAAGAATATTTGTGCACTTCATAAATAATGTCTTCTGTATCTCGCTGTCATTATCATCATCATCTATATCTGATACTGGTAGCACAAAGATTGGGAGAAATAAAATTTTATAAAGTGTTCTGTATATTTCTATTGACATATATTTGTTGTTCAGTATTGGATACCATCTGTCCAGTTATTTGATTGTTCTTTGTTACATACATGTCCAGTTATTTGATTGCTCTTTTGTTACACGCATGTCCAGTTATTTGATTGTCTTTCGTTACATACATGTCCAGTTATTTGATTGTCTTTCGTTACATACATGTCCAGTTATTTGATTGTCTTTGTTACATACATTTATTAATATGTTCAGTATTTGGTGCCATCTTACAGACTCAACAAACACTTATATAGACTAGGAATAAGTCAAACAGCTCTATGCCAGTGTCAGCAGGCGGAACAGACACCAGAGCATATCCTACAAGATTGTCCTCTCCTGGGTGAGCTGAGAAGCAACATGTGCCCACACCTAGTCGATCTGAAAACTAAGCTTTGAGGAAACCTGACAGACCTGAAGCTGACTGCCCAGTTGTGGTCGCATCAGTAAATTAAGCGCATGACCAGAGATCGCTGAAGGAAGGATGCCGTCCGTCTAGTTATTTGATTTGCTTTGTTACATGAATATATTAATATATATCATTTTAATTATTGTTACCAGTTTGTCTATCTTCGTCTTGTATCCCTTGCTCTAACTTCTAGTCACATCTCTTCACTAGGTAGATCACAGATATTTCACTTAATCATTCTGTGTATGTGATATGTTACGTTTGGGGATAATTCATTTAGCTTTCAATGTTATCGTTTATCTTTAACTTGATAACGTCCCTTTCAACGAAACGCAGATGCAATCTCTGTTTTGTAAAAGTTTTGTGAAACTACCTGACTGCATTATTATCAATAATTAGAGGGTTTCTGTTGTTTAGTGACAAAGTGGGCGCCACTCTTTCCAAGGGGCTCGGTTCTTTCCCTCTCGTGAGGGGTTTGGAATACTTTAACAGAGTTCCCCGTTCTCAATGTAGGTGAGATCTAGATTCTAGTCCTGTGGGAGACAGAAGGTGAAACGTAAGTCTAGTGTTCAAGTTGGACAAAATATAAAAAAAAACCGTTGGAAGTTGAAAATCACTAAGAGTAAGATGCAAAGCCGCTGCCATGGCAACAGATTCTTTAAAAGAAATATTTTAATTAAATTCCGACATAAATTTTATATCTAAAATATGACACCGACAAATCTGCCGTTGCTAAGGAAGTCGTGCACTGTCGTTGCTAAGAAGTCTGCACTGTCGTTGCTAAGGAAGTCTGCACGCCGTTGCTAAGAAAGTCGTGCACTGTCGTTGCTAAGGAAGTCGTGCACTGTCGTTGCTAAGGAAGTCGTGCACTGTCGTTGAAATCTTGGGTAACGAAAAACTGACTTTAAGCACATATTGTTACTGTCCAAAGTGCAATGATGATGATAACCCTGACAAAAACTCAATCATTATGATATCTGTTACAGACTCACATCTGGGATGATGGTACGCCCCTGGAAGAAACTATACGAACATTAGATGATCTAGTTCGTGTTGGTAAAGTTCGCTATGTGGGTGTCAGTAACGTGAACGGCTGGCAGTTACAGAAACTAGTGGATACTTGCAAGAGTTTGGGAACTAATCCTATTATTAGTTTACAGGTGAGTTATGTTGTGTGGTGAGCTGTTTTGTGTGGTGAGTTGTGTTGTGTGGTGAGTTATGTTGTGTGGGGAGTTGTTTGTGTGGGAGTTGTTTGTGTGGGAGTTGTTTTGTGTGGGGAGTTATTTTGTGTGAGGAGTTGTTTTATGACAAATGGTTTTTAAGGGGATTGTTATATGGATAGTTATTTTATGGGGAGTTGAGGTTAATTACTGCGCTGGGATGTTGATTTGCGTGAGTTTGACTTTGGGGAGTTGAGGTTAATTACTGCGCTGAGATGTTGATTTGCGTGAGTTTGACTTCGGGGAGTTGAGGTTAATTACTGCGCTGAGATGTTGATTTGCGTGAGTTTGACTTTGGGGAGTTGAGGTTAATTACTGCGCTGGGATGTTGATTTGCGTGAGTTTGACTTTGGGGAGTTGAGGTTAATTACTGCGCTGGGATGTTGATTTGCGTGAGTTTGACTTTGGGGAGTTGGTGGAAGAAATGATGGTGTGTGAAGAGTGTTATGTGGTGAGGTGATGCGAGGGGAAAATTTCTGTGGTGAGGTGATGTTGGCGGAGTTTGTCTGTGGTGGGTAGCGTGTATGAAGAGTGTGTCAGGAGATTGTGTCAATTTTGAGGTGAGTTGGTGTGTGTGGAATGTATCTGCTGTGAGGTGGTGTGTGAAGAGTTTGTCTGAGGTGAGGTGGTATGTGAAAAGGTACATTTAACTTGTACATATAATATCTATGTTGACGATGTACCTGTTGACTTATTTTTGATTTGTAACTTGACGTGTGTGAGATTTGCGTTTGGTGAATTATACAGGGTGTTCAAGAAAAAAGCAGCCTGTGAAATGAGCTAATCTGGCTATATGTATGGAAATGAGAAGGTTCAGTTATGACGTAGTATAGGTCAAGATTGTCTGATGGTGTGTAATTGTAGTGGGGAAGGGGCGATGAACAAATGTGACGTAGGACGAGCTAGTCAGAACCGGTTTTAAATAGTAAATAGACGAGATGCAATGCGTACCTGACAAATTTATATTTATCACTGGGGCTGCTTTTAAGTTGAACTCCCTGTAGTATGTGTGTGTGTGTTGAGCAATTGTTTACTGAGCCTGTGTAAGTTGAGCTGGTGTGTGGATAGTAGTCAGTAAGTGTGTATGGTCAGGTAAGATAGTAGTTAGTAAGTGTGTATGAGTACAGGTAAGATAGGAGTAAGTGTGTATGAGTACAGGTAAGATAGTAGTTAGTAAGTGTGTATGAGTAAAGGTAAGATAGTAGTTAGTAAGTGTGTATGAGTACAGGTAAGATAGTAGTTAGTGAGTGTGTAGAGTACAGGTAAGATAGTAGTTAGTAAGTGTGTATGAGTACAGGTAAGATAGGAGTAAGTGTGTATGTGGACTGGTAGAAATGTGTTTGATCACATTCTGCAAGTGAAACTAGTGTTTAAATTGTATTTGATGAGTTTATCTTTACTGAACTGAAGATATCTTAATTTATATTCTGTCATGTGGTTTTGTTAATGATTTACATCCTGTCATGTGGTTTTGTTAATGATTTACATCCTGTCATGTGATTTTGTTAATGATTTACATCCTGTCATGTGGTTTTGTTAATGATTTACATCCTGTCATGTGGTTTTGTTAATGATTACATTCAACTGCAAAGTTAATATTGGAAATGTTCTCTGCTCGAAGAATATCGATTAATTATTGATAGATTCTGATTTTATTGAAAGTGATATCGATGTACTTACTTTCTCTGTTTATGATACAACATAAATGTTCAACAAATGTCCATGTTACACAGCAACAATACAGTCTGGCCAGTCGAGACTCTGAGCTGGAAGCTTTTCAAGTGTGTAAGGCAGCAGGAATTGCAGTTCTTCCATGGAGTCCACTCAAAGGGTGAGTTTACTTAAAGGGGGGCACTTTAAGCGTAAGTCCACTGACAGGGCGAGTTCACTCAAAGGGTGAGTTTACTTAAAGGGGGGATTCAGTTTATGGGTAAGTCCACTGACAGGGCGAGTTCACTCAAAATTCGAGTCAACGTAAAAGATAAGTTCACTGAAAGGGTAAGTTCACTAAAAGGATAAGTTCACTGAAAGGATAAGTCCACTAAAGGTTTAAGTTCACTAAAGGTTAAGTTCACTGAAAGGGTAAGTTCACTAAAAGGATAAGTTCACTGAAAGGGTAAGTTCACTAAAAGGATAAGTTCACTGAAAGGGTAAGTTCACTAAATTGGTGAAGAACAGAAGTACATACTCCATATCCATCTTCAAGTCTTCTTAAATGTGTGCAGTTGTCTTTTCCATGATTATCCACATATCCAGACTAATGTGTGTATCCACATATCCAGAATAGTGTATCCAAGTAAACCTCTGGAATTTGAAGTCATCGACAGACAACATCTACCCATACCCAACCTGACTGTCTTTTTGTTGTATTTATGAAGTCCAATTGTTCCCAATTTTTAACTTCCGTCTTTTCTGACTTTAACAGTTGGACACAATAATTGTCTCTTGTGTATGCTTCGTAAATTATGTCTTTCAATACCTCTTTTAATTCTGTAGTTCATCGTTTGCGTGGACAACCTTTGCATTGTGACGACTGTATCAGAGTAACAATGCATGGAGCGCAATGCTTTGCATTGTGACGACTGTATCAGAGTAACAACCTTTGCATTTATGTTCGTTTTTGATGAGACTGTTAGTAACAACCTTTGCATTGTGACGACTGTCAAACAATACTATGCTTGCATTGTACGACTGTATCAGAGTAACAACCTTGCATTGTGAGGACGTATCAGATAACAACCTTGATTGTGAGGACTGTATCAGGAAACCTTTGCATTGTGACGACTGTATCAGAGAACAAACTTGCTTCAGGACGACTGTATCAATAACAACCTTTGCATTGGACGACTGTATCAGAGAAAACCTTCATGTGACGACTGATCAAACAACATGCTTGCATTGTGACGACTGTATCAAGTAACAACCTTTGCTGTGACGACTGTATCAGAGTAACAACCTTGCATTTGACGACTGTATCAGGTAACAACCTTTGCATTTGAGGACTGTATCAGAGTAAAACCTTGCATTGTGACGACTGTATCAAGAACAACCTTGCATGACGACTGACAGGTAACAACCTTGCATTGTGAGGACTGTATCAGAACAACCTTTGCATTGACGATGATCAAGTAACAACCTTCTTGTGAGGACTGTATCAGAGTAACACCTTTGCATTTGACGACTGTATCAGATAACAACCTTGCATTGTGACGATGTATCAGAGTAACAACCTTGCATTGAGGACTGTATCAAGTAACAACCTTTGCATTGTGACGACTGATCAGATAACAACCTTCATTGAGACTTATCAGAGTAACAACCTTGCATTGTGACGACTGTATCAGAGTAACAATGCTATGAGCCACTGTTTGCTGGTAATCTGCTTATGGGCAACCATTTAATTTATTGTTTTTGATGAAGTTTATGCGTAGACATTTCATCTCTGTCATGACTAGTTTCTTCTTGATACCCCCAGAATTCTGTGTAGACACTTCATCTCTGTCATGACTAGTTTTCTTCTTGATACTGCCAGCATTCTGCGTAGACATTTCATCTCTGTCATGACTAGTTCTTGTACCCATCATTTGTTGTCATTCATTTTCATAACTAGTTGTTCTCTTTGTTACACCCAGCATTCTGTGTAGACATTTCATCTCTGTCATGACTAGTTTCTTCTTGATGCTCCAGCATTTCTGTGTAGACATTTCATCTCTGTCATGACTAGTTTCTTCTATCATTTGATGTCAGGTCCGGTTTGGCACTAATAGCATAATGTTGGCTAAGATTATATTAAACCTTTTGTGTTCATGATGACATATTTAATTTTGAAATGATGTAATTTCTCCTATTATTTGGTTTCATTTATTTCCTTTAAGATGAATTTAGTTATTTATTCTTTCATTTGATGTAAATGTTATTACCAAATATGCAGTGTTTTTTAAATTAATGATTGTCTATGAAAATATTAGTAGTGCTATCCAAATCTTTCTCTCTAACGAATGTCAAACCTGGACGCTGACATCAAATGACAATACAACAGAGATGACATGTCCACACAGAATGATGCTGAGAGTAACAAGAGGAGACCGGTTTAAAAACGAAGATATCAGGAAAAAAGTGGGTACAACATCAGTACTAAACTTCATCAACAAACAACAAATTTAATAGTTCGGCCACAGATTACCAGCAAACAGTGCGTCTCAAATAGCAATGTTACACAGATAAAGTGCACATCAAATAGATAAAGTGCACATCAAATAGATAAAGTGGATACAAAGCAAAAAAACGGTCCACGCAAAAGGTGAATTTCACAAATAACATCGGGCGGTAACAAACACTTTTTATGAAGAACATACAAAAGTCAGTTCTAGAAATCTCTTCTTATCCTGACACTGTGAGATAAAACTAGAAATCTCTTCTTATCTGACACTGTGAGATAAAACTAGAAATCTCTTCTTATCCTGACACTGTGAGATAAAACTAGAAATCTCTTCTTATCCTGACACTGTGAGATAAAACTAGAAATCTCTTCTTATCCTGACACTGTGAGATAAAACTAGAAATCTCTTCTTATCTGACACTGTGAGATAAAACTAGAAATCTCTTCTTATCCTGACACTGTGAGATAAAACTAGAAATCTCTTCTACCCTGACACTGTGAGATAAAACTAGAAATCTCTTCTTATCCTGACACTGTGAGATAAAACTAGAAATCTCTTCTTATCCTGACACTGTGAGATAAAACTAGAAATCTAATCTTATCCTAACACTGTGAGATAAAACTAGAAATCTCTTCTTATCCTAACACTGTGAGATAAAACTAGAAATTTCTTCTTATCCTGACACTGTAAGGTAAAAATGAAGTAGATAAAAGAATAATAAAATGACTTCAGAAAAGCATTATCACCTGAACGGAAGTGGTAGGGAATCTCTATTGCAAAGGTAGTTATTGCTCTGTTGGTTCGTGGGTGTATTTCTTCTCAGAAATATATTAGAATTATCGCCGGAGCTACGAAACTCGTGCTTTGTGCAATAATCGCAGCAGATGGGTGTCATGTCTGCAGAAAGTGACTAAACCGTATGGTAAAACTTGGTACAAAGAAGTCATATATCGTTATTTACATTAGCTATTGAAATTTAGCTACAACAATATGTTTATTCCATTTTGATATTGACAGGGGCGTGCTATCTGGGAAAATCAAGAGGGGTGTCAAGCCCACAGAAGGTCGGATTGGATGGGCTGCAGCTACTGTGTCAAGACATCTGGAGATTAGCCCACACTGGTCCAACTTTAGCAACAAGATATACGACACGATAGAAACAGCAGAAGCTATTGCTAAAAAACGAGGTAGAAATCATATTTGACATTGTTGATTCAGCTTCATATTTCTATTTATTTTTGTAATTTATATCAACAATAACGAAATAAATATATTACTTAGATCTGGTGATGATTTACTGTAGTCTCCCCCTTTACAAGATGTCACCATCACTGACTGATATTGATTGATTCTACTTTAGAATCAATCAATGTCATCAATCATGGTGACATCTTGTAAAGGAGATAACTGATCAAACTGAGTAAAGTAGCGAAACACGTAAAAACAAAATACTTTAGTTTTACAAAATACAAAAAAACAGTGACAATACACCGCACAGCAACGTTTCGACCAAAAGGCCTTATCAAGCAAACGATACAACAGGAGTGACGAAATTTCAAAGAACATTACATATGGACTACTACATACGGAGACATTCAAACGTTCCGAATCCATTAGAGAACATGAGCCATTGATCCTTGACTTGTGCATCTTAACTACAAGTACTTCTGAAATCAGATTAAGCCTTCCCTGAAGGATGATCTACTCTGGTGATAAGAAAAGCAAGTTTTCACACAACATTCAATCAATCTGTGGCTCAATATTAAGCACTATAACTACGCCTAAATTTGAAGCAGGCGAGTGAGAGAAAAACCACGAGATTAGATATTGAAGGGAAGCCTTGATGTACTTTTATTTGTGTTTGAAATATTTGCTTGCTACAGCCAAAGCTGAATGGGGAGTTAGTTTAAAATGACTTTGATAATTTCAAATGTGGTTTACAGATTAGATATGGGACAAGTGTCAATGCTGCACAAATAATATATTTAACACAATGTTATCTTCTCTATTTGCTGTCAAGGTCGTACCTTGCCCCAGGTCGCAATCAGGTGGCTGCTTCAGAAAGATATTGTGTCATCGGTAGTTATAGGGGCTCGAACTCTGGCCCAACTAGACGACAACATGTCGGCTGCTAATGGATGGAGTTTAACTAAAGAAGAGGTTTATTACATTTGAAAAAATCTTTTAGAAATTAATAATTTATTGGTAACTGTTACGATGAATTGAGATTAATAATTTGTTGGTAACTGTTGATTGAGTTCTGTACATCTCTGTACTTGCATGTAGCTCCGCCTCCATTTCTCTTTGTGAATATGTACATCTTTCTCTGTTTGTGAATACATATGTATGTCTCTTTCTGTGAATATGTACATCTTTCTCTGTTTGTGAATACATATGTATGTCTCTTTCTGTGAATATGTATTACTCTTTCCCTCTTTCTGTGAATGTTTATGTCTCTCTCTCTCTCTGTGTATGAATGTGTATGTCTCTCTTACTCTCTCTCTCTCAATACATCTGACTGTCATCGATGAGATTCTCTACTGCTATCCTTCCTGCTATATGAACGTACTCAAGTTGTAAGTCATATGAGAATTTGATATTCTTCATTACGTTTTTGTGAGATTATAATTCCATTTTTGTATACTTCAGATGAAACAACTTGACGATGTATCTTCATCGGCGTTACCCTATCCCTACAACATGATTTGTGGTGTCAACACAGACAGGGTAAACCCACATATGAATGACACCTATGTCAAGTCTATAAGCCCGGAGTAGCTATGAATGCACTCTCTGATACTGAAATACTGTTAAATATATCTAAGAACATATCTATCCATTTGTTCTATCCACACGTGTATCCATTAGGAAATCCATACATTTATCCAGCTACATTATTCTCAGAAGGCCCCCATCTATCAAGTTATCCACATTTTTGTCATGGATTAGCACAATCCACTCATCTATCAGTTCATCCAAATATCTGCTATCCAATGCTGATATCCAATTAGCAATCCATACATTTATTTATCCAAACATCCACCCATTTATTAGTTCACGCATGCACAAATCTATCAGTATGACTATACATTTATTTATTTAGAGATTTAAAGATGAATACATTAACCAGTCATTTATTCACAGATATAAGGGAAGAATGCAGTCAAACTATGTAGCAATATAAGGGAAGAATGCAGTAAAACTATGTAGCAATATAAGGGAAGAATGCAGTCAAACTATGTAGCAATATAAGGGAAGAATGCAGTAAAACTATGTAGCAATATAAGGGAAGAATGCAGTAAAACTATGTAGCAATATAAGGGAAGAATGCAGTAAAACTATGTAACAATGTAAGAGAAGACTGCAGTAAAACTATGTAGCAATATAAGAGAAGACTACAGTAAAACTATGTAGCAATATAAGGGAAGAATGCAGTAAAACTATGTAGCAATATAAGAGAAGACTACAGTAAAACTATGTAGCAATATAAGGGAAGAATGCAGTAAAACTATGTAGCAATATAAGAGAAGACTACAGTAAAACTATGTAGCAATATAAGAGAAGACTAAAGTAAAACTATGTAGCAGTATCGAAACACGTAAAACAAAGTACTGTAGTTTTACAAAATGCAAAAACAATAACAATATATAGCAATGTTTCGACCAAAAGGCCTTTATCAATCAAAGAATATAACAAAAGTGAACTTCTTCACTTCTTACACCGCAAACACAGACCATATAGAACCAGACAATCAATTCCTAAAGGGCCCTAAAATAACCGTTAGACATTTACTGGATAAAATATTTTAGGACCGTTAGGAATTCATTGTCTAATTCTCTATGAGAAGAAGAATTTGTAGTGTGGAATCTGAGATCCCAATCTAGTGAGAACACAGAACAAGAAGAATATGTAGTGTGGAATCTGAGATCCCAATCTAGTGAGAACACAGAAGAAGAATTTGTAGTGTGGAATCTGAGATCCCAATCTAGTGAGAACACAGAACAAGAAGCATATGTAGTGTGGAATCTGAGATCCCAATCTAGTGAGAACACAGAAGAAGAATTTGTAGTGTGGAATCTGAGATCCCAATCTAGTGAGAACACAGAAGAAGAATTTGTAGTGTGGAATCAGAGATCCCAATCTAGTGAGAACACAGAAGAAGAATTTGTAGTGTGGAATCTGAGATCCCAATCTAGTGAGAACACAGAAGAAGAATTTGTAGTGTGGAATCTGAGATCCCAATCTAGTGAGAACACAGAACAAGAAGCATATGTAGTGTGGAATCTGAGATCCCAATCTAGTGAGAACACAGAAGAAGAATTTGTAGTGTGGAATCTGAGATCCCAATCTAGTGAGAACACAGAAGAAGAATTTGTAGTGTGGAATCAGAGATCCCAATCTAGTGAGAACACAGAAGAAGAATTTGTAGTGTGGAATCTGAGATCCCAATCTAGTGAGAACACAGAAGAAGAATTTGTAGTGTGGAATCTGAGATCCCAATCTAGTGAGAACACAGAAGAAGAATTTGTAGTGTGGAATCTGATATCCCAATCTAGTGAGAACACAGAAGAAGAATTTGTAGTGTGGAATCTGAGATCCCAATCTAGTGAGAACACAGAAGAAGAATTTGTAGTGTGGAATCAGAGATCCCAATCTAGTGAGAACACAGAAGAAGAATATGTAGTGTGGAATCTGAGATCCCAATCTAGTGAGAACACAGAAGAAGAAGAAGAATATGTTGTTTGTCATGAAAGAAGTGAATTTCTTCCTTCTGTTGTATAGTTTGCTGATAAAGGCCTTTAGTCGAAACGTTGCTGTGTATTGTTATTGTTTTTGTATTTTGAAAACTACAGTATTTTGTTTTTACCTGTTTCGTTATTTATTCACCCACCAGCTAGGTGAATGTGTGGTTGATACATGGATATACAAAATGATGAATGATTATATGGATGTTTGGTTGATACATGGATATACAAAATGATGAATGATTATGTGAATGTGTGGTTGATACATGGATATACAACATGATGGATGATTATGTGAATGTGTGGTTGATACATGGATATACAACATGATGAATGAGTATGTGGATGAATAAATAGATGGATATAGGGAAGAGTGAATGTATGCATTAATAAATGAATAAAGTGATTCCTTCAATGATATATCGATGAGTTGTTAGATATATTGATAAATGAGTATACCCATCGATTTATGCAGCAACACAACGAACGACTATCAAGCTACCAGTCATATATTTGTTTGTTCATGGTCAGTAACAGAACTGAAGAAGAAATTAAAGTGAGAAGCAGAGGGTTCAAGAAAGAGAGGACATTGTAGAGGACACTCCACAGTATACAGAGTCTTCTACAACAGAACATTGGGAAAGAAGGCAAGAGGAAGACCACGAAAAAGATGGTTAGATGGCATAGCAGAATGCTGTCACAAGGCAAAAATAACAATCACCCAAGCCACCAGAACAGCACAATACAAAAACAGAAAACCATGACACTGGGGAACAACCCGGTTACAGTGTGACGACACTGGGCAACAACCCGGTAACAGTGTGACGACACTGGGCAACAACCCGGTAACAGTGTGACGACACTGGGCAACAAGCCGGTAACAGTGTGACGACACTGGGCAACAACCCGGTAACAGTGTGACGACACTGGGCAACAACCCGGTAACAGTGTGACGACAAAGAAGAAGAGTAAAGAACTAAAGATATAGAAAACAAGTTGAATACATTTAAAACAGATTTCGGAATGATCCAGAAAAAGGAACATAAAATGGAACAAACTCAGGAGAAGTGATGAAATGTCTGATCAACCACTTGTGACAACTGTTATAAAAAAGAGAAGATGAAGATATGTTGGGTCTAACTGAAGAAGAAATGAAAGTGGGAAGCAGAGGGTTCAAGAAAGAGGGGACGCACTAGGAAAACCCTGAAACGATCGTTGCTGAGAGAGGAAAGAAATATTGGAATCAATTCCATAGTTGAGCGAGTTGTCCAGGACAGAGTGGTACGGAAAAACTGACTTGTAGACACTACGTAACGTATAACGGTACGAGATCAATATGTATATATATTTGCATGAATTCTTCAGTATCTTCTTCTTTTCTAAACCTTATTTTCTACTTGGATATTATTTGCATCTTGTTTTTGCTTGTGTTTATCTAAAATATTTTGTCTTGTTGTTTATCTAAACATATTTTGCTTGTTGTTTATCTAAACATATTTTGCTTGTGTTTATCTAAACATATTTTACTTGTGTTTATCTAAACATATTTTGCTTGTGTTTATATGAACATATTTTGCTTGTGTTTATCTAAACATATTTTGCTTGTGTTTATATGAACTTATTTGGAATTTCTTTTCATATTAATGGCCTTGAAACTGTGTATATTTTGTACAAGTTTGTGAGACATGCATCCATACTAGTTATAAAAGTCCCATTCTGTTGCTGTCCTGTTATACGTCAAGTAGCGTAGTTATTAGATTAATATGATGAAAATAAAACTACGCCTTGTATCTTTGATGAACTGGTTCGGAATTAACTTCTCGTCTGACAAAATTATGTTGTACTACACACTTGTAACTTAGTTTCAAAGGAAATATAGCATTTCACGTGATTCATGTACGAAGTATATTTAACGAACAAACGTGTGACCGGCGTGTGACGGGCTAATAATACTTTCTTGTGACTACTAACTTCAGTGTCCTAGAGTTCGAGATGTTGTACAGGAAGTGTGTAATTAAGACACTTCATGAGATATGTGAGCTTGACAGCCTTATAGTAAAAGGTGGAGGCTGCAGTAAAACTTTGAAAAATAGCTAAACACGTAAACACAAAGTACTACAGTTTTACAAAATACATAAACAGTGACGATAAACAGCAACGTTTCGACCAAAAGGCCTTTATCAAGCAAACAACACAACAAGAATGACGAATTTCGAGGAACACTACAAATGGACGATTACATGTGGAAACATAAACCTATCTAATGAAAATCTGGGAATAAAAACGAACAACGAAATGAGTGCAACACAAAAAACCGAAAGTGGAAAAGAAGAGAAACAATAAACAATATAGTGGATAAATGACACATATATGGAGCAAACACACATATAGATAACAAGGCACGACATACATAGAACCCCAATTCTGACAGGGTTAAACTTATCTTAACTTTCCACCCTCATAGTTCCCTGGTGAAAAGGTCTTATTCCATCATCTCCCCATTCTTCAGTCTGATCCTGAGACACGTTCAGTCTTTCAACACTATCCTTTGGTGGCTTACAGACGGGACAGAAGCCTCAAGGATATGTTGGTACACAGTCGCCTTAAGCCTAATATCCAGAGTCACTTGGGCACCATTCAGTGCGGACGTCGGCGCTGTAATACATGTGCATATGTAATACAGACCCCACTGTCTCTTTTCCAAAAGCTACGTATGCCATTCAAGACAGTTTCACGTGTGAGTCCCGCAATATCATCTATGCCATCACCTGCAAACGATGCCATAAGGCCTATATTGGCGAAACCGGTAAGAGGCTCAGTGACCGATTTGCCCAACACTTACGCGATATTCGCCAATGCTCTGTGACTCCTGTGGCCACTCATTTCAACGATACTGGCCATTCAGGAGTTGGCGATGTCCAGGTCACAGCCATCCGATCATGTTCCTCCGATGATCGCAGTCGATTCGCCCTGGAGAACCGTTTTATTTCATTCTATGGCACTTTGCGACCTCTTGGACTCAACGCATTACATTCCTATGCTTCTTAGTACTGTCTTATCTCGTGCCTTGTTATCTATATGTGTGTTTGCTCCATATATGTGTTATTTATCCACTATATGGTTTATTGTTCCTCTCCTTTTCCACTTTCGGTTTTTGTGTTGCACTCATTTCGTTGTTCGTTTTTATTCCCATATTTTCATCAGATAGGTTTATGTTTCCACATGTAATCGTCCATTTGTAGTGTTCCTCGAAATTCGTCATTCTTGTTGTGTTGTTTGCTTGATAAAGGCCTTTTGGTCGAAACGTTGCTGTTTATCGTCACTGTTTATGTATTTTGTAAAACTGTAGTACTTTGTGTTTACGTGTTCAGCCTTATAGTACAGATTTGGACTGATCCGTATTCTGGGCATGGTAGCTTGATTACGCTTCCTTCAGGACGTGAACTTGACAACGGCATTTGGTGCAATTTGTATTCTTAGATGGTTAGTATGATTAGATAAATCATAGGGCACTGACTTGTCTGTACACCTGGACATGCTAGAGTGCAGGACATCGAACTGCTGACTTGTCTGTACAACCTGGACATGCTAGAGTGCAGGACAACGATGTGTGACTTGTCTGTACAACCTGGACATGCTGGAGTGCAGAACAACGAACGTGATGACTTGTCTGTACACACCTGGACATGCTAGAGTGCAGGACAACGAACGTGCTGACTTGTCTGTACACACCTGGACATGCTAGAGTGCAGGACAACGAACGTGCTGACTTGTCTGTACACACCTGGACATGCTAGAGTGCAGGACAACGAACGTGCTGACTTGTCTGTACACACCTGGACATGCTAGAGTGCAGGACAACGAACGTGCTGACTTGTCTGTACACACCTGGACATGCTAGAGTGCAGGACAACGAACGTGCTGACTTGTCTGTACACACCTGGACATGCTAGAGTGCAGGACAACGAACGTGCTAACTTGTCTGTACACACCTGGACATGCTAGACTGCAGGTCAACGAATGAGCTGACTTGTCTGTACACACCTGGACATGCTAGAGTGCAGGACAACGAACGTGCTGACTTGTCTGTACACACCTGGACATGCTGGAGTGCAGGACAACGAACGTGCTAACTTGTCTGTACACACCTGGACATGCTAGACTGCAGGTCAACGAATGAGCTGACTTGTCTGTACACACCTGGACATGCTAGAGTGCAGGACAACGAACGTGCTGACTTTCTTTGCAAACAATGCCCCGCCTCAAGCGGGAAGAAGTATGGATAAAGACCATGTCATCAGTTACGGTAGGCGAACATTTGTGTGATATGGACAAGTTTCAGACATTAAAACGATTGCAAGAATTCGAAGTTAAGTTTGGACGTGCCAGACAGTGTCGTCTTCGTGGTAGAGAGAGAAGATATTTTAATCATTTTCTCATGGGTACGGTGAGCAAATGGACTTTAGGATTGCTTCTGCAACGGAGGACGGATCACGCTTTGACTGCGCACTCTGCCATGCTGTGGATCGCAGATGTGGAAAGGAAACACGCAGAGGTGATTTGTAAGTAAGTGTCTTTTATAACATCACCATGGCAAGAGAAATGCAATGTTGGAGATTTATTACAGGTAACTTTTTATTTAATTGTCGATACTTCATAAATATCTACTTGTATGTGTGAGTGCGTGCGTGTGTGTGTGTGTGTGTGTATGTGAATATGTGCATATGGGTGCGAGTGTGTGTGCGTGCAGGCCGTGTGTGTGTATGTGTTCGTGTGGGCCGTGCGTGGGGGAGTGTCCGTGTATGTTATCGGATGTGTGTTCGTGTGAGTGCGTGCGTGTGTGCTTGTGTCCGTGTATGTGTTATATGATGTGTATTGGTTCCTAGTTTCGTATTGTGTGTGTGTGTGTGCTTGTGTCCGTGTATGTGTTATATGCAGTGGCGGCTCGTCATTAAGGGCCAGTGGGGCCGGACCCACCAAAAATAATATGTAACGTGTATTTATTAGTTAATAAATTAAAATATAACCTAACTCAAAACCATGATTTTTTCTGAAAATTTGAGTCTGGACCCACCAACAAAAAGTATCAGGAGCCGCCACTGGTTATATGATGTGTATTGGTTCCTAGTTTCGTGTTGTGTGTGTGTGTGTGTGCGTGCTTGTGTCCGTGTATGTGTTATATGATGTGTATTGGTTCCTAGTTTCGTGTTGTGTGTGTGTGTGTGTGTGCGTGCTTGTGTCCGTGTATGTGTTATATGATGTGTATTGGTTCCTAGTTTCGTGTTGTGTGTGTGTGTGTGTGTGCGTGCTTGTGTCCGTGTATGTGTTATATGATGTGTATTGGTTCCTAGTTTCGTGTTGTGTGTGTGTGTGTGTGCGTGCTTGTGTCCGTGTATGTGTTATATGATGTGTATTGGTTCCTAGTTTCGTGTTATGTGTGTGTGTGTGTGTGTGCTTGTGTCCGTGTATGTGTTATATGATGTGTATTGGTTCCTAGTTTCGTGTTGTGAATCTAATGAGAACAAAGACAGTAAAATTAAACAATGTATACATCTGAATATGAACTAGAAAGATACAACACAAGGATAGTAAGAAAGATGACATGACAAGTAAACAGGTACACAGACACAGACACAGACACAGACACAGACAGACACAGACACACACAGACACACACAGACACACACAGACACACACACATATTACTTGGAAAGAATTGCTGCAGTATGTTTCATTAAAAAAACCCTGATGGAATAAAAGAAAGAAAAGAAATGATTGGCTAGTAAACTTTCCTCAACATATAATATAACTCAACATATAATATAACTCAACATATAATATAACTCAACAGATAATATAACTCAACATATAATATAACTCAACATATAATATAACTCAACATATAATATAACTCAACATATAATATAACTCAACATATAATATAACTCAACAGATAATATAACTCAACATATAATATAACTCAACATATAATATAACTCAACAGATAATATAACTCAACATATAATATAACTCAACAGATAATATAACTCAACATATAATATAACTCAACAGATAATATAACTCAACAGATAATATAACTCAACATATAATATAACTCAACAGATAATATAACTCAACAGATAATATAACTCAACATATAATATAACTCAACATATAATATAACTCAACAGATAATATAACTCAACATATAATATAACTCAACAGATAATATAACTCAACATATAATATAACTCAACAGATAATATAACTCACCATATAATATAACTCAACAGATAATATAACTCATCATATAATATAACTCAACAGATAATATAACTCATCATATAATATAACTCAACAGATAATATAACTCAACATATAATATAACTCAACATATTACAGAAATATTTTCATAAAGTTACTCAGTTGTATTTACATATCAAACACAGATCTAGGGAGATATTGTTCCAGAGATCTCTAATCTCAGTGTAGGTGAGATCGAGTTGATAGTCCTATGGGAGACGGACGATAAAACGTAGGTCCCGTCTTCAATTTGAGTATATAAAAGAAACACTGGCAGTTCAAAATCAAAAAGATCAGGCTGGATAGCCGCTGCTGGATAAAGTTCATTAGAAAACATTAAAAATAACATTCCTATCAAAACACCTTCACCATCTTCAAAATGATATCAAGGACCCTCGCCGGTGCCTACGGAGCTCGTTCACTTCAGCTGAAATGTTCCTGTGTAAGAAAGAGATTAGATCACACATGGTTACTCATCAAAGTGCAATGTAAGAAAGAGATTAGATCACACATGGTTACTCACCAAAGTGCAATGATGATGGTCCTATCAATCAAACACAGATAAAACACATTGTTTACAAACAGAAGAACACATAAACAAATAAACACAGATAAAACACATTGTTTACAAACAGAAGAACACATAAACAAATAAACACAGATAAAACACATTGTTTACAAACACAAGAACACATAAACAAATAAACACAGATAAAACACATTGTTTACAAACAGAAGAACACATAAACAAATAAACACAGATAAAACACATTGTTTACAAACACAAGAAGACATAAACAAATAAACACAGATAAAACACATTGTTTACAAACAGAAGAACACATAAACAAATAAACACAGATAAAACACATTGTTTACAAACAGAAGAACACATAAACAAATAAACACAGATAAAACACATTGTTTACAAACACAAGAAGACATAAACAAATAAACATCCACCATTTGTTTACTTCATTTCAAGTCTCACACATGTGACGTCACTGTATCCGTCAGTAGGGACTTGTCAACTGTAGACGGATGTGTGTTACTTCCTGATGTTACTGCTGATAAACATAACATTTACCGATACTATTTTTTGGAAAGTGACTCAGCAATCTCTTTGTAATTTCTAGCTGTCTCATCTAACTAAACGCAACGTTCCCGGTCGTCAGTTTTTCAACCATGCACACGTCAGTTAGTTCTAAAACATTAGCATTACAAGTTCAACATCTAGATATCGTCTCTGATACCGTCGCCATAGGTGTTCAACATCTAGACATCGTCTCTGATACCCCCGCCGTAGGTAGTATCGAGTCGGCGTAGACAAAGTAAAGAGATACAAAATTAACATAATTCAAATGGAAATAACAAGACTAAGGAAGACATTGAGAAACAGTGAGAACACCCTCAAATAATGAAAATAATGAGACTCTGGTTCACCATTCTTCAGTCTGATCCTGAGACACGTTCAATCTTCCAACACTATCATTTGGTGGCGTACAGACGGGACAGAAGCATTAAGGATATGTTGGTTCACAGTCGCCTCAAGCCTAATATACAGAGTCATTTTGGCACCATCCAGTGTGGCCGTCGGCGCTGCAACACTTGTGCTTATGTCATACAGACCCGCACGGTGTCTTTTCCAAAGCCACGTTCGTTGTTGAAGACAGTTTCACGTGCGAGTCCCGTAATATTATCTATGCCATTATCTGCAAGCGGTGCAACAAGGCCTATATTGGGGAAACCGGCAGGAGACTCAGTGACCGATTCGCCCAACACTTGCGCGATATACGCCAATGCTCTGTGACCCTGTAGCTACCCATTTCAATGATACTGGCCATTCAGGAGCTTGCGATGTCCAGGTCACAGCCATCCGATCATGTTCCTCTGATGATCGTAGTCGATTTGCTCTGGAGAATCGGTTGATTTCTTTGTATGGTACCTTGCGACCACGCAGGCTCAACGCATTACATTCTTATGCTTCTTAGTACTTTCTCTTCCCATGCTATGTAATCTATATGGGTATATTTGCATGTATTCAAGTTATATATTTACTAGATGTTTCATTGTTTCTTTTCCGTTCTATTTCTAGTTTTCATGTGTGTTTTTGTGTTACATTTATTTCGTTATTCGTTTTTATTCCAGATTTTCCTTAGATACGTTTGTATTTGGTCGTCCATTTGTGTTTCATTTTAATTTGTCACTCCTGTTTGTTCGTTTGCTTGATAAAGGCCTTGTTGGTCGAAACGTTGCTGTTTATCGTCACTGTTTCTGTATTTTGTAAAACTATAGTACTTTGTTTGTACGTGTTTCACTATTTACCAAGTTTTACTGCAGTCTTCCCCTATTTCGATATTCGTCGCCATATTGCTGCAACTATTCGTTGTGACGTAGTAGGTAAGATTTAATAGTTATATTTGTTGTGTATGTGCATTTTCCGTTTCTACCTCTTTTAGCGTTTAATATCTGTTCTTTTGTTTGTATTTCTATTACTATGCCTTCCCTACAGTACGTGTTGAATTTTCTTCGGTCTTATATCTCGGTTTCCTTTAGCCTCCTGCCGACTGATTTGCGTCTGACTGCCATTAGTTATGCTATGGTTACTTTAAAAAAACTCGTTTCTGTTCTCATCGCAATTTTCTCTTTACGTGTCAGCGACTTGGGTTATTCCCAAAGGCTTTGCTTCTAACTTTCACCCTCGGCAGGCTTGTTATACCCCAGGAGCAGCAGAATGTTACAGAAGCTAGAAACCAAATGTGCGCTACAACGTATGCGTTGTATTGCTTCTAACCATTCTCATCTTCTTACTGACTTGGACTCCTCACAGTCCCTACTTCTACAGCGTCTACAACTTCTCACTTCTAACAATATGCTCCTTTACTCCCTCATTCGTTTTATTATCCATGTTCTTAACAGACAACTACATGAATTTATGTGCACCCATCACCAACAAAAACTTAACCTTCTTCGCCCTGTACCTTCTACCACTCCTTCCAATTGTCCACTACGATCTTCTCCTCCCACACATGTGGTTTGCATCCCTCCAGACCTTCCCTTATCGGACAGCGAGAGATGTGTTTTAAGTAAGGTCTCAAGTTTGTTCCTCTCCGACCCACCATTGACCACTACTCTACTCTTCAAGATGTGCACCGTTTTCACCGTGGCTTACGGCTGAAATTTCATTTTCGGAACCAGGTTGACACTGACCAATGTCATGACACGAGTATGTTCGCTAAATATTCTACTCGCAAACATAATTGGACACCCAACCCTGGTGTCTCCAACGCTCTTGATCTCTACATCAAGAATACTTTACACGATATTGGACTGCTCCACCCCAAACGCCTAGGGCATTCTAACATGTCTCCGTCCGAGTTTCGTGCTCTATCACACCTCCGTCGACGTGATGACATTGTTATCAAACCCGCAGATAAAGGCGGTGCAATAGTGGTATGGAGCAAAGAACTATACCTTCAGGAAGGCCGCAACCAATTACTTGACACCCAATTCTATAAAACTAGTTCTTCTGATGTAACACTATCTAACAATAGTAAAGTCCGTACAGTAATTAAGAACTTAATTGCCTCTAACGACCTTCCTACCGGCTCATCATCACTTTGTGTCATCGATAGCTGTTTAGGAAAACCCGCCTTTATATGCTCCCCAAAATTCATAAACTGAACAATCCGGGTAGGCCCATCGTATCTGCTTGCTCTTGTCCTACGGAACATATCTCCGAATTTCTTGATAGTATCTTCAATCCTATAGTCACCACACTACCTTCATTCTTGAAAGATACGAACCACACCTTGTCTGTTTTTCGTCTATTGAGTTGTTGCCTGGCAGGACTTAACGTCTCTTCCTCCTTGATGTGTGCTCATTGTACACCTCCATACCTCATTCCGACGGACTTCAAGCTCTTCAGTTCTTTCTCGACAGGAGAACTAACCCACTTGTCTCCACCTCGGCTCTCCTTCGTCTTGCAGAACTAGTACTAACTCTCAACTCCTTTCAGTTCAATGACCAGTTCTTTGAGCAGATCAGTGGGGTCGCCATGGGTACTAAAATGGGACCCAGTTAGGCTTGTCTATTCATGGGTCATCTTGAGCACCTAGTATGGAATTCTTATGATGGCCCTCTTCCGTCTGTGTATCATAGATACATTGATGATTGTATTGGCATTACCGATATGCCTGAAGCCGATTTGTCACGCTTCATTAATTTCATTAATGTTTTCAATCCGGCTATTCGGTTTACATCTCACATCTCTACCTCTTGTGTCAACTTTCTTGACATCGCTATCACTATCAGCCTATCTACCATCACTACATCAGTATACTATAAGCCTACTGATGCACATAGTTTTCTTCTTTATACCTCTTCCCATTCCCAGGCTTGTCGTGACTCTTTACCATTCTCTCAACTCTTGCGCCTTCGTCGCCTCTGTAGCGAGGACGACGATTTTCTCGATAGAGCTCACGAGATGCTGGATTTCTTTCGTAAGCGCTTATACCCGGATAAGGTGCTTGCTTCTGCTATGCGGCGCGTTCAGCAAATTTCTCGCCAGGAGGCTCTCTCTAACCAGCATAGAACTTCCAATTCTGACAGGGTGAAACTTGTCTTAACTTTCCACCCTCATAGTTCCCTTGTGAAGAAAGTCTTATTCCGTCATCTCTCCATTCTTCAGTCTGATCCTGATACACGTTCAATCTTCCAACACTATCCTTTGGTGGCGTACAGACGGGACAGAAGCCTTAAGGATATGTTGGTTCACAGTCGCCTCAAGCCTAATATACAGAGTCATTTTGGCACCATCCAGTGTGGCCGTCGGCGCTGCAACACTTGTGCTTATGTCATACAGACCCGCACGGTGTCTTTTCCAAAAGCCACGTTCGTTGTTGAAGACAGTTTCACGTGCGAGTCCGTAATATTATCTATGCCATTATCTGCAAGCGGTGCAACAAGGCCTATATTGGGGAAACCGGCAGGAGACTCAGTGACCGATTCGCCCAACACTTGCGCGATATACGCCAATGCTCTGTGACCCCTGTAGCTACCCATTTCAATGATACTGGCCATTCAGGAGCTTGCGATGTCCAGGTCACAGCCATCCGATCATGTTCCTCTGATGATCGTAGTCGATTTGCTCTGGAGAATCGGTTGATTTCTTTGTATGGTACCTTGCGACCACGCGGGCTCAACGTATTACATTCTTATGCTTCTTAGTACTTTCTCTTCCCATGCTATGTAATTTTTTGGGTATATGTTGCATGTATTCAAGTTATATATTTACTAGATGTTTCATTGTTTCTTTTCCGTTCTATTTCTAGTTTTCATGTGTGTTTTTGTGTTACATTTATTTCGTTATTCGTTTTTATTCCAGATTTTCCTTAGATACGTTTGTATTTGGTCGTCCATTTGTGTTTCATTTCAATTTGTCACTCCTGTTTGTTCGTTTGCTTGATAAAGGCCTTGTTGGTCGAAACGTTGCTGTTTATCGTCACTGTTTCTGTATTTTGTAAAACTATAGTACTTCGTTTGTACGTGTTTCACTGTATAACTAATGGTATAACTGATGGTATAACTGATGGTATAACTGATGGTATAACTGATGGTATAACTGATGGTTTAGCTGATGGTATAACTGATGGTTTAACTGATGGTATAACTGATGATATAACTGATGGTATAATTGATGGTTTAACTGATGGTATAACTGATGATATAACTGATGGTATAATTGATGGTATAACTGATGATAACAATCAGAAGAACTTTATTCTTCTTTGCCTTGAAGATAACTTGACAAATAAGACAGTGCCCTGCATACCATGGGACGTCTTGAAGATAACTTGACAAATAAGACAGTGCCCTGCATACCATGGGACGTCTTGAAGATAACTTGACAAATAAGACAGTGCCCTGCATACCATGGGACGCCTTGAAGATAACTTGACAAATAAGACAGTGCCCTGCATACCATGGGACGTCTTGAACATAACTTGACAAATAAGACAGTGCCCTGCATACCATGGGGCGTCTTGAACATAACTTGACAAATAAGACAGTGCCCTGCATACCATGGGGAGTCTTGAACATAACTTGACAAATAAGACAGTGCCCTGCATACCATGGGACGTCTTGAACATAACTTGACAAATAAGACAGTGCCCTGCATACCATGGGACGTCTTGAAGATAACTTGACAAATAAGACAGTGCCCTGCATACCATGGGACGTCTTGAAGATAACTTGACAAATAAGACAGTGCCCTGCATACCATGGGATGTCTTGAACATAACTTGACAAATAAGACAGTGCCCTGCATACCATGGGACGTCTTGAAGATAACTTGACAAATAAGACATTGCCCTGCATACCATGGGACGTCTTGAACATAACTTGACAAATAAGACAGTGCCCTGCATACCATGGGACGTCTTGAACATAACTTGACAAATAAGACAGTGCCCTGCATACCATGGGACGTCTTGAACATAACTTGACAAATAAGACAGTGCCCTGCATACCATGGGACGTCTTGAAGATAACTTGACAAATAAGACAGTGTCGTGCATACCATGGGGCGTATTGAACATAACTTGACAAATAAGACAGTGCCCTGCATACCATGGGACGTCTTGAAGATAACTTGACAAATAAGACAGTGCCCTGCATACCATGGGGCGTCTTGAAGATAACTTGACAAATAAGACAGTGTCCTGCATACCATGGGGCGTATTGAACATAACTTGACAAATAAGACAGTGCCCTGCATACCATGGGGCGTCTTGAAGATAACTTGACAAATAAGACAGTGTCCTGCATACCATGGGGCGTATTGAACATAACTTGACAAATAAGAGAGTGCCCTGCATACCATGGGGCGTCTTGAAGATAATTTGACAAATAAGACAGTGTCCTGCATACCATGGGGCGTATTGAACATAACTTGACAAATAAGACAGTGCCCTGCATACCATGGGGCGTCTGAAGATAACTTGACAAATAAGACAGTGCCCTGCATACCATGGGGCGTCTTGAAGATAACTTGACAAATAAGACAGTGTCCTGCATACCATGGGACGTCTTGAAGATAACTTGACAAATAAGACAGTGCCCTGCATACCATGGGATGTCTTGAACATAACTTGACAAATAAGACAGTGCCCTGCATACCATGGGATGTCTTGAACATAACTTGACAAATAAGACAGTGCCCTGCATACCATGGGGTGTCTTGTAGATAACTTGACAAATAAGACAGTGCCATGCATACCATGGGACGTCTTGAACATAACTTGACAAATAAGACAGTGCCCTGCATACCATGGGACGTCTTGAAGATAACTTGACAAATAAGACAGTGCCCTGCATACCATGCGATGTCTTGAACATAACTTGACAAATAAAACAGTGCCCTGCATACCATGGGATGTCTTGAACATAACTTGACAAATAAGACAGTGCCCAGCATACCATGGGACGTCTTGAACATAACTTGACAAATAAGACAGTGCCCTGCATACCATGGGATGTCTTGAACATAACGTGACAAATAAGACAGTGCCCTGCATACCATGGGGCGTCTTGAAGATAACTTGACAAATAAGACAGTGCCCTGCATACCATGGGACGTCTTGAAGATAACTTGACAAATAAGACAGTGCCCTGCATACCATGGGACGTCTTGAACATAACTTGACAAATAAGACAGTGCCCTGCATACCATGGGACGTCTTGAACATAACTTGACAAATAAGACAGTGCCCTGCATACCATGGGACGTCTTGAAGATAACTTGACAAATAAGACATTGCCCTGCATACCATGGGACGTCTTGAACATAACTTGACAAATAAGACAGTGCCCTGCATACCATGGGACGTCTTGAACATAACTTGACAAATAAGACAGTGCCCTGCATACCATGGGACGTCTTGAACATAACTTGACAAATAAGACAGTGCCCTGCATACCATGGGACGTCTTGAAGATAACTTGACAAATAAGACAGTGTCGTGCATACCATGGGGCGTATTGAACATAACTTGACAAATAAGACAGTGCCCTGCATACCATGGGACGTCTTGAAGATAACTTGACAAATAAGACAGTGCCCTGCATACCATGGGGCGTCTTGAAGATAACTTGACAAATAAGACAGTGTCCTGCATACCATGGGGCGTATTGAACATAACTTGACAAATAAGACAGTGCCCTGCATACCATGGGCGTCTTGACGATAACTTGACAAATAAGACAGTGTCCTGCATACCATGGGGCGTATTGAACATAACTTGACAAATAAGAGAGTGCCCTGCATACCATGGGGCGTCTTGAAGATAATTTGACAAATAAGACAGTGTCCTGCATACCATGGGGCGTATTGAACATAACTTGACAAATAAGACAGTGCCCTGCATACCATGGGGCGTCTGAAGATAACTTGACAAATAAGACAGTGCCCTGCATACCATGGGGCGTCTTGAAAATAACTTGACAAATAAGACAGTGCCCTGCATACCATGGGATGTCTTGAACATAACTTGACAAATAAGACAGTGCCCTGCATACCATGGGATGTCTTGAACATAACTTGACAAATAAGACAGTGCCCTGCATACCATGGGGTGTCTTGTAGATAACTTGACAAATAAGACAGTGCCATGCATACCATGGGACGACTTGAACATAACTTGACAAATAAGACAGTGCCCTGCATACCATGGGGCGTATTGAACATAACTTGACAAATAAGACAGTGCCCTGCATACCATGGGGCGTCTGAAGATAACTTGACAAATAAGACAGTGCCCTGCATACCATGGGGCGTCTTGAAGATAACTTGACAAATAAGACAGTGTCCTGCATACCATGGGACGTCTTGAAGATAACTTGACAAATAAGACAGTGCCCTGCATACCATGGGATGTCTTGAACATAACTTGACAAATAAGACAGTGCCCTGCATACCATGGGATGTCTTGAACATAACTTGACAAATAAGACAGTGCCCTGCATACCATGGGGTGTCTTGTAGATAACTTGACAAATAAGACAGTGCCATGCATACCATGGGACGTCTTGAACATAACTTGACAAATAAGACAGTGCCCTGCATACCATGGGACGTCTTGAAGATAACTTGACAAATAAGACAGTGCCCTGCATACCATGCGATGTCTTGAACATAACTTGACAAATAAAACAGTGCCCTGCATACCATGGGATGTCTTGAACATAACTTGACAAATAAGACAGTGCCCAGCATACCATGGGACGTCTTGAACATAACTTGACAAATAAGACAGTGCCCTGCATACCATGGGATGTCTTGAACATAACGTGACAAATAAGACAGTGCCCTGCATACCATGGGACGTCTTGAAGATAACTTGACAAATAAGACATTGCCCTGCATACCATGGGACGTCTTGAACATAACTTGACAAATAAGACAGTGCCCTGCATACCATGGGACGTCTTGAACATAACTTGACAAATAAGACAGTGCCCTGCATACCATGGGGCGTCTGAAGATAACTTGACAAATAAGACAGTGCCCTGCATACCATGGGGCGTCTTGAAAATAACTTGACAAATAAGACAGTGCCCTGCATACCATGGGATGTCTTGAACATAACTTGACAAATAAGACAGTGCCCTGCATACCATGGGATGTCTTGAACATAACTTGACAAATAAGACAGTGCCCTGCATACCATGGGGTGTCTTGTAGATAACTTGACAAATAAGACAGTGCCATGCATACCATGGGACGACTTGAACATAACTTGACAAATAAGACAGTGCCCTGCATACCATGGGGCGTATTGAACATAACTTGACAAATAAGACAGTGCCCTGCATACCATGGGGCGTCTGAAGATAACTTGACAAATAAGACAGTGCCCTGCATACCATGGGGCGTCTTGAAGATAACTTGACAAATAAGACAGTGTCCTGCATACCATGGGACGTCTTGAAGATAACTTGACAAATAAGACAGTGCCCTGCATACCATGGGATGTCTTGAACATAACTTGACAAATAAGACAGTGCCCTGCATACCATGGGATGTCTTGAACATAACTTGACAAATAAGACAGTGCCCTGCATACCATGGGGTGTCTTGTAGATAACTTGACAAATAAGACAGTGCCATGCATACCATGGGACGTCTTGAACATAACTTGACAAATAAGACAGTGCCCTGCATACCATGGGACGTCTTGAAGATAACTTGACAAATAAGACAGTGCCCTGCATACCATGCGATGTCTTGAACATAACTTGACAAATAAAACAGTGCCCTGCATACCATGGGATGTCTTGAACATAACTTGACAAATAAGACAGTGCCCAGCATACCATGGGACGTCTTGAACATAACTTGACAAATAAGACAGTGCCCTGCATACCATGGGATGTCTTGAACATAACGTGACAAATAAGACAGTGCCCTGCATACCATGGGGCGTCTTGAAGATAACTTGACAAATAAGACAGTGCCCTGCATACCATGGGATGTCTTGAAGATAACTTGACAAATAAGACAGTGCCCTGCATACCATGGGACGTCTTGAAGATAACTTGACAAATAAGACAGTGCCCTGCATACCATGGGACGTCTTGAAGATATCTTGACAAATAAGACAGTGCCCTGCATACCATGGGACGTCTTGAACATAACTTGACAAATAAGACAGTGCCCTGCATACCATGGGACGTCTTGAACATAACTTGACAAATAAGACAGTGCCCTGCATACCATGGGACGTCTTGAAGATAACTTGACAAATAAGACAGTGCCCTGCATACCATGGGACGTCTTGAACATAACTTGACAAATAAGACAGTGCCCTGCATACCATGGGACGTCTTGAACATAACTTGACAAATAAGACAGTGCCCTGCATACCATGGGACGTCTTGAACATAACTTGACAAATAAGACAGTGCCCTGCATACCATGGGACGTCTTGAAGATAACTTGACAAATAAGACAGTGTCGTGCATACCATGGGGCGTATTGAACATAACTTGACAAATAAGACAGTGCCCTGCATACCATGGGACGTCTTGAAGATAACTTGACAAATAAGACAGTGCCCTGCATACCATGGGGCGTCTTGAAGATAACTTGACAAATAAGACAGTGTCCTGCATACCATGGGGCGTATTGAACATAACTTGACAAATAAGACAGTGTCCTGCATACCATGGGACGTCTTGAAGATAACTTGACAAATAAGACAGTGCCCTGCATACCATGGGATGTCTTGAAGATAACTTGACAAATAAGACAGTGCCCTGCATACCATGGGGCGTCTTGAAGATAACTTGACAAATAAGACAGTGCCCTGCATACCATGGGGTGTCTTGTACATAACTTTACAAATAAGACAGTGCCCTGTATACCATGGGATGTCTTGAAAATAACTTGACAAATAAGACAGTGCCCTGCATACCATGGGACGTCTTGAAGATAACTTGACAAATAAGACAGTGCCCTGCATACCATGGGACGTCTTGAACATAACTTGACAAATAAGACAGTGCCCTGCATACCATGGGACGTCTTGAACATAACTTGACAAATAAGACAGTGCCCTGCATACCATGGGACGTCTTGAAGATAACTTGACAAATAAGACAGTGCCCTGCATACCATGGGGTGTCTTGTACAAAACTTTACAAATAAGACAGTGCCCTGCATACCATGGGGTGTCTTGTACATAACTTTACAAATAAGACAGTGCCCTGCATACCATGGGACGTCTTGAACATAACTTGACAAATAAGACAGTGCCCTGCATACCATGGGACGTCTTGAAGATAACTTGACAAATAAGACAGTGCCCTGCATACCATGGGGTGTCTTGTACATAACTTTACAAATAAGACAGTGCCCTGCATACCATGGGATGTCTTGAAGATAACTTGACAAATAAGACAGTGCCCTGCATACCATGGGACGTCTTGAAGATAACTTGACAAATAAGACAGTGCCCTGCTTACCATGGGATGTCTTGAAGACCAACAACAGCTTTCCAGTCTTCTCTTCTCGAATTTACTTGCTCAAATTGAACACGTGACCTACGTTTTATTGAACTGTCAAGCTTTCATTTACTTGCTCAAATTGAACACGTGACCTACGTTTTATTGAACTGTCAAGCTTTCATTTACTTGCTCAAATTGAACACGTGACCTACGTTTTATTGAACTGTCAAGCTTTCATTTACTTGCTCAAATTGAACACGTGACCTACGTTTTATTGAACTGTCAAGCTTTCATTTACTTGCTCAAATTGAACACGTGACCTACGTTTTATTGAACTGTCAAGCTTTCATTTACTTGCTCAAATTGAACACGTGACCTACGTTTTATTGAACTGTCAAGCTTTCATTTACTTGCTCAAATTGAACACGTGACCTACGTTTTATTGAATGTCGCTTTATTTACTTGCTCAAATTGAACACGGACTGTTTTATTGAACGTCGCTTTCATTTACTTGTCAAATGAACACGACCTACGTTTATTGAACTGTCGTTTATTTACTTGCTCAAATTGAACACGGACCTACGTTTTATTGAACTGTCGTTTCATTTACTTGCTCAAATTGAACACGACCTACGTTTTATTGAACTTCAAGTTCATTTCTGCCAATTGAACAGACCAGTTTTATTGAACTCGTTTCATTTACTTGCTCAAATTGAACACGGCTCGTTTATTGAACTGTCGCTTTCATTTCTTGCCAAATTGAACACGCCACGTTTTATTGAACTGTCGCTTTCTTTACTTGCTCAAATTGAAACGACCCGTTTATTGAACGTCGCTTTCATTTACTTGCTCAAATTGAACACGGACCAGTTTTATTGAATGTCGTTTATACTTGCTCAAATTGAACACGACCACGTTTTATTGAACTGTCAAGCTTTCATTTACTTGCTCAAATGAACACGGACCTACGTTTTATTGAACGTCGTTTCATTTACTTGCCAAATTGAACACGGACCTACGTTTTATTGAACTGTCAAGCTTTCATTTACTTGCTCAAATTGAACACGTGACCTACGTTTTATTGAACGTCGCTCTTACTTGCCATGAACACGACCTACGTTTATTGAACTCGCTTATTTACTTGTCAAATTGAACACGGACAGTTTTATTGAACTGTCGTTTCATTTACTTGCTCAATTGAACAGGCCTACGTTTTATTGAACTTAAGCTTATTACTTGCTCAAATTGAACACGGACCTAGTTATTGAACTGTCGTTCATTTACTTGCTCAAATTGAACACGGACCTACGTTTTATTGAACTCAAGCTTCATTTACTTGCTCAAATTGAACACGGACCTCGTTTTATTGAACTGTCGTTCATTTACTTGCTCAAATTGAAACGGACCTAGTTTTATTGAACGTCAAGTTATTTACTGCTCAATTGAACACGGACCTCGTTTTATTGAACTTCGTTTCATTTACTTGCTCAAATTGAACACGACTACGTTTATTGAACGTCAGCTTTCATTTACTTGCTCAAATTGAAACGACCACGTTTTATTGAACTGTCAGTTTCTTATTGCTCAAATTGAACACGGACCACGTTTATTGAACTGCGTTTCATTTACTTGCTCAAATTGAACACGGACCTACGTTTATTGAACTGTCAGCTCATTTACTTGCTCAAATTGAACACGACTACGTTTTATTGAACTGTCAAGCTTTCATTACTTGCTCAAATTGAACACGTGACTAGTTTATTGAACTGTCAGTTATTTGCTCAATTGAACACGGACCAGTTTTATTGAACGTCAAGCTTTCATTTACTTGCTCAAATTGAACACGGACCACGTTTATTGAACTGTCAAGCTCTTTACTTGCTAAATTGAAACGGACCTACGTTTTATTGAACTGTCAAGCTTCATATTGCTCAAATTGAACAGGACCTCGTTTTATTGAACTGTCGTTCATTTATTGCTCAAATTGAACACGGACCACGTTTTATTGAACTGTCAAGCTTTCTTTTTGCTCAAATTGAACACGTGACCAGTTTTATTGAACTGTCAAGCTTTCATTTCTTGCTCAATTGAACACGACCACGTTTTATTGAACTGCCATTTATTGCCAAATTGAACACGACCAGTTTTATTGAACTGTCGTTTCATTTACTTGCTCAAATTGAACACGGGACCTACGTTTTATTGAACTGTCAAGCTTTCATTTACTTGCTCAAATTGAACACGTGACCTACGTTTTATTGAACTGTCAGTTCATTTACTTGCTCAATTGAACACGACCTACGTTTTATTGAACTGTCAAGCTTTCATTTACTGCTCAAATTGAACACGTGACCTACGTTTATTGAACTGTCAAGCTTTCATTTACTTGCTCAATTGAACACGTGACCACGTTTTATTGAACTTCAAGCTTCATTTACTTGCTCAAATTGAACACGACCACGTTTTATTGAACTGTCAAGCTTTCATTTACTTGCTCAAATTGAACACGTGACCTGTTTTATTGAACGTCAAGCTTTCATTTACTTGCTCAAATTGAACACGTGACCTACGTTTTATTGAACTGTCAAGCTTTCATTTACTTGCCAAATTGAACACGGACTACGTTTTATTGAACTGTCAAGCTTTCATTTACTTGCTCAAATTGAACACGTGACCTACGTTTTATTGAACTGTCAAGCTTTCATTTACTTGCTCAAATTGAACACGTGACCTACGTTTTGTCAAGCTTTCATTTACTTGCTCAAATGACACGATGACTTCTCATTACTTGCTCAATGAACACGGACCTACGTTTTATTGAACTTGCTTCTTGCTCATTGAACAGATGTTTTTACTCTTTCATTTCTCATTAACGCATTTATTGAACTGCGTTTATTCTAATTGACGTCTTTGAAGTCAAGCTTTTTATTGTAATTGAAAGGACCTACGTTTTATTGAACGTCGCATTACTTTCTAACACGGACCTACGTTTTATTAACTCGTTTATACTTCTCATAACCTGACTTTTGAACTTAATTATTTACTGTCAATACAGACTTTTATTGAACTCGTTTTTTACTTCTCATTGAGTGACATTATTAACTTCAACTTCGCCATTCGTATTATGACTCCATGCCATTGAACCCTAACATTATTCTCAAATTGAACCGACCCTTTTATTTTCGTTTCATTTATTGCCTGAAAGCCAGTTTTATTGATTCGCTTCTTTACTCTAAATTGAACATCGTTTTGAACTTCATTTTGCCAATTGAACAGGATTTTATAATCGTTCATTTACTTGCTAATGAAGACCGTTATAACGTTAATTGCTCAATTACGATATTTTATTGACGAACTTTCCAAATTAAAGCGTTTTTTGACGTCAAGACTTCAATACACAATTATGACTCTTTTATGTCAATATCCGTTATTGAACGTCACATTATAAATTGACATGACCTACGTTTACGCTTCATTACTTTCTTGACAGAATATGAACTGTGTTTCATACTTCATAAAGCCATTGAACGTCGTTCTATTGCAATAACACGACCTACGTTTTATTGAACTTAAGCTTCATTCTGCTCAATGAACACGCCCGTTTTATTGAACGTCAAGCCATTTACTTCCAAATTGAACGACCCGTTTATTGAACTGTCAAGTATTACTTGCTCAAATGAACACGGACCTTTTTATTGAACTGTCCTTTCATTCTTGCTCAAATTGAACCGTGACTCGTTTTATTGAACTGTAAGCTTTCATTACTTGCTCAAATTGAACACGTGACCTAGTTTATTGAACTGTAAGTTCATTTACTTGCTCAAATTGAACACGTGACTACGTTTTATTAACTGTCAAGCTTTCTTTACTTGCTCAAATTGAAACGTGACCACGTTTTATTGAACTCAGCTTCATTTACTTGCTCAAATTGAAACGGACCTACGTTATTGAACTGTCGTTTCATTACTTGCTCATTGAAACGGCCTACGTTATTGAACTGTCAAGCTTTCATTATTGCTCATGAAACGTGACCGTTTTATTGAACTGTCAAGCTTTCATTTACTTGCTCAAATGAACACGGACCTACGTTTTATTGAACTCAGCTTTCATTACTTCTAAATTGAACACGTGACCACGTTTTATTGAACGTCAACTTATTTACTTCTCAAATTGAACACGTGACCTACGTTTTATTGAACGTCAGTTTTTACTTGCTCAAATTGAACACGGACCTACGTTTATTGAACTGTCAAGCTTTCATTACTTGCTCAAATTGAACACGTGACCTAGTTTTATTGAACTCGTTTCTTTACTTGCTCATTGAACACGGACCTACGTTTTATTGAACTTCGTTTCATTTACTTGCTCAATTGAAACGGCCTACTTTTATTGAACTGTCAAGTTTCATTTACTTGTCAATTGAACCGTGACCTACGTTTTATTGAACGTCGTTTCATTTCTTGCTCAAATTGAACACGTGACCTACGTTTTATTGAACTGCACTTTCTTACTTGCTCAAATTGAAACGTGACCTACGTTTTATTGAACTTCAGTTTATACTTGCTCAAATGAAACGGACCTACGTTTATTGAACTGTCGTTTATTACTTGCTCAAATTGAAACGGCCTACGTTTTATTGAACTGTCGCTTTCATTTACTTGTCAAATTGAACGTGACTCGTTTTGAACTTCATTTATTTACTTGCTCAAATTAACACGGACCGTTATTGAACGTCGCTTCTTTACTTGCTCAAATTAACACGTGACCTACGTTTTATTGAACTTCAGCTTCATTACTTGCTCAAATTGAACACGACCTACTTTGAACTGTCAAGCTTTCATCTTGCTCAATGAACACGGACCACGTTTTATTGAACTCGTTTCATTTACTTGCTAAATTGAACACGTGACTAGTTATTGAACTGTAACTTTTACTTTCAAATTGAACATGACTCGTTTTATTGAACTGTCAAGCTTTATTTACTTGCTCAAATTAAACGGACCTACGTTTTATTGAACGTCGCTTTCATTTACTTCTCAATTAACACGGACCTCGTTTTATTGAACTGTCAAGCTTTCATTTACTTGCTCAAATTGAACACGGGACCTACGTTTTATTGAACTGTCAAGCTTTCATTTACTTGCTCAAATTAACACGACCTACGTTATTGAACTTCGCTTTCATTACTTGCTCAAATTGAACACGACCTACGTTTTTTGACTCGCTTTCATTTACTTGCTCATGAACACGGCCTACGTTATTGAACTGTACCATTTATTGTCAATTAACACTGACTACTTATTAACTGTCAAGCTTCATTACTGCTCATACAGTGACCTAGTTTTATTGAACTGTCAAGCTTTCATTTACTTCTCAAATTGAACACGTGACCTACGTTTTATTGAACTGTCAAGCTTTCATTTACTTGCTCAAATTGAACACGTGACCTACGTTTTATTGAACTTCAACTTTCATTTACTTGCTCAAATTGAACTGACCTCGTTTTATTGAACTGTCAAGCTTTCATTTACTGCAAATTGACATCTACTTTTATTGAACTGTCAAGCTTTCATTTACTGTCAAATTGAACATGACCTACTTTTATTGAACTGTCAAGCTTTCATTTACTTGCTCAAATTGAACACGGACCACGTTTTATTGAACTGTCAAGCTTTCATTTACTTGCTCAAATTGAACACGTGACTACGTTTTATTGAACTGTCAAGTTTCATTTACTTGCTCAAATTGAACACGTGACTACGTTTTATTGAACTGTCAGCTTCATTTACTGCTCATTGAACAGTGACCTACTTTTATTGAACTGTCAGTTTCATTTACTGCTCAATTGAACACGTGACCTACTTTTATTGAACTGTCAAGTTTCATTTACTTGCTCATTGAACACGTGACCTACGTTTTATTGAACTGTCGTTTCATTTACTTGCTCAAATTGAACACGTGACCTACGTTTTATTGAACTGTCAAGCTTTCATTTACTTGCTCAAATTGAACACGTGACCTACGTTTTATTGAACTGTCAAGCTTTCATTTACTTGCTCAAATTGAACACGTGACTACGTTTTATTGAACTTCAAGCTTTCATTTACTTGCTCAAATTGAACACTGACCTACGTTTTATTGAACTTCAAGCTTTCATTTACTTGCTCAAATTGAACAGTGACCTACGTTTTATTGAACTTCAACTTTCATTTACTTGCTCAAATTGAACACTCTACGTTTTATTGAACTGTCAACTTTCTTTATTGCTCAATTGAACTTATACTTTATTGAACGTCAATTTTATTTCTGCTCAATTGAACACGTGACCTACGTTTTATTGAACTGCAAGTTTCATTTACTTGCTCAAATTGAACACGTGCCTCGTTTTATTGAACTGTCAAGCTTTCATTTACTTGCTCAAATTGAACACGTGACCTACGTTTATTGAACTTCAAGCTTTCATTTACTTGCTCAAATTGAACACGGACTACGTTTTATTGAACTGTCAAGCTTTCATTTACTTGCTCAAATTGAACACGACTACGTTTTATTGAACTGTCAAGCTTTCATTTACTTGCTCAAATTGAACACGTGACTCTTTTATTGAACTTACTTTCATTTACTTGCTCAATTGAACACGTGACTACGTTTTATTAACTGTCAAGTTTCATTTATTATGCTCAATTGATACACGGACCTCGTTTTATTGAACTGTCGCTTTCTTTTGCTCAAATTGAACACGTGACTCGTTTTATTGAACTGTCAAGTTTCATTACTTGCTCAAATTGAACTGCTACGTTTTATTGAACTTCAAGCTTTCATTTACTTGCTCAAATTGAACACTGACCTACGTTTTATTAATGTCAAGTTTCTTTACTTGCTCAAATTGAACGTGACCTACGTTTTATTGAACTCAAGTTTCATTTACTTCTCAATTGAACACGTGACCTACTTTATTGAACTGTCAAGCTTTCTTTACTTGCTCAATTGAACTGACCTATTTTATTGAACTTCGTTTCATTACTTAGTCAAATTAACATGACCTACGTTTTATTGAACTGTCAAGCTTTATTTACTTGCTCAATTGAACACGGACTACGTTTTATTGAACTTCATTTCATTTACTTGCTCAAATTGAACACGGGACCTACGTTTTATTGAACAGTCAAGCTTTCATTTACTTGCTCAAATTGAACACGTGACCTACGTTTTATTGAACTGTCAAGCTTTCATTTACTTGCTCAAATTGAACACGTGACCTACGTTTTATTGAACTGTCAAGCTTTCATTTACTTGCTCAAATTGAACACGTGACCTACGTTTTATTGAACTGTCAAGCTTTCATTTACTTGCTCAAATTGAACACGTGACCTACGTTTTATTGAACTGTCAAGCTTTCATTTACTTGCTCAAATTGAACACGTGACCTACGTTTTATTGAACTGTCAAGCTTTCATTTACTTGCTCAAATTGAACACGTGACCTACGTTTTATTGAACTGTCAAGCTTTCATTTACTTGCTCAAATTGAACACGTGACCTACGTTTTATTGAACTGTCAAGCTTTCATTTACTTGCTCAAATTGAACACGGGACCTACGTTTTATTGAACTGTCAAGCTTTCATTTACTTGCTCAAATTGAACACGTGACCTACGTTTTATTGAACTGTCAAGCTTTCATTTACTTGCTCAAATTGAACACGTGACCTACGTTTTATTGAACTGTCAAGCTTTCATTTACTTGCTCAAATTGAACACGTGACCTACGTTTTATTGAACTGTCAAGCTTTCATTTACTTGCTCAAATTGAACACGTGACCTACGTTTTATTGAACTGTCAAGCTTTCATTTACTTGCTCAAATTGAACACGTGACCTACGTTTTATTGAACTGTCAAGCTTTCATTTACTTGCTCAAATTGAACACGTGACCTACGTTTTATTGAACTCTCAAGCTTTCATTTACTTGCTCAAATTGAACACGGGACCTACGTTTTATTGAACTGTCAAGCTTTCATTTACTTGCTCAAATTGAACACGGGGCCTACGTTTTATTGAACTGTCAAGCTTTCATTTACTTGCTCAAATTGAACACGTGACCTACGTTTTATTGAACTGTCAAGCTTTCATTTACTTGCTCAAATTGAACACGGGACCTACGTTTTATTGAACAGTCAAGCTTTCATTTACTTGCTCAAATTGAACACGTGACCTACGTTTTATTGAACTGTCAAGCTTTCATTTACTTGCTCAAATTGAACACGTGACCTACGTTTTATTGAACTGTCAAGCTTTCATTTACTTGCTCAAATTGAACACGTGACCTACGTTTTATTGAACTGTCAAGCTTTCATTTACTTGCTCAAATTGAACACGTGACCTACGTTTTATTGAACTGTCAAGCTTTCATTTACTTGCTCAAATTGAACACGTGACCTACGTTTTATTGAACTGTCAAGCTTTCATTTACTTGCTCAAATTGAACACGTGACCTACGTTTTATTGAACTCTCAAGCTTTCATTTACTTGCTCAAATTGAACACGGGACCTACGTTTTATTGAACTGTCAAGCTTTCATTTACTTGCTCAAATTGAACACGGGGCCTACGTTTTATTGAACTGTCAAGCTTTCATTTACTTGCTCAAATTGAACACGTGACCTACGTTTTATTGAACTGTCAAGCTTTCATTTACTTGCTCAAATTGAACACGTGACCTACGTTTTATTGAACTGTCAAGCTTTCATTTACTTGCTCAAATTGAACACGGGACCTACGTTTTATTGAACTGTCAAGCTTTCATTTACTTGCTCAAATTGAACACGTGACCTACGTTTTATTGAACTGTCAAGCTTTCATTTACTTGCTCAAATTGAACACGTGACCTACGTTTTATTGAACTGTTAAGCTTTCATTTACTTGCTCAAATTGAACACGTGACCTACGTTTTATTGAACTGTCAAGCTTTCATTTACTTGCTCAAATTGAACACGTGACCTACGTTTTATTGAACTGTCAAGCTTTCATTTACTTGCTCAAATTGAACACGTGACCTACGTTTTATTGTCCGTCTCCGATATGACTAGGAACTCGATCTCACTTATACTGAGATCATGGATCTCTGGAAAACTATCATGATGGCTCTACGAGGGAGCGAACCGGAGTTACCTTAGACACGAGAAGCAATCACCTAACTTCTACGCTACAGAGACTCGATGAGATTTATCTGTATGATCGTCAAACAGAGTTTTAACTGCACTGATCATTTCTTCTGTAACTATTTCTCAATCACAGAAATGTTTCATTTATTTAGCGAATACATGAGAGATTTGTTCAGTCAGTTAGCTATTGTCCTGTTACTTGATTGTTTCAATTGTTTTAGTAAACACGTTCTGTCACAATATTTTAACTTATATTTAATATCTCTCATGACTTTATGCTTTCTTTATTCAAACTTCCCATAACTTTTGATTTCTTTTATATTCTTCTGTTACCTTTATACGTTACATGTGACCTTTATTTATTATTACTATTTTGTCGTCATACTGCTACCGGGTTGTTGCCCAGTGTCGTGGTTTTCTGTTTTTGTCTTGCGATGTTCTGGTGGTTTGTGTGATTGTTATCTTTGCTCTTTCACAGGATTCTGCTACGCCATCTAACCATCTTTTCCGTGGTCTTCCTCTTGCCTTCTTTCCGATGTTCTGTTGTAGAAGACTCTGTATACTGTGGAGTTTGGATGCATTCTTATTAAGTGGCCAAACCACTTCATTCTTTGTTTCTCAATATAATTCAAGCACGGTTTTGTGCCAACTTTCTTTCTTATGCTGATGTTGGTGACTCTGTCTTTTCTGGTGTTGTTGGTAACTTTTCGCAGGCAAAGCATTTCACATGTAGTTATTTTTGTGACTGCGCTTTGCTCATTGTCCATGTTTGGCTCTGGTAACACAACGTAGGTATAAAATGCTGTTGATCATCTGTTGCTTAGCTGCCTGTGATATTTTTGGGTGCCTTAACAATGGGGCTAGCTGGTAGGTTACAGCATTTGCTTTTTGTACTCTAGCCTCTATCTCTCAATCTAGTCTTCCGTCTTCTGTGAATATGCTTCCTAAGTATTTGAATTCTTTCACTTGGTTTATTTTAGTGCCATTGACATGGATGTCTAGATTATTATGTTTTCTTCCCATATTCATTATTTCATGTGACCTTGAATCCTTTAAATAAGGTGATCGAGAGAGAGAGAGAGAGAGAGAGAGATAATTTATATAATATGATATTCTTCTGTTACCTTTATGCGTTACATGTGACCTTGAAGTCCTGACATAATATTTCTTCATTATCTTCAAAATTACATAGGGAAACCTCGCTTGTGCTACGGAGTTTGTGAACTATCGCTCAAAATCTTTCAAAATAAAAAATGTAAGCAAAAGAACGTAGCACACAAGGTTATTCACCGAAATGTAATGATGATCGTATTAATCAATCAATCAACAAATAAATCAATTACTCAGTAAATATAGCATGCAAGCAATTTCTTCATACCTCCCTATCATGGAAAAGTCGTTCAATCTTTTCTATGAAACTGATTTCTCTCTCTATCGATCACCGCCCAGATCGATGTACCAGATCTCCCCATAAATTCTATTCATGTGCAAATCTGATTCGTGCAGCCTTAACATTGGTGTGTTGTATGTCACATCTTCAGCACCATTTGGAGCTATAGTGCTTATCCTTCGGTGATGTGCCCGGTTTCAGCAAGCGTTTACTAGGTTCGCTCTCCATTCTGTAGCCATCTAGCATTTTTTACGGTGTGGGGTAGCTAGCTCCACGCACAACCTCCTTAGACGCCTCTTTTTTTCCGATCCAGAAGCACTTGAGCTTTTCAACTCTTCGGCTCGGTGCCATGGACATCGTAACCCTTCGGTTCGGTGCCACGAACACCGTAAATCTGGGAAATCTGTGGCTTTTTCTGCCATCCCGCGGAATTGAACCCGCACACACATATGGATAGTCACCCGTAGTCCAACGAGCTACGAACACGCTGGTCAGACGGGCATTAGACGCCTCTTACGACATGCGTGACAGGTAACAGTGGTTCTATTCTTTACACCCCAATTTGGGCCCCGGTAACCACTTGCGCGGAATTGATTTAAATATTTCTTGTCTCTCTCAGTTAACTTTGTCTCTCTCGTGTCTCTCTCAGTTAACTTTGTTTCTCTCTTGCCTCTCTCAGTTAACTTTATTTTCTTGTCTCTATCAGTTAACTTTATTTTCTTGCCTCTCTTCAGTTAACTTTATCTCTCTCTTGTGTCTCTCAGTTAACTTTATCTCTCTCTTGTCTCTCTCAGTTAACTTTATCTCTCTCTTGTCTCTCTCAGTTAACTTTATCTCTCTCTTGTCTCTCTCAGTTAACTTTATCTCTCTCTTGTCTCTCACAGTTAACTTTATCTCTCTCTTGTCTCTCTCAGTTAACTTTATCTCTCTCTTGCCTCTCTCAGTTAACTTTATCTCTCTCTTGTCTCTCTCAGTTAGCTTTATCTCTCTCTTGTCTCTCTCAGTTAACTTTATCTCTCTCTTGTCTCTCTCAGTTAACTTTATCTCTCTCTTGTCTCTCTCAGTTAACTTTATCTCTCTCTTGTCTCTCTCAGTTAACTTTATCTCTCTCTTGTCTCTCTCAGTTAACTTTATCTCTCTCTTGTCTCTCTCAGTTAACTTTATCTCTCTCTTGTCTCTCTCAGTTAACTTTATCTCTCTCTTGTCTCTCTCAGTTAACTTTATCTCTCTCTTGTGTCTCTCTCAGTTAACTTTATCTCTCTCTTGTCTCTCTCAGTTAACTTTATCTCTCTCTTGTGTCTCTCAGTTAACTTTATTTTCTTGCCTCTCTCAGTTAGCTTTATCTCTCTCTTGTGTCTCTCAGTTAACTTTATTTTCTTGCCTCTCTCAGTTAGCTTTATCTCTCTCTTGCCTCTCTCAGTTAGCTTTATCTCTCTCTTGCCTCTCACAGTTAACTTTATTTTTTTGCCTCTCTCAGTTAACTTTATCTCTCTCTTGTCTCTCTCAGTTAGCTTTATCTCTCTCTTGTCTCTCTCAGTTAACTTTATCTCTCTCTTGCCTCTCTCAGTTAGCTTTATCTCTCTCTTGTCTCTCTCAGTTAACTTTATCTCTCTCTTGTCTCTCTCAGTTAGCTTTATCTCTCTCTTGTCTCTCTCAGTTAACTTTATCTCTCTCTTGTCTCTCTCAGTTAGCTTTATCTCTCTCTTGTCTCTCTCAGTTAGCTTTATCTCTCTCTTGCCTCTCTCAGTTAGCTTTATCTCTCTCTTGTCTCTCTCAGTTAACTTTATCTCTCTCTTGTCTCTCTCAGTTAACTTTATCTCTCTCTTGTCTCTCACAGTTAACTTTGTTTTCTTGTCTCTCACAGTTAACTTTGTTTTCTTGTCTCTCTCAGTTAATTTTGTTTCTTTCTTGAAACTATTTCACAAGATATTCATTATGTAAGCTTTTATGATTTGTTGAGAAATGTGGCTCTCTATTACTTGTTTGTTTAGGTAGGCTAACATCACATGGCACAATGAACAGAGATTTGTTTTTGTATTCAATATTTCAATACTAATTCTAATAGTTAGAATTACAAATGTATTTTCGCTGTTGTTAAGCAATATTTTTACAAGACAGTTGTTACCAGTTAACACAAACTAAACATTTGTCTTCACAAGCTAAACATTTGTCTTCACAAGCTAAACATTTGTCTTCACAAACTAAACATTTGTCTTCACAAACTAAACACTTGTCTTCACAAACTAAACACTTGTCTTCACAAACTAAACACTTGTCTTCACAAACTAAACATTTGTCTTCACAAACTAAACATTTGTCTTCACAAACTAAACACTTGTCTTCACAAACTAAACACTTGTCTTCACAAACTAAACACTTGTCTTCACAAACTAAACACTTGTCTTCACAAACTAAACATTTGTCTTCACAAACTAAACACTTGTCTTCACAAACTAAACACTTATCTTCACAAACTAAACACTTGTCTTCACAAACTAAACATTTGTCTTCACAAACTAAACACTTGTCTTCACAAACTAAACACTTGTCTTCACAAACTAAACACTTGTCTTCACAAACTAAACATTTGTCTTCACAAACTAAACACTTGTCTTCACAAACTAAACACTTGTCTTCACAAACTAAACACTTGTCTTCACAAACTAAACACTTGTCTTCACAAACTAAACACTTGTCTTCACAAACTAAACACTTGTCTTCACAAACTAAACATTTGTCTTCACAAACTAAACACTTGTCTTCACAAACTAAACACTTGTCTTCACAAACTAAACACTTGTCTTCACAAACTAAACACTTGTCTTCACAAACTAAACATTTGTCTTCACAAACTAAACACTTGTCTTCACAAACTAAACACTTGTCTTCACAAACTAAACACTTGTCTTCACAAACTAAACACTTGTCTTCACAAACTAAACACTTGTCTTCACAAACTAAACACTTATCTTCACAAACACTAAGTGTTAATATCAACTTAGAGGAATACATTCTTATTCTTCTTCTAGTATATGTACGTTGTGACAGTTATGCGCCTACAAGTAGACCAGCACATAGGATTTCTGCGACGCTTTTTATATATTAGGGTAGCTTCTCTAGACCCCTACTTCAGTCGCCTCTAACGACATGCCTTGTAGGTCACAGTGGTACTATTCTTTGCTCCATTTGAGAGCCCAGGCAACACACGACGGGTCGAATAAATAAAAACATTTTTAGACATTGAGAGAATAATGACTGCATAGAAAATTAGATAGAGAAACTAAGAGAATAATGACTGCATAGAAAATTAGATATTTATAGAGTAATAACTGCATAGAAAATTAGAGAAACTAAGAGAATAATAACTGCATAGAAAACTAGATAGAGAAAAGTAGAGATAATCATGACATAGATATTTATGAAACAATTTGAAATGTTAGAAGATAGATGGACCACCAAGTGTTTGTGCATGAGAAGATAGCTGGACCACCAAGTGTTTGTGCATGAGAAGATAGCTGGACCACCAAGTGTTTGTGCATGAGAAGATAGCTGGACCACCAAGTGTTTGTGCATGAGAAGATAGCTGTACCACCAAGTGTTTGTTTGTGCATGAGAAGATAGCTGGACCACCAAGTGTTTGTGCATAAGAAGATAGCTGGATCACCAAGTGTTTTTTTTGTGCATGAGAAGATAGCTGGACCACCAAGTGTTTGTTTCTGCATGAGAAGATAGCTGGACCACCAAGTGTTTGTTTGTGCATGAGAAGATAGCTGAACCACCAAGTGTTTGTTTGTGCATGAGAAGATAGCTGAACCACCAAGTGTTTGTTTCTGCATGAGAAGATAGCTGAACCACCAAGTGTTTGTTTGTGCGTGAGAAGATAGCTGAACAATTAAGTGTTTGTTTGTGCAGTGTAGACGCTATCAGTTAGATTATCAAGTAGTTGCAGTTTCAATAGCATGCTTGCTGTTTCTGTTGTTGTTATGTTTGTAGTGATACTTCAACTAAACTCTTGTCAATGAGATAGATAGTAGGACGTTCTTGGTCTAGTATGACGTACAACGTCTGTCACTGTGACTTGCTTGATTTATTCAGTAGTTACCCTACCAACAAGGATTCTCACAATTTTCATTTCGTTGGCAACTGACACATGAAATCAAGATAGACTTTCTGGACAACTTCAACTAAAATGACATTATTTGTCAGAAACAATCTTTCAAACATGTGATAATTGATCACACAAATAACATGTGATAATTGATCACACAAATAACATGTGATAATTGATCACACAAATAACATGTGATAATTGCTCACACAGATAACATGTGATAATTGATCACACAGATAACATGTGATAATTGATCACACAAATAACATGTGATAATTGACCACTGTACTAAATATGTGAGATTTGACCACATGAACATACATATAAGATTTGTGGAAGGAACTAATCTGCAAGATTAGAATACACACTTGATCAACGTTTCTGAAATCTGTTACGAAGGTGTTGCGGGCTCGCAAGGGAGCAAAGAATAGTAACACTGCGATCTACAAGACATGTCGTCAGAGGCGACTGAGGTAGGGGTCTATGGAAACTACCTGAGTAAATAAAACGCGTGGCAGAAATTGGATGTGCTGGCCTACTTGTAAGCGCATAACTGGCACAACATACACTCGCTCTTAGGCTTAGATCACATACAAGTAACAACGACTGGTTTAACAAGTGGTCGATATGGAGCGTTAGAAGAAGAAAAAATGTGTTGAAACATGTGTCATTCTCCTCCGATAGCTGACCTCAGACGTGATCATATAATTATATCCACATCAAGTGACATGTTGACCGTACGCTTTATTATTATAACTTACTAACTACTGAGTTATTATTATAACTTACTAACTATTGAGTTATTATTATAATTTACTAACTATTGAGTTATTATTATAATTTACTAACTATTGAGTTGGAAATACAACAACAATATTTGATAAGTAAAAATTGTTGAATCATTTCAGAAATGGGTTGTATCTTGAAACAGTTTGAGAAACTTCTCTCCCTAGTTTGTGACTATAGATAAGTAGGTGCTTTATTTGCCCATATCAAACAGTTTGCGCCGGACAAGTTGTATGAAACACTGTGTAGGTTAGAATACTAATCAAACCAGTAGTCTAGTTCTGCTACGCCTTGAATCGTGTCATATTGTACCACTCAGTCTGTGACGGATCAATTCTCTATCCACAACTACTTGATCTAAATTGATCTAACTTGAGACTTGGAATTATAATCAACAAAATCAACATCACAGAGTCAACCAGGTAAATTACAATTAATATAAGACTAGGTAATGTTTACCTGTGAGAATGTTTACCTGTGAGAATGTTTACCTGTGAGAATGTTTACCTGTGAGAATGTTTACCTGTGAGAATGTTTACCTGTGAGAATGTTTACCTGTGAGAATGTTTCTGATGGAATTAATGTTGGTCCGTGACTGTGTTTATGTGTGTGTGTCTGAGTGTGCATGTGTGTGTGTGTGTGTGTCTGAGTGTGCATGTGTGTATGTGTGTGTGTCTGAGTGTGCATGTGTGTATGTGTGTGTGTGTATGTGAGTGACAGTGCTGCGTGCGTGTGTGACAGATATATTCCTGATCGTCAACAGACTATTTCTGTCACATACAAAAGATCAATGCACTAATGACGAGTTCAAGAGATCACAAATATATTAAATTATCACGGTACTTAGATCAACGTCACGTTAGTTATCATGATATAGATATCACGGTACTTAGATGTCACGATACTTAGATGTCCACGGTACTTAGATGTCACGGTACTTAGATGTCACGGTACTTAGATGTCACGTACTTAGATAAACGTCACGTTAGTTATCATGATAATAGATGATGTCACGGTACTTAGATGTCACGGTACTTAGATGTCACGGTACTTAGATGAACGTCACGTTAGTTATCATGATAATAGATGTCACGGGACACCGTACAATGATATAGTTCAGGAGAAAGAAGTCTGAAATTGCGAATTTATAACATTATTATAGTTGACATGTTAAGTAGAACTAGATGACATCTGGGGGAGAACATAATACTTGATGACATCTGGAGGAGAACATTATTATAGTTGACAAGTTAAGTAGAACTAGATGACATCTGGGGGAGAACATAATACTTGATGACATCTGGAGGAGAACATTATTAAATTTGACATGTTAAATGGAACATAATACTAGATGACATATGGAGGAGAACATGATCATAGTTGACATGTTAAGTAGAACATAATACTAGATGACATCTGGAGGAGAACATTATACTTGATGACATCTGAAGGAGAATATTATACTTGATGACATCTGGAGGTGAGCATAATAATTGATGACATCTGAAGGAGAATATTATACTTGATGACATCTGGAGGAGAATATTATACTTGATGACATCTGGAGGAGAACATTATACTTGATGACATCTGGAGGAGAACATTATACTTGATGACATCTGGAGGAGACTATGATCATAGCTGACATGTTAAGTAGAACATAATCCTGGATGTCATCTGGAGAAGAACATTGTCATAAATGACATGCTAAAGATATCATAGACGGATATGACAGGTTGTCAATATATGAAACCTTGCAACTGAAGTATTAAACTTGACATCAGGTTTATGTGACATGAAGTCATACTAGGCTCCCACAGATCTCTTTACCTTACAGGTAAATATATCACGCATTTAAGAGCGGTTACTTGGGAAGAGAACAAATGAAGAGTTTATTAAAGTTGTATGGTTTTTTTTTCCAGTAGTTGCCATGACTACACCAATTCCCGATGAGAAGAAAGTTGTCTACAATTTTCTAGGCCGTTCCGGTATAAAGGTCTCTAACATTAGCTTGGGATGTGCAACATTTGGTGAAGTTACAGTAAGTAGACTAAGTGATATGCAACATTTGGGTGAAGTTACAGTAAGTAGACTATAATGTGTAGTCGGAATGATATGTCATGTGTTGTATGGTTTCAGGAAGTATCTTGTATTGAAATTATTTTAGTTCAAGAAAGTAATGTCAGAAATAAAAAATATTATGTCCATATACATATATATTTAACACTTACAGAACCACAAGATACCAGAAAAACCTTTCTAACAGCGCCCATTTTCCGATAAATCACCTTACGAACCAAAACATTAAAGTATTGCTAAAATAACTGAACGTATACGTGGTACCTAGAAAATTAACAATTTGTTTCCTGTGGTTGACGGGAGATGTCCTGTCAATGAAATGCCACAATTTTCATTTGATAGAAAACTTTAAGAAAATGTGTAACTAATGGAACCTTCTTCTGCGATCAACTTCTGCTATGCTACTACACCGGTATGTGTCATAAACATGGCCGGTGCGCTTGAGGTATTCACCGGTCCCCCTCCCATAGTTTGTCTTGTAGTGTTGTTTCTGTTGGCCAGATTTCAATTCTCCCGCTTCTCAGGCTGGGACAGTTTTGCAAGAAATGCTTCGGAGACTGCTATAGTGCTCCACATGTGCATACAGCCGAGTCCATGAGACCCATTCTTTGCAGATGTACTTGAGACACATTGTATGGAGATGTACTTGAGACACATTGTATGGAGATGTACTTGAGACACATTCTATAGGGATGTACTTGAGACACATTCTATAGCGATGTACTTGAGACACATTCTATGGAGATGTACTTGAGATTACAATAGCCGGCTCTAAGTCTGAAGACTATGGTCTACGTTTTTCTGTTTAATATATTTACGTTGTCATGCTCTGGATGTTATCCACAGTAAACTCTCCCAGGGTGGTCGAGTCATGCTCTGGATGTTATCCACAGTAAACTCTCCCTGGGTGGTCAAGTGATACTCTGGATGTGTTATCCACAGTAAACTCTCCCATGGTGGTCAAGTCATGCTCTGGATGCTATCCACAGTAAACTCTCCCTGGGTGGTCAAGTCATGCTCTGGATGTTATCCACAGGAAACTCTCTCAGGGTGGCCAAGTCATGCTCTGGATGTTATCCACGGTAAACTCTCCCAAGGTGGCCAAGTCATGCTCTGGATGTTATCCATGGTAAACTCTCCCAGGGTGGTCAAGTCATGCTCTGGATGTTATGCATGGTAAACTCTCCCAGGGTGGTCAAGTCATGCTCTGGATGTTATCCATGTAAACTCTCCACAGGTGGTCAAGTCATGCTCTGGATGTTATCCATAGTAAACTCTCCCAGGGTGGTCAAGTCATGCTCTGGATGTTATCCATAGTAAACTCTCCCAGGGTGGTCAAGTCATGCTCTGGATGTTATCCATAGTAAACTCTCCCAGGGTGGTCAAGTCATGCTCTGGATGTTATCCACAGTAAACTCTCCCACGGTGGTCAAGTCATGCTCTGGATGTTATCCACAGTAAACTCTCCCAGGTGGTCAATAAAGCAATTCAAGACACACTCAACTCAAGAACTCATAAATCCTTTGGCAGAGATGTCGACAACTGTGAGAATATTGCTTAGACAGACAGCTATAACTTCTTCGACACGGTTCCTCGGCCTGAGTAGGTAGAACTCCAAATGGCAGAAACGTCAACTAATGTTATCCAAGTGAAAATCTTTGCCACGGTGGTCAAGATGCTCTGGATGTTATCCACAGTAAACTCTCCACGGTGGTCAATAAAGCGATTCAAGACAACTCAACTCAAGAACTCGATGAAATCCTTTGGCAGAGATGTCGACAACTGTGAGAATATTGCTTAAGACAGGACAGCCTAGTGCACACTTCTTCGACACGGTTCCTCGGCCTGCAAGGCAGGTAGAACTGCACAAATGGAACAGAAACGTCAAACTAAAAAGTCAATAAAAATCCCAAGTGCAAATAATCTTTGACCACATTGCAAAAGAATGTTTCTAGCCCGCATCATGCTCAATAGCCACACGATCACACATTGACAAACGCACACACAGACAAACATAACGCAACTACATTCCGTTGGAAGAAAAATGGAGCTCATCATCACCCGTGATGGACGAGCATCTTCATCATCATCCACAGTTGGTTTTACTTCCATGTCCATTTTCTGAACTGTTTCAGGAGAATCTGCTTTGCCTTTTATGTTTTAAAAGGGTTTTTTGTATTAGATGTTGTTGTATTGTTGGAGGCACCCACAACTTTCACTCACAGCTAAACAACAGATGATCAACAGAATTTTCGTATCTACTTTGTGTTACCAGAGCCAAACATGGATAATGAGCAAATCACAGTCACAAAAAATAACTACATGTTAAATGCGCTGCCTGCGAAAAGTTACCAACAACACCAGAAGAAAGTTGGTACAGAACCTTGCTTGAATTACATTGAGAAACATAGAATGAAGTGGTTTGGCTACTTAATAAGAATGCATCCAAACTCTACAGTATACAGAGTCTTCTACAACAGAACATCAGGAAAGAAGGCGAGAGGAAGACCACGAAAAAGATGGTTAGATGGCATAGAAGAATCCTGTCAAAGAGCAAAAATAAAAATCACCCAAACCACCAGAACAGTACAAGGCAAAAACAGAAAACTACGAAACTGGGCAAAACCTGGTAACATGCGACAAAAGAAGAAGAGAGAAGTTGTTGTATTTGGCTGACTCCACCCCTTGCAACTTTGTCAGTCTTTTCATTTTCTGGTTTGCAACATTGTGTTGTTATCCACTGTAGAACTAATTCTGATTGTTATACATTAATTTAATGTTGTACCTTATGTCATGTATGAGATTATGTGATTATGTTAGTTGAATGTTTGTTCAATAATGATCATACCTTGTTTCTCCTACTGTCTCTACAAGTCTTGTCTGACATGAGGTATTAATGCATGAAATATATATTTGTCTACTTCGTATCAGTCCAGTCTGTGTCTAGTTAGTTTTCTTCTAACATGTCTATATCTTTGTCTTTATTAGTGGGGATGGCCTGGACAGACAAATGAAGATCTATCACATCAAATCATCAATCGTTACGTTGAATGGGGCGGCAACTTCCTCGACACTGCCGACATGTACGCTTTGGGAAGTTCGGAATTATTTGTTGGTAAATGGTTGGAAAAGTAAGTCATTCACTACTCGCTGAAATATTTAGACAAATTTATTTATTCTTGCAGAGTTTTTGAAACGAGAAAATTGTGTGTCATTGGAGAATATCATTAGAAGATGAAGATGGTAGTGTATGTCGCACACACCAGAGTGGTGCAGCAACACACGTCTTAGATTGTTGGCATCATCGCTTGCGATGGATGGCTATTATTAGTAATGAAGGACATACGACGTGATAGATATGCTACTATACATAAAATATTATTATTTGTTGAACTGTCACTCAAGGTGATACAAGTCTACCAAACAGTTAGAATATGTGCAATGCATATATATATTCTTTATTTCAATGTTCGTGCAGTTTTCTGAGATCTCTTTTGTCTCAATATGTGATGGTGTTTTTCTTCTTGTCTTTTTGAGTTACCCTCCTGCTGCTCGCCATGCTTGCCTGTCTTTGGTCAACCGCTCCTAATGTTCTTTGTCTATGCCGCATGAAGTTAGATCACGCTTGTAGGTGTCAATAAAGCGTAGTTTTAGACACTCATGTTGTTTAGTACCTGTTGCGTGTTTGACCATATAGCATATCTTGGGGGACTCTAATCATCGCTCATACGGCACACGTGTCCCAGCCATCTCAGACGTCGCTGACTCAGCAAGGTGTACATGCTTGGAATGCCAGCACTGTCCATAATTTCTGTAATAACGATACGATCTTGCCATTGGATGTTGTATATTCGCCTCAGACAGCGCATGTCGAAGGTATTACTGCGATGTTCTCGTCTGACATACGTGGTCCATGTCTCACCACCATACAGCAGAGTGCTGAGAACATATGTGGTCCATGTCTCACTACCATACAGCAGAGTGCTGAGAACATATGTGGTCCATGTCTCACCACCATACATCAGAGTGCTGAGAACATATGTGGTCCATGTCTCACCACCATACAGTAGAGTGCTGAGAACATATATAGTCCATGTCTCACTATCATGCGGCAGAGTGCTGAGAACATACGTGGTCCATGTCTCACTACCATGCAGCAGAGTGTTGAGAACATACGTGGTCCATGTCTCACTACCATGCAGCAGAGTGTTGAGAACAAAGTCCTTATATACTTGTATTTTTGTGATATCTTTTCGAATGTTAGAGCATGATAGTTATTGATGATCACATGACCACTGTCTCCAGGCAACCACGTGACAAGTTTGTGATCGCAACAAAATGTCGTCAAAGCATGGGCGTGGAGCAGAACGTCAATAATGTCGGACTCAGCCGGAGACACATCACAGCTAGTATTGACAACAGTTTAAAGAGACTTCACACCGACTTTGTCGATCTTTACCAGGTGAGCAAACTACCATAGTTTCTCCTGTTGTGATCGTGTTGTGTGTTGACTAACTTCGAGTTGGTTGAGTTCGAAAGGGTCACAAGTTGGATTCTTGGTTAACTACTTCTAATCTTGATTCTCTATTGTTTGTTTATGTTTTACGAAAGCTTCATTGAACTGTCTAGTTTTCTGTTTGATTTCCTGCTTTCTCAGAGTTTCACATAAACTCTCTAGTTTTCTGTTTGATGAATGATTCCTCAGTTTCACATATCTATCTAGTTTTCTGTGTAATGTCTGCTTCAGCAGATCTTCGCATAAATTTGTGTTTCATTATCGAGAACATCATTATCAGGTGTAGTAGCTGCTGGCGTTGTCAGTCATTGATTTTCACAATTTTCTGTCCTCCTACATTGATGATCAACTTCCATGTTGCAGCTCTTTCATGCCATGATGTTAGGCTGGTCAGTAACTTTCTCTCTGTCTCTCTCTTTCTCTCTCTTCCTCTCTCTCTTCCTCTCTCTCTCTCTCTATATATATATATATATATATATATCTTTATCTTTCCATCAATTTTTCCATTTGTCACAATATATTCTAGACTATGTCATTGTATCAGACTCTGAAATAGAAGTTTCTCTTCGATCTCCTTGTCTGATGGTAATGTTAACGAGATGTATCCACTTGACAGATTCATGCCTGGGATGATGGTACGACAGTAGAGGAAACCTTACGTACGTTGGATGATCTGGTTCGGGTTGGCAAGGTTCGTTACGTCGGCTTAAGTAACGTGACTGGTTGGCAGATGCAGAAACTGGTTGATACAACTGAGAAGTATGGGCTCAACTCGATTGTTAGTCTGCAGGTGAGTTGACTGTCCCGCTGTTGCCGTATTGTTCTAGTTGTGTGGCTAGTAGTTTGGTCATTGGTAGTTGTGTGGCTATTGTGAGTTGTAGTTGTGTGGTCTATTGTGTGTAGTTGTGTGGCTATTGGTGTAGTTGTAGTTGTGTGGGCTACTGGTGTAGTTGTAGTTGTGTGGCTATTGGTATAGTTGTAGTTGTGTGGGCTACTGGTGTAGTTGTAGTTGTGTGGCTATTGGTATAGTTGTATTGTGTGGGCTATTGGTGTAGTTGTAATTGTGTGGGCTATTGGTGTAGTTGTAATTGTGTGGGCTATTGGTGTAGTTGTAATTGTGTGGGCTATTGGTGTAGTTGTAATTGTGTGGGCTATTGGTGTAGTTGTAATTGTGTGGGCTATTGGTGTAGTTGTAATTGTGTGGGCATTGGTGTTGATGTGGCTATTGGTTAGTTGTAATTGTGTGGGCTATTGGTGTAGTTGTAATTGTGTGGGCTATTGGTGTAGTTGAGCTATTGATTAAGCTTAGTAGTAATTGTTAGATCAAGTGTATGCAACAAAATGAAACGTCATACATTTGCGTGAAAGTATATGGTGGTTATTAGTGACCTGCTCTTAGAGCCACCTTGAACTCCACATGTATCATGCATGAAGTTTAGTAATCAGTCGGCCTAATCTTGAACTGACCGGATTAAGCAATCAGAACGATAGTCCATGAAACAGTCGGAGGTTTTAAAAAAGGAATTTCGTAAAACAAAAAATAAGTGAACATGGCAACCATAAAGTGCAGAAGTGGTGGATCCGTACTCTGGGCAAGGTAGATTGACTACCCATCACTGGTTATGACCTGCAACTTGATCTTTCAGACCTTTGAAGTATAAGATTATTATGATTAGATCAATAAAACAGACCAAGATGGAAATCATGACATCAAAAACGTATCTAGTACCACAGAAATGTGATGGAGAGTTATGACATCACAAAACGTATCTAGTACCACAGAAATTGTGAGAGTTATGACATCACAAAACGTATCTAGTACCACAGAAATTGTGAGAGTTATGACATCACAAAACGTATCTAGTACCACAGAAACTGCTGAGGTTATGACATCACAAAACGTATCTAGTACCACAGAAACTTGGAGTTATGACATCACAAAACGTATCTAGTACCACAGAAACTGTGAGTTATGACATCACAAAACGTATCTAGTACCACAGAAACTGTGAGTTATGACATCACAAAACGTATCTAGTACCACAGAAACTGACTAATGATGGAGAGTTATGGCATCACAAAACGTATCTAGTACCACAGAAATTGTGAATAAATAAAAGTAACAAACGTGATGTTCACATGTTGCAGTACTGAAGTGTTATATGTTCACATTATTTATATATATATATTATGTTGTTGGTAAAGAAATGTAATAGTCTATCATATCATTACCTAATACATCCATGGTATGGACAAGCGACCGTTACTTAACTGACCAATGGCTAGAAATAGAACATAAATAAAACTAAAGAATATACACTTCTTTTTTTACTTTAAAGACGAGTCTTCTTGTTTTTGTGACATACAACTACAACAGACGATCTAGATAAAGTTGTGTGACATACAACTACAACAGACGATCTAGATAAAGTTGTGTGACATACAACTACAACAGACGATCTAGATAAAGTTGTGTGACATACAATTACAACAGACGATCTAGATAAAGTTGTGTGACATACAATTACAACGGACTATCTAGATAAAGTTGTGACAAGAATGATCTCCCTTCTAGTAGATACATATTCATTCCTCCAGCAAGTCCCATGACATTATTGAATGAACTCTATGTTTTTATTGTGAACTATTGTTCAATGTGATTGGAAAGTTGCATACACTTTGACCATCATCAACTTCATCTTCTTCAGAAACTCACTGACGCTTAAGATCTTCACTTCAAGAACAACATATTCTGAATTATTTTCTAGTTGAGTGTCAGATTTGAGAGATCATACAACTAACTGTCAGATTAGAGTCTTGTAAACATCGTCCACTTGTTCTCAAATCTAGAACTAAATATACAATACAAACTATTCATATTTTAGAATTTCTGTCAAGTTTATCATTGTTTCTTTGTTGACATATTATCATTCCCTAGCAACAATACAATCTGGCAATTGTTGACATCTTATCATTCCTTAGCAACAATACAATCTGGCAATTCGAGAATCAGAACTGGAAGCTTTCCAAGTATGTAAGGCATCAGGAATTGCAATTCTTCCTTGGAGTCCACTCAAAGGGTGAGTTTACTTCAATTGTAAGTCCAGTCAAAAGGTAGATCCACTTAAAGAGTAGGTCAACTCAATGGATGAGTCTATTGTAAATATAATCACTGAAAAAAGCTAACTTAAAAGTGGATATACCCAAAGGGGGATGAATTCTAAATTCTTTGACATGTATTAATTAATATTTCTCGATAGAGATATTGGTATTGTTTTCTTCTCTAGCGAATGTCATTACTTCGGTTTTGTGGATGTTTATTCTTATATTGTATTCATTGTATGTTCATTGGAGTCTGTTAATGTCTTGTTGTAGCTGTTCCTCTGTTGTTGATTGCCTGATTGTCAGCACACAGTCATTCGCTTACGAGTTCCCCAAAATTGCATCCTTCCCTGATGTTAACTGTTTTACAGAGTTGATTCATATATATCTACACTGAATGTTGGGAATATTAAGAAGAGACAGGTTTAGAAATTAAGACAGGAAAAAAAAATGTACAACATCAGTACTGAACTTCATCAAGAAACAACAAGCTAAATGGTTCAGCCACATAAGCAGATTACCAACAGACACTGTGTCTCGAAAAGCAATACTACGCTAATACAGGGGATATGAAGCAAAAGGCAGTACACGCAAAAGGTGGACCTCAGAAATAACAGAGGCAAGGAAAAAAAACTATTTATGAAGCCCACACAAAAACAACTTTCTAGAAATCGCTTCTTATCCTGGTGCTGTGTGAGAGTGTGTTTGCGTACTCAGGTGTGTGTGTGTATGTATAGGCTGTGAAAATGATTGACAAAGAAGAAATAGTACAGAAGTTACAAATATTTGTTATCTTTCTTCATAACTAGTCTGTACCATCGTGACCTTTCCCGCTAACTACAATAGAGATATGTATATTTGTTAGCTTTGTTCATAACTAGTCTGTACCATCTTGACTTCCTCCCAACTACAATAGAGATATGTATATTTGTTAGCTTTCTTCATGACTAGTCTGTACCATCGTGACCTCCTCAACTACAATAGAGATATGTATATTTGTTAGCTTTTTCATAACTAGTCTGTACCATCTTTACCTCCTCCAACTACAATAGAGATATGTATATTTGTTAGCTTTCTTCATACTAGTCTGTACCATCGTGTCAATCATTTGTTAGTTTTCCATAACTGGTCGTACCATCTTGACTTCCTCCAACACAATGTAGACATGCATATTGAACAATAGCATACATATTTCTACATCTTGTCCAATGTTTTTTTTACTAACAAATAAAACCTCACTCTATATGATCACATCTATTTATTTTTGACTACACTATGGTGTCTATTTGACTACACTATGGTGTCTATTTGACTACACTATGGTGTCTATTTGACTACACTATGGTGTCTATTTGACTACACTATGGTGTCTATTTGACTACACTATGGTGTCTATTTGACTACACTATGGTGTCTATATAATTGGTCGCAGGTGGGGGCAGTTATAGCCTATTCTGTCTATGATATTTGAATGTTAGTTGTGTTGTGTTTTTGACACAAAAAATGCTAATTGTTTTATTCTCTGTCTCTCTACAACAGAGGACTATTAACTGGCAAAGTCAAACGTGGAGTCAAACCAACAGAGGGCAGATTGGGATCTGTTGCCGCGGATACAGCGATAGCCATGCAAGCTGCCCCACACTGGAGCACATTTGACGATAAGACATTCGATATTATTGATACGTTGGAGGTCATTTCCAAGAAACATGGTATGTTTTACATTTTACTGTTGTACATATGTCACAAGACATTTTACAGTTTTATAAATGTGGCTTGACATTACAATGTTGTACCTGTAGGTATACCTGCAGATGCAATTGTTTGTGTCTTGTTTTATCTAAAATCATCATCATCGTCCTCAGTTTGTGAGAATTTAATTATCTACTACTGAAGTCATTTATGATCAATTTCCTCCTTCATCATATTCCAGGTCGCAGCATCGCTCAAGTAGCTCTTAGATGGCTTCTACAGAAAGATATTGTACCGTCAGTCATTATTGGTGCTAAAACTGTGACACAGTTAGATGACAACATGGCTGCTGCTAACGGATGGAGCTTGAGCAAAGAAGAGGTACATACAATACTCGATAACGGCTTTTGGTCGAAACGTTGCTGTGTATTGTTATTATTTGTGTATTTTGTAAAACTACAGTACTCTGTTTGTACATGTTTCGCCATTGCTGCATAATTTGACTGCAGTCTTCCCTTATATTGATAATAGTAGAACAACAGAAAAAAAACTAACTAGAAGCTTCTTCTTTATTTGTTTCCAAGCTGTTGTTGATGGTGTTCTATCTTCAGATCTGTACACAGTTCAGTTTTCCATAGCTCTATAAGAACGACCTGTAGTAACCATGTATACTTCTTGTGTTGTCATTTAATGTACCAGACTATTTCTTTAGACATTTAACCAGGCAGTTGACCAATCTATATTGTTATTACAATGTTGACTGTTCTTTCAATACAAACGTAGCTGTCCCAGAGTTATGTAAGATATATATCTCTTGCCAGCTTCACCTATGTAGGTCATGTCACAACGTTTGCAAATGATGACATAGATAACGTTGCTTGTCTCACATGTAAAGTTATCTACAATAACAAATGTTTGTCATCAGGTTTTTAGCTTGAAACTTGTTTGTCACATTCCTAGTTTGTCTCTCTATGCCAGCAGTAACCAAGGGAGGGATCATTATTTGTTTAGTGAGTTAGTTCTATATTTACCATCAATCAAGAACTCTGATAGCAATATATAATAATTTTTTAGTTAATATGTTCTTTCATTATTTAACTTGAGGAAAACTGAGAATATATTAACGGTCGCTGAGTCATGAAACAGACAAAATCAGACACCAACAATAAACAACTCCATCGCATAATCTCATTGAGAAAATCAACAACATTTATCAAAGGAAATAAAAACTGTGGATTTTGTCATAGAACAGGCATCGATTACCCACAAGACATAATTCTAAAGATACACAGAAGTCAGAACACCATCATCTTTAGTCTCTGTGCCGAACACTGTAGTTTATAAGCACTTTGTCACAAAATGGAAGCTGCTCAAGTTGAACACTACAGATGGCAAAAAAGGCCGTAAGACTCCTGAATACAATCTGCATATAACGTGCCTTCTGGTCAATGATTTTAGGTCTTGATTTTGAACCCGTGAAACTAAATTTGGAAGAGAAATTGTAGGACACCCACTAGGACCTGCTGCTGACAGAAATATATTCATTGAGGCAACTCATCTCGATCTGCTGCTGACAGATGGATAGATGGGGGCAACTTATCTCGACCTGCTGCTGACAGATGGATAGATGGAAGCAACTTATCTCAACCTGCTGCTGACAGATGGATAGATGGAAGCAACTTATCTCAACCTGCTGCTGACAGATGGATAGATGGAAGCAACTTATCTCAACCTGCTGCTGACAGATGGATAGATGGAAGCAACTTATCTCAACCTGCTGCTGACAGATGGATAGATGGAAGCAACTTATCTCAACCTGCTGCTGACAGATGGATAGATGGAAGCAACTTATCTCAACCTGCTGCTGACAGATGGATAGATGGAGGCAACTTATCTCGACCTGCTGCTGACAGATGGATAGATGGAAGCAACTTATCTCATAGTTTAGACGTCTCTGAACTTAGGAAACTGATCGTACAAGAATATTCTGGGACATATTTAACGATATTGTTAATGTTAACTGTTTAAATAACAACTGTGACACTGACCTATCGACATTCCTGCACTATGACCTTGCACATAGGTGTTCAGAGTCTTTCAGCAATTGAAAGTTGGATAAATAGAACACTTACTAAGTAGCTCTGGCAACAATTTCTAATATTTAATCAGAGCAGAAAGTAATCTATTTTCAGCTTGAGAGTCACTGAAGAATTGATTGTACGAGGAAATAAATATTGTTTTAGTCTATAAGACATCCATCTAACTAGTCTATATGACATCCATCTAACTAGTCTATATGACATCCATCTAACTAGTCTATATGACATCCAGCTAACTAGTCTATTAGGCATCCAGCTAACTAGTCTATATGACATCCATCTAACTAGTCTATATGACATCCATCTAACTAGTCTATATGACATCCAGCTAACTAGTCTTGACATCCACTAACTAGTCTATATGACATCCAGCTAACTAGTCTTAGACATCAGCAACTAGTCTATGACATCCATCTAACTAGTCTTTAAGACATCCGCTAACTAGTCTTAGACATCCAGCTAACTGTCTGTAAGATTCATCAACTAGTCTATAGACATCCAGCTAACTAGTCTTTAAGACATCCAGCTAACTAGTCTATATGACATCCATCTAACTAGTCTTTAAGACATCCAGCTAACTAGTCTATATGACATCCAGCTAACTAGTCTTTAAGACATCCATCTAACTAGTCTATATGACATCCAGCTAACTAGTCTATATGACATCCAGCTAACTAGTCTTTAAGACATCCAGCTAACTAGTCTATATGACATCCATCTAACTAGTCTATATGACATCCAGCTAACTAGTATATATGACATCCAGCTAACTAGTCTATAAGACATCCATCTAACTAGTCTTTATGACATCCAGCTAACTAAACTAGTCTATTAGACATCCAGCTAACTAGTCTATAAGACATCCAGCTAACTAGTCTTTAAGACATCCAGCTAACTAGTCTTTAAGACATCCAGCTAACTAAACTAGTCTTTAGACATCCAGCTAACTAAACTAGTCTATAGACACAGCTAACTAGTCTATAAGACATCCACTAAACTAGTCTATTAGACATCCAGCTAACTAGTCTATAAGACATCCAGCTAACTAAACTAGTCTATTAGACATCCAGCTAACTAAACTAGTCTATAAGACATCCAGCTAACTAGTCTATTAGACATCCAGCTAACTAGTCTATAAGACATCCATCTAACTAGTCTATATGACATCCAGCTAACTAGTCTTTAAGACATCCAGCTAACTAAACTAGTCTATTAGACATCCAGCTAACTAGTCTATAAGACATCCAGCTAACTAAACTAGTCTATTAGACATCCAGCTAACTAAACTAGTCTATAAGACATCCAGCTAACTAAACTAGTCTATTAGACATCCAGCTAACTAGTCTATAAGACATCCAGCTAACTAGTCTATAAGACATCCAGCTAACTAGTCTTTAAGACATCCATCTAACTAGTCTATAAGACATCCATCTAACTAGTCTATATGACATCCAGCTAACTAGTCTTTAAGACATCCAGCTAACTAAACTAGTCTATTAGACATCCAGCTAACTAGTCTATAAGACATCCAGCTAACTAAACTAGTCTATTAGACATCCAGCTAACTAAACTAGTCTATAAGACATCCAGCTAACTAAACTAGTCTATTAGACATCCAGCTAACTAGTCTATAAGACATCCAGCTAACTAGTCTATAAGACATCCAGCTAACTAGTCTTTAAGACATCCAGCTAACTAGTCTTTAAGACATCCAGCTAACTAGTCTTTAAGATATCCAGCTAACTAGTCTATAAGACATCCAGCTAACTAGTCTTTAAGACATCCAGCTAACTAGTCTTTAAGACATCCAGCTAACTAGTCTATATGACATCTAGCTAACTAGTCTTTAAGACATCCAGCTAACTAAACAAGTCTATAAGACATCTAGTTAAGTAAATTAGTGATAGAACTAAAACTATTATATATATGACTGAACTAATGACTAACTGAACTAATGACTGAACTAATGACTGAACTAATGACTGAACTAATGACCGATAACTAATAACAAAACTAATGACTGACTGAAGTAAGGACAACTAATGGCTGAACTAATTACTGAACTAATGACTGAACTAATGACTAAACTAATGACTGACTAAACTAATGAGTGAACTAATGACTGACTGAACTAATGACTCAACGAATGACCGAACTAATGAGTGAACTAATGACTGATCTAATGACTGAACTAATGACTGAACTAATGACTGAACTAATGACTGATTTAATAAGTCAGACATATCAATACTGTCTGATTGTATATTATTGTTACAGTTCATTGGTTACCTGTAAATGTGTGTTCATTTAACCATGACCTTGACATTTGTTACAGATGAAACAGCTGGATGATGTATCAGCCCCTACACTACCTTATCCATACGATATGATCTTCGGTCTGAACACTGACCGCGTCAATAGAGCTGCCAATAACTTTTACACCTCGTCAATCAGTAACTGAATATTGACATTTGTTGTTGATGTCAATGACATGTTCATTATTTGATTTAAGTGATATTTGTTGTTGATGTCAATGACATGTTCATTTTTTTATTAGGTGACATTTTGGTCGATGTCAATGACACGTTCATTAAGTGACATTTCGTTTAAGACAGGTTTATTTCCAGAATTTGTTCAAACATTAATATGTCAAACAATCAAATGTGTGTATGTTCAATCACTGACAGATGATGTTAATGACGTTAGAAACCAACCATTAACTAGTCCAGTTCTAGAATGTAGATTAGTAACATTTGAAATTTTAGTAAATAAAAATTGATGAACAACTCGACAATTGTAGAAATTGAAATTAATTAACCAATTCTAAAAATATTCAAAATGACGAATTGTTATGCATTCACAAATTGACAAATGTACATCTTTTCTTATCTGGTTTCATTCACAAATTGCAATACGTTATTATACAATTGATAATCAATTTTTATCTTTACCTTGATGTTCTCTTGTTGTTAGTATTACAATTTGATGCTAATCAATTCCTACCATTATTGGATGACAGAATGGAATGAATTTTTAAATGTTTCATTACAAATTGACAAATCATTTTTTTATCTGTTTATTCACAAAGTGCAATCACGTTATTTGACTTTATAATACAATTTTTATTTTACCTTTATGTTCTCTTGTTGTTAGTATCTACCATTTGATGCAATATTCCTACCATTAGTTGGAGGGACGAGGAAGGGGGGGATGAGATGTTAAATGTTTGCTATTACTATTGTTATATTTTATTTATTGTTTGTACACTTTCTAAGTAACAACTATCGCTATTGTTGTATTCATCTTTCATGTTTGTCTGTCTGTCTGTCTGCTTGTCAGACTCGAGTTTGTATGTTTGCTAATAGCTTGTCAGGTTGTGTGTGTCTGTCTGTCTGTTAGTCATACTTGAGTTTGTTATGTTTGCTAATAACCTGCCAGGTTGTGTCACCAAGTATGATGACATCATTCTCACAGATAAAGAGATTATCAATCTGTTCATATCAAAAACTGAAAGTTGTAACAGATTGTTCAGTCCTACATGGCATATGTAACCTTACACAGATTTGATTGAATGATTGAACAATCTGAGCTGCAGAGAAAGATTTGAAATATAATAAGAGAGTGAACGAATGAAATCAAATCAAGACAAGTTGTAATATATCATACACATTCACACTGACTAACATGATTCTCTGCTCAAAGATCTTGATAGGAAGGAAGGAAGAAAGGAAGAAAGAAGAAGGAAGAAAAAGGAAGAAAGGAAGAAAGGAAGAAAAGAAGAAAGGAAGAAAGGAAGAAAGGAAGAAAGGAAGAAAGGAAGAAAGGAAGAAAGGAAGAAAGGAAGGAATGAAGAAAGGAAGAAAGGAAGAAAGGAAGAAACCAGTGAAAGTCAACGGCAGAAATGTCATGATAATAAAAATCAGAGATAGACAAAGAAATTCTTGTCAGGATCTAGTAGAAGAATGATTGACAGAAGAAACTGTACACATCTATCTCTCTCTATCTCTCTCCCCTCTCTCTCAGTCACATAGTGATTTAACATTATACTTATCTGTTATCTGTTGTCTTTACTAACAGCTAAATCCATGTCTTGCCTTTTATCTGTTTTATTTTATTTTATTTGTTGACTTTATTATTGAAGTAGTTCTTCACGAATCATGAGTAGTTCTTCATTTCATCATGTATTGAAGTAGTTCTTCACTGCATCATGAAGTAGTTCACCATTTCATCATGTATTGAAGTAGTTCTTCACCGAATCATGAAGTAGTTCTTCATTTCATCATGTATTGAAGTAGTTCTTCACTGCATCATGAAGTAGTTCACCATTTCATCATGTATTGAAGTAGTTCTTCACCGAATCATGAAGTAGTTCTTCATTTCATCATGTATTGAAGTAGTTCTTCATTTCATCATGTATTGAGTAATTCTTATCATCTTGCTATCTCATGAAGTAGTTTCATTCATCTATGATTTTCATTTCACATGTATTGAAGTAGTTCATTTCATCATTAGTTTTCACTCATCATGTATGTGAAGCAGTTCTTCACTTCATTAGAAGCTCATTTCATGACATGCTATTTTTACTATTCAAGATTGATATAATAAAAGTTGAGCAAATTATTTTCATCGTTTGAGTTTTTGTCTCTCTATGTTGTAAAAAAATGAACTTTTGAAACATACAATGTGTATGGGTAGAATAAACGAAGTGGCTATATTATGTTTGAGATAAACTAAGTGGCTATATTATGGTTGAGATACATTAAGTGGCTATATTATGTTTGAGATACATTAAGTGGCTATATTATGTTTGAGATACATTAAGTGGCTATATTATGTTTGAGATACATTAAGTGGCTATATTATGTTTGAGATACATTAAGTGGCTATATTATGTTTGAGATACATTAAGTGGCTATATTATGTTTGAGATACATTAAGTGGCTATATTATGTTTGAGATAAACTAAGTGGCTATATTATGTTTGAGATACATTAAGTGGCTATATTATGTTTGAGATACACTAAGTGGCTATATTATGTTTGAGATAAACTAAGTGGCTATATTATGTTTGAGATACACTAAGTGGCTATATTATGGTTGAGATAAACTAAGTGGCTATATTATGTTTGAGATAAACTAAGTGGCTATATTATGGTTGAGATAAACTAAGTGACTATATTATGGTTGAGATAAACTAAGTGGCTATATTATGTTTGAGATAAACTAAGTGGCTATATTATGGTTGAGATAAACTAAGTGGCTATATTATGTTTGAGATAAACTAAGTGGCTATATTATGTTGAGATAAACTAGTGGCTATATTATGTTGAGATAAACTAAATGGCTATATTATGTTGAGATAAACTAATGGCTATATTATGGTTGAATAAACTAGTGCTATTTATGTTTGAGATAAACTAGTGGTATATTATGGTTGAGGTAACTAAATGCATATTATGTTGAATAACTATGGCTATTTAGTTGAGATAAACTAGTGGCTATATTATGTTTGAGATAAACTAGTGGCTATATTTGGTTGAGATAAACTAGTGGCTATATATGTTTGAGATAAACTAAGTGGCTATATTATGTTTGAGATAAACTAAGTGGCTATATTATGGTTGAGATAAACTAAATGGCTATATTATGTTTGAGATAAACTAAATGGCTATATTATGTTTGAGATAAACTAAATGGCTATATTATGTTTGAGATAAACTAAATGGCTATATTATGTTTGAGATAAACTAAATGGCTATATTATGGTTGAGATAAACTAAGTGGCTATATTATGGTTGGATAACTAAATGGCTATAATCTGGTTGAGATAAACTAAGTGACATTGGGTTTGAGTGACTAATTTGCGACCATACCTGAGTAATATTATATAATACGTTATTGTCTTCCTAAATCCTAACCAAGAGTTGTTAAGTTATTGCTTGATGACAGTGCGCAGTTACAAGTATTTGACAGAACAGTGTTCCGGTGTGAGCAAGTCAGGTGTTATCTCATCTAGATTTTCTACCATCTATTTTTCTACATTTCTTCTTCTTCTTCTTCTTCTTCCAGACATGAGACAGATATAAATACAAGTTAGACAGACATGAGACAGATATAAATACAAGTTAGACAGACATGAGACAGATATAAATACAAGTAAGACAGACATGAGACGGATATAAATACAAGTTAGACAGACATGAGACAGATATAATACAGAGTTAGACAGACATGAGACAGATATAAATACAAGTTAGACAGACATGAGACATATATAAATACAAGTTAGACAGACATGAGACAGATATAATACAGTTAGACAGACATGAGACAGATATAAATACAAGTTAGACAGACATGAGACAGATATAAATACAAGTTAGACAGACATGAGACAGATATAAATACAAGTTAGACAGACATGAGACAGATATAAATACAAGTTAGACAGACATGAGGCAGATATAAATACAAGTTAGACAGACATGAGACAGATATAAATACAAGTTAGACAGACATGAGACAGATATAAATACAAGTAAGACAGACATGAGACAGATATAAATACAAGTTAGACAGACATGAGACAGATATAAATACAAGTTAGACAGACATGAGACAGATATAAATACAAGTTAGACAGACATGAGGCAGATATAAATACAAGTTAGACAGACATGAGACAGATATAAATACAAGTTAGACAGACATGAGACAGATATAAATACAAGTCAGACAGACATGAGACAGATATAAATACAAGTTAGACCGACCGTGTTGACACACGTCTATGATTAGTTCCAGATCTGATTAGTTACATATACAATCAACTGCAAACATGATATGTATTAAAGATAGTTGATACTATTTTCGTGTACATCGTACTTGCTACTTATTTCTTTGTTATTGTATCGATCGTGACTTGCAATTTAAAAACTGGTATAACACGGCAGGTACAGAGTTCTGTTTGCTGAGTTAGTATTTAAACATTTGATTTGCAATCTCATCATTTTATAAACGTTTAACTGTTGTACAGTCTTGTCATCTACGTGATTATTTTGTTAAGTTCAGGTAAGGTATACTAACTATATGTTTGATTTATTTTCCTTATTTAGCTTCTTCATCTTCTGCCTCCTCTTTTATTTCTTACTAACTCTCATATACAGCACATTTACTATTATCAACACATCACAACTTACTTTCTTTATCATATACAACACAGTTGCTATTATTAACCCTATCACAACTTACTTTCTTCAACATTTCCTTAGTTGATACAATCATTCAGATTGGTTTATACGAAATTATTCTGTTTAGAAAACCGATAAAGAAGAAGAAGATGAGGATGAATCTGACAGTTAGTCTATCAGTGGCAAATTATTCAGTTTTGTCAATCATAAATGAAACGAACATCTATAACCACTCAAACAAAGCTGAGCTCAACAGACTTGACCACTTCTACGTGACGTGTCTCTCTTCCTTTATCTTAAGGTAGATTCTTCAAATTGTTACCTTGGGCTGTTCTATCCCTCTCTCACGCTGTTTTATCTTCTCTCTCATGCTGTTTTATCTTTCAATCTCACGCTGTTTTATCTTTCACTCTCACGCTGTTTTACCTTCTCTATCACGCTGTTCCATCTTCTCTCTACGCTGTTCTATCCTCTATCACGTTGTTTTATCTTCTCTCTCACGCTGTTCCATCTTCTCTCTCACGCTGTTCCATCTTCTCTCTCACGCTGTTCCATCTTCTCTCTCACGCTGTTCCATCTTCTCTCTCACGCTGTTCTATCTTCTCTCTCACGCTGTTCTATCCCTCTATCACGCTGTTCCATCTTCTCTCTCACGCTGTTCCATCTTCTCTCTCACGCTGTTCCATCTTCTCTCTCACGCTGTTCCATCTTCTCTCTCACGCTGTTCCATCTTCTCTCTCACGCTGTTCCATCTTCTCTCTCACGCTGTTCTATCCCTCTATCCCGTTGTTTTATCTTCTCTCTCACGCTGTTCCATCTTCTCTCTCACGCTGTTCTATCTTCTCTCTCACGCTGTTCTATCCCTCTATAACGTTGTTTTATCTTCTCTCTCACACTGTTTTATCTTCTCTCTCACGCTGTTCCATCCCTCTATCACGCTGTTTTATCTTCTCTCTCACGCTGTTCCATCTTCTCTCTCACGCTGTTCCATCTTCTCTCTCACGCTGTTCTATCCCTCTATCCCGTTGTTTTATCTTCTCTCTCACGCTGTTCCATCTTCTCTCTCACGCTGTTCCATCTTTCTCTCACGCTGTTCTATCCCTCTATCCGCTTGTTTTATCTTCTCTCTCACGCTGTTTTATCTTTCTCTCTCACGCTGTTCCATCTTCTCTTCGCTGTTCTATCCCTCTATAACGTTGTTTTATCTTCTCTCTCACACTGTTTTATCTTCTCTCTCACGCTGTTCCATCCCTCTATCACGCTGTTTTATCTTCTCTCTCACGCTGTTCCATCTTCTCTCTCACGCTGTTCCATCTTCTCTCTCACGCTGTTCCATCCCTCTATCGCGTTGTTTTATCTTCTCTCTCACGCTGTTTTATCTTCTCTCTCACGCTGTTCTATCTTCTCTCTCACGCTGTTTTATCTTCTCTCTCACGCTGTTTTATCTTCTCTATCACACTGTTCCATCTTCTCTCTCACGCTGTTTTATCTTCTCTCTCACGCTGTTTTATCTTCTCTATCACACTGTTCCATCTTCTCTCTCACGCTGTTTTATCTTCTCTATCACACTGTTCCATCTTCTCTCTCACGCTGTTTTAACTTCTCTATCACACTGTTCCATCTTCTCTCTCACCTGTTTTATCTCTCTCTCACGCTGTTCTATCTTCTCTCTCACGCTGTTCTATCCCTCTATAACGTTGTTTTATCTTCTCTCTCACACTGTTTTATCTTCTCTCTCACGCTGTTCCATCCTCTCATCACGCTGTTTTATCTTCTCTCTCACGCTGTTCCATCTTCTCTCTCACGCTGTTCCATCTTCTCTCTCACGCTGTTTCTATCCTCTATCCCTGTTTTATCTTCTCTCTCACGCTGTTTTATCTTCTCTCTCACGCTGTTCCATCTTCTCTCTCACGCTGTTCTATCCCTCTATAACGTTGTTTTATCTTCTCTCTCACACTGTTTTATCTTCTCTCTCACGCTGTTCCATCTTCTCTCTTCACGCTGTTCTATCTCTCTCTCACGCTGTTTCTATCCTCTCTCCCGTGTTTTATCTTCTCTCTACGCTGTTCCATCTTCTCTCTCGCTGTTTATCTTCCTCTCACGCTGTTCCATCCTCTCTATCGCGTTTTTTCTATCTCTCTCTCACACTGTTCCATCTTCTCTCTCACGCTGTTTTATCTTCTCTCTCACGCTGTTTTATCTTCTCTATCACACTGTTCCATCTTCTCTCTCACGCTGTTTTATCTTCTCTCATCACTGTTCATCTTCTCTCTCACTGTTTATCTTCTATCCACTGTTCCATCTTCTCTCTCACGCTGTTTTATCTTCTCTCTAGCTGTTTTATCTTCTCTCACTGTCTATCCTCTATCCTGTTCATCTTCTCTCTCACGCTGTTTTATCTTCTCTCTCACTGTTCATCTTCTTCCTGTTCTCTCTTCACTTGTTTTATCTTCTCTCTCACCTGTTTTATTTTCTCTCTCTTCTACACTGTTTTATCTTCTCTCTCTACACTGTTTTATCTTCTCTCTCTCACTGTTTTATCTTCTCTCTCTCTGTTTTATCTTCTCTCTCTCATGTTTTATCTTCTCTCTCTCACTGTTTTATCTTTCTCTCTCATGCTGTTTTATCTTCTCTCCTGTTTTCTCTCACACTGTTTTATCTTCTCTCTCTCACACTGTTTTATCTTCTCTCTCACGCTGTTTATTTCTCTCTCTCACCTGTTTTATCTTCTCTCTCTCACACTGTTTTATCTTCTCTCTCACGATGTTTTATCTTTTCTCTCATGCTGTTCTATCCCTCTCTCATGCTGTTCCTCTCACTCTCACCTGCTGTTCTACAGCTCTATTTCATGATGTTCTACCCTCTCTCTCTATCTGATCAACCTCTTTAAATACTGTTCTACACCTCTCTCATGCTATTCTAACGTCTCTCCCTCTCATGCTGTTCTACCCTCTCTCTCGTGATGTTCCACCGTCTTTCTCATTCTGTTCTCACCTCTCTGTAATGCTGTTCTACACTCTCTGTAATGCTGTTCTACACTCTCTGTAATGCTGTTCTACATTCTCTGTAATGCTGTTCTACACTCTCTGTAATGCTGTTCTACACTCTCTGTAATGCTGTTCTACACTCTCTGTAATGCTGTTCTACAATCTCTGTAATGCTGTTCTACACTCTCTGTAATGCTGTTCTACACTCTCTGTAATGCTGTTCTACATTCTCTGTAATGCTGTTCTACATTCTCTGTAATGCTGTTCTACATTCTCTGTAATGCTGTTCTACACTCTCTGTAATGCTGTTCTACACTCTCTGTAATGCTGTTCTACACTCTCTGTAATGCTGTTCTACACTCTCTGTAATGCTGTTCTACACTCTCTGTAATGCTGTTCTACACTCTCTGTAATGCTGTTCTACATTCTCTGTAATGCTGTTCTACACTCTCTGTAATGCTGTTCTACACTCTCTGTAATGCTGTTCTACACTCTCTGTAATGCTGTTCTACATTCTCTGTAATGCTGTTCTACACTCTCTGTAATGCTGTTCTACACTCTCTGTAATGCTGTTCTACACTCTCTGTAATGCTGTTCTACATTCTCTGTAATGCTGTTCTACATTCTCTGTAATGCTGTTCTACACTCTCTGTAATGCTGTTCTACACTCTCTGTAATGCTGTTCTACATTCTCTGTAATGCTGTTCTACATTCTCTGTAATGCTGTTCTACACTCTCTGTAATGCTGTTCTACACTCTCTGTAATGCTGTTCTACACTCTCTGTAATGCTGTTCTACACTCTCTGTAATGCTGTTCTACACTCTCTGTAATGCTGTTCTACACTCTCTCTCATTCTGTTCTACACTCTCTGTAATGCTGTTCTACACTCTCTGTAATGCTGTTCTATACTCTCTGTAATGCTGTTATACATTCTAGATTTTCTTCTTTCGTTAGCAATGTCTTCACCAATTTCAGAGGAGAAGAAAGTTGTCTACAATTTTCTAGGCCGATCTGGTTTGAAGGTATCCAACATTTCCATGGGATGCGGTACATTTGGTAAAGCAACGGTAAGTAGACTAAGATATAGAATCACTACGAGCGTTAACATTTCGCATAATTACATGCATCTGCGTTCCGTGGGACATGAGTGTCAATGGCAAAGAGAGAGCAGACACAGGTCGGCTCTGCCACCATATCTTGAGTCAGTAAATGGATAACAATTACATTCTGAGTTTCCTCAAAGAGTGTGGTCGCAGAGAGGATTTTCATCTAAACCAATCCTCCACAACGGCTAAATAACCAATCCTCCACAACGGCTAAATAACCAATCCTCCACAACGGCTAAATAACCAATCCTCCACAACGGCTAAATAACCAATCCTCCACAACGGCTAAATAACCAATCCTCCACAACGGCTAAATAACCAATCCTCCACAACGGCTAAATAACCAATCCTCCACAACGGCTAAATAACCAATCCTGCACAACGGCTAAATAACCAATCCTCCACAACGGCTAAATAACCAATCCTCCACAGCGGCTAAATAACCAATCCTCCACAACCGCTAAATAACCAATCCTCCACAGCGGCTAAATAACCAATCCTCCACAGCGGCTAAATAACCAATCCTCTACAACGGCTAAATAACCAATCCTCCACAACGGCTAAATAACCAATCCTCCACAACGGCTAAATAACCAATCCTCCACAACGGCTAAATAACCAATCCTCCACAACGGCTAAATAACCAATCCTCCACAACGGCTAAATAACCAATCCTCCACAACGGCTAAATAACCAATCCTCCACAGCGGCTAAATAACCAATCCTCACAACAACCGCATAATAACCAATCCTCCACAGCGGCTAAATAACCAATCCTCCACAGCGCTACAATAACCAATTACAATTCAATCCTCCACAACGGCCAAATAAACCAATCCTCCACAACGGCTAAATAACCAATCCTCCACAACGGCTAAATAACCAATCCTCCACAACGGCTAAATAACCAATCCTCCACAACGGCTAAATAACCAATCCTCCACAACGGCTACAATAACACAGAGTTTGAATTAAAGATTGGCAATAAAGAACAGCAACAGATATTTGAGGACCTATCAATCAACACGATCTTGTACTGTAAGTCTGATGCTTGTCTAGAAAGCAACATATATTTGAGTAGACTCATCATTCAACATTGATCTTGTACTGTAAGTCGCTGGACATTTTTAGAGATATTGTCAAATGGATAGAAGCAAATATGGACATGTCCGGAGTGCAATGAAGATATTCCAAACTGAAACTGAAACTGAATATAGGAACATTCAGTGTGTGATATTATTTATTTATCATTACAATTTATGACATCATTGTGATGCTAATTTTCGTCTACTGTGAACTTTGCAGCATGCTGCTAACATGCTAATTTTATGTCTACTGTGAACTTTGCAGCATGCCGCGCTAAAACATGCTAATTTTCTGTCTACTGTGAACTTTGCAGTATGCTGCGCTAAAACATGCTAATTTTATGTCATGTGAACTTTGCAGCATGCCGCGCTAAAACATGCTAATTTTATGTCTACTGTGAACTTTGCAGCATGCCGCGCTAAAACATGCTCATTTTATGTCTACTGTGAACTTTGCAGCATGCCGCGCTAAGAAATTGTGACGAAGAACTGTCCCACAAAATCCTTAACCGTTACGCTGAATGGGGAGGAAACTTTCTGGACACAGCCGATGTATATGGGCTGGGCAACTCTGAGAAAGTTGTGGGCACATGGCTTGAGAAGTAAGTTGTTCAATAATTAAGAGACGTAACTCTTGGTCTGCTTCATTTAATAATTTCATTTAGTCTATCTCTGGTTGTTGAACATTGTGCTTTAATGCAGCAATTCTTAGTTGATCTTCTCCTCGTTCCAGTCACTTTGTGATGTACTAGATCTGATCTAGTCTCCGACTAACTTAATGCAGCAATTCTTAGTTGATCTTCTCCTGGTTCAAGTCACTTTGTGATGTACTAGATCTCATCTAGTCTCCGACTAACTTAATGCAGCAATTCTTAGTTGATCTTCTCCTGGTTCAAGTCACTTTGTGATGTACTAGATCTCATCTAGTCTCCGACTAACTTAATGCAGCAATTCTTAGTTGATCTTCTCCTGGTTCAAGTCACTTTGTGATGTACTAGATCTCATCTAGTCTCCGACTAACTTAATGCAGCAATTCTTAGTTGATCTTCCGTCAGTCATTTATGTACAGATCTCATCAGTCTCCACTAACTTATGCAGCAATTTGTTGATCTCCTGGGTAAGCATTTTGTGATTACAAAAAGAAGGTTTAAAAGCCGAAGGATTGACTTCATTGCACCGAGTTTTAACCCATACGGCTCGGTCCTTCTCCGCAGAAATGGCACGCCACCTGCCGAGAGTATTACAAAAAGCACGAACTCCGTAGCTCCAGCCACAATCCTAGGGTCTCTAGAAAAACTGCACTCATGAACAGAATGGCGTGGTCCGGACTCGAACCCACGACCTTCGACTCACAAGGCAAATGGCTTAACCATTTAGCCACAGGGACCCCCAAAATGAGATGTACTAATTCTCATCTAGTCTCCGACTAACTTAATGCAGCAATCCTTAGTTCTTCTGGTTGAAGTCACTTTGTGATGTACTTGTTCTCATCTTGCCTCCGACAATTGTATCTCCAATTTGAATGTCACAGTTCTCAACTAGTATTAGATTTTTGAACTCTCTCATGTTTTAATGCAATAATTTCCATTCAATCTTCTAGATTTGGTGTTTGTCGAATATATTGACATAGGTTTGTGTTTCAAAGTTGAATATGATACACGTAATAAATCTCTGAATATGATACACGTAATAAATCTCTGAATATGATATCTTATACAGTGAAATATCACCGTTTATCAATAAACTAAGTCAGTATAATGAATACATTATCAATTATAGTCACAAATAATTATGTTTAGCGTGCAATGAAGATATTTCAAACTGAAACTGAAACTGAGTTTACACCTATAAACCTGCATTTCGAATACATGACATGTTTAATTTAGATTTTATGCATTTTCCCTCAAAATGAGATTTATAACAAATCTATATTATAACATAAATTACTAGCATTAATCTATCATAGCTGTCATGACTTCATGTAGAACATTTATTTCTCACAACTGTCATCACTTCCTGTAGAACATTTAGTTCTCACAACTGTCATCACTTCATGTAGAACATTTAGTTGTCACAACTGTCATGACTTCATGTAGAACATTTAGTTCTCACAACTGTCATCACTTCCTGTAGAACATTTAGTTCTCACAACTGTCATCACTTCCTGTAGAACATTTAGTTCTCCAAATGCATACTGTGAAATTTAGTTCAATCACTTCATGTAGAACATTTAGTTCTCACAACTGTCATCACTTCATGTAGAACATTTAGTTGTCACAACTGTCATCACTTCATGTAGAACATTTAGTTGTCACAACTGTCATCACTTCATGTAGAACATTTAGTTGTCACAACTGTCATCACTTCATGTAGAACATTTAGTTGTCACAACTGTCATCACTTCATGTATAACATTTAGTTGTCACAACTGTCATCACTTCCTCTATAACATTTAGTTCTCAGACTCAAACTCTAGTAACTTCATATAGAACATTTAGTTCTCAAACCCTAGTAATCTTTCATGCAGAATATTTAGTTCTCAAACTAAGCTCTGGTAACTTCATGTAGAACATTTAGTTCTCAAAGTCATATCTGGTAACTTCATATAGAACATTTAGTTCTCAAACACAACTCTTATACAGCTGGGTATTTATGTCCTTATTTCATACAGATGGGTGTATGTTGTGTGCTGAGTACAAATCATTTATATCAGAAATTAAATCCGAATCTGTTAGTGACTGAATGTTTCGTAATGTCACATCACTATGTCACCGACTGTCTAACAACATCTAATGTCACATTACTATGTCACCGACTGTCTAACATAATCTCCTGTCACATTACTATGTCACCGACTGTCTAACAGAATCTAATGTCACATTACTATGTCACCGACTGTCTAACATAATCTCCTGTCACATTACTATGTCACCGACTGTTTAACAACATCTACTGTCACATTACTATGTCACCAACTGTCTAACATAATCTCCTGTCACATTACTATGTCACCGACTGTCTAAGAATCTAATGTCACATTACTATGTCACGACTGTCTAGAAAATCTACTGTCACACTATTCTCTGCATCCATATTTGATGTTCACAGACAGCCGAGAGACAAGTTTGTGGTAGCGACAAAATGTCGTATGAATATGGGCTTGGAGCAGAATGTGAACAATGTGGGACTCAGCCGTCGACACATTACAGAAAGTATTGACGGAAGTCTGAAGAGATTACGTACAGACTTTGTAGACCTCTACCAGGTAAGAGATTACGTACTGACTTTGTTGACCTCTACCAGGTAAGAGATTACGTACTGACTTTGCAGACCTTTACCAGGTAAGGGCATTATGTGTGTGCGTTGTTGAATACGCCTTTTGGTGATCTGTAGGCACGTATGTATGTGCATATTCTTCTTAGTGGCGTGTGATAATTGTGTCTTTACCATTAACACCAAGAAAACAGAGATCATGTTCCAGCCGGCCCCTAGAAAGCATTCCTACGATCCAGTCATCAACATTAAACACCAGCGTCTCCTGCCAGCGGACAACTTTGCTTATCTTGGCAGCCTCCTATCCAGATCGGCAAACATAGATTCTGAGGTCAACAATAGGATATCCAAAGCCAGTGCTGCGTTCGGAAGGTTATGTGTCACTGTGTGGGAGCGGAAGGGGATAAGCGTAGCCACAAATCTGAAATTTACCCGGCCATAGTGCTATCCACGCTGCTGTACGCAAGCGAGACATGGACAGAGTATAGCAGACACGCAAGAAAACTAAACCACTTCCATACAAGCTGTCTACGTAGAACACAAAGAATAAACTGGCAGAACAAAATTCCAGACAGCGAAGTCCTCACAAGAGCAAAGATCCCAAGCGTCAACACCCTGTTGCAGAAGGCCCAACTGAGATGGGTCGGTCACGTTGCTCGAATGCCTGATAAACACATCCCAAAACAGTTGATGTATGGCGAGCTTGAAGGGGCAGACGTTTAGCTGGTGGACAGATAAAACGCTTTAAAGACACTCTTAAAGTGTCTCTGAAATGCTTCGATATAGACACCACGTGCTGGGAATCCCTTACGCAAGATCGCCAAATGTGGCGCTGTAACAACAAAAGAGGAACCCGAATAGCTGAGAATCATCGTACCGTTGAGGCACATAAATAACGAGCTACGCGAAAAGACAGAACACACAACACGCTCATATCTAACCTTGATCATGTATGCCCCACCTGTGGTAGGGGATTGTGTTCTAGGATTAGACTCTATAGTCACCTCCGCAAACACCATAGAGGTGCAGCAGCACACGTCTGAGATTGCTGTCATCATCGCTTGCGATGGACGGCCATTATATATGCAAAATAATTAACATCAAATGGCAGGATATGATTCCAGATACAGAGGTCCTAAAAAGAGCTGCTCACCCCAGCATCTACACAATCTTGATGCAGTACCAAACAAGATGGGCAGGACATGTGGCTCGAATGCCAGATTGCAGAATACCCAAACGACTGTTTTATGGTGAGCTGCATAGCGGTAAACGTTCACAGGGGGGCAGAAAAAGCGATTGAAAGATACACTCAAGAACTCGATGTTCTTTTTTACTCCAATCTTGTTTTGTCTCTCAGCGTCAAGATAAGAATAGATTTCTAGAACGAGTCATTGTGTGCGCTTCATAAATAGTATCATTCGTCGCCTCTGTTATCTCTGAGGTCCACTTTTTGCGTGGCCGACCATTTGCTTTGTATTCATTGTATCAGAGTAACATTGCTCTTTGATGTCCACTATCTGTTGGTAATCTTCTTATGTGGCTGAACCATTTAATTTGTTGTTTCTTGATGAAGTCTAGTACTGATGTTGTACCCACTTTTTTCCTGATGTCTTCATTTCTCAACCGGTCTCTTCTTGTTACACCCAGCATTCTGCGTAGACACTTCATCTCTGTTGTGACTAGTTTTCTTCTATCATTTCTTGTCAGCGTCCAGGTTTAGCACTGGTAGCATAAGATTGTAGAAAGATTGTGTTGAACATTGCGTTTTTTGTGTTCATGGTGACGTGTTTGCATTTTAAAAATGGTGCCATTTGTCCTATTATTTGATTTGCTTTGTTGCATCTGTGTTGAATTTCATTAGTTATTCTTCCGTTTACTGTAAAGATGCTCCCTGGGTATGTAAAGTCTTTGACTTGTTTTAGTGGGTGTTTGTCGATGGATATATTGGTAGTGTTTTCCTCTCTAGCGAATGTCATTACTTCAGTTTTGTCAATGTTTATTCTCATATTCTATTCGTTACATGCTAACTGGAGTCTATTAATGTGTTGCTGTAGCTGTTCCTCTGTTGTTGATACGATTGCTTGGTCGTCTGCAAAAGAAATTTGTTTAAGAGTTCCCCAATGTTGTTCTCTTCACTAGTGTTAGCTATTTTACAGATTTGATCTATATACGTGACCAACAGCGGCGCTGATAGTACGCATCCTTGTATGTATGTATCAGTTTCAGTTTCAGTTTGGTATATCTTCATTGTTGCACTCCGGACTTGTTCATAGGCGCTCCGATCTCCTTCGCAATATCTCCAACAGCGTCCAGCGACTGACCGTACCAGTTCGATTTTGATTGATGAGCCTATTCCCGTAACTGTTATCTTTTCGATAGAGCTGTTCTTTTCTTGCTACTCCAATCTTCAAACCCAGCTCCTGCAATATAGTGGTTGATGTGGATTGTTAAATGAAAATCTTCTTTGCGGCCACACTCTATGAGGGCGTTCAAAATATCAGCTATATCCATTGGCTGGCCCTCACATATAGTGGCAGAGCCACCCAGCCTGTCTGCTCTCTTATTGCGAACGACACCCATGTCTATCTATGTATGTATGTATGTATGTATGTATGTATTTATGTATGTATGTTTGTATGTGTGTATGAAAAAAACAAAGAAATATAAAGTATAATGTTTCTTTACAATACATTTGCAGCGCCTCTCTCTCTCTCTCTCGTTCTCTCTCTTTCCATCTCTCTCTCTCTCTCTCTCTCTTGGGCGGTCTCTCTCCAGTTATTGTTAGTTAACGAAATGTATCCACTTGACAGATTCATATCTGGGATGATGGTACGCCAGTGGAGGAAACCTTACGTACATTGGATGATCTGGTTCGGGTTGGCAAGATTCGTTACATCGGCTTAAGTAACGTGACTGGTTGGCAGATGCAGAAACTGGTTGATACAAGCGAGAAGTATGGGCTCAACTCGATTGTTAGTCTGCAGGTGAGTTGCTCAACTCGATTGTTAGTCTGCAGGTGAGTTGCTCAACTTGATTGTTAGTCTACAGGTGAGTTGCTCAACTCGATTGTTAGTCTGCAGGTGAGTTGCTCCTCATTGAGTCTACAGGTGAGTTGTCACTCATTGTTAGTCTGCAGGTGAGTTCAACGTTGTTAGTCTCAGGTAGTTGCTCGATTGTTAGTCTGCAGGTGAGTTGCTCAACTCGATTGTTAGTCTGCAGTTGAGTTGGTTGTCCTGTTATTGTCATAGGTTTGTGTGTTTTGTCTAGGTAAATATAAAACAACTTAATGAAGACAGGCTGGAAAGAAGGAATGGTTGATAATTGATTGCTATGATAGGTAGTACACATATAGACATGTCTGGAGTGTTATGATTGATATTCCTTATATCTTTAAATTTCTGCACAGTTTATCATGTCTTCCTTGTTTACATCTTGTCATACCTAGCAACAATACAATTGTTTACATCTTGTCATACCTAGCAACAATACAATTGTTTACATCTTGTCATACCTAGCAACAATACAATTGTTTACATCTTGTCATACCTAGCAACAATACAATTGTTTACATCTTGTCATACCTAGCAACAATACAATTGTTTACATCTTGTCATACCTAGCAACAATACAATTTGTTTTACATCTTGTCATACCTAGCAACAATACAATTGTTTACATCTTGTCATACCTAGCAACAATACAATTGTTTACATCTTGTCATACCTAGCAACAATACAATTGTTTACATCTTGTCATACCTAGCAACAATACAATTGTTTACATCTTGTCATACCTAGCAACAATACAATTGTTTACATCTTGTCATACCTAGCAAAATACAATTAGTTTACATCTTGTCATACCTAGCAACAATACAATTGTTTACATCTTGTCATACCTAGCAACAATACAATTGTTTACATCTTGTCATACCTAGCAACAATACAATTGTTTACATCTTGTATACTAGCAACAATACAATTGTTTCTTTTGTCAATCTAGCAACAATACAATTGTTAGACATCTTGTCTTTACCTAGCCAATACAAGTTGAATTGTTTACTTTGTAATACCTAGAACAATACAATTGTTTACATCTTGTCATACCTAGCAACAATACAATTTTGCAATTGTTTACATCTTGTCATACCTAGCAACAATACAATTTTGCAATTGTTTACATCTTGTCATACCTAGCAACAATACAATTTTGCAATTGTTTACATCTTGTATTACATAGCAACAATACAATCTTGCATGTCGAGATTCTGAGTTGGAAGCTTTCCAAGTTTGTAAGACATCAGGAGTTGGAGTTCTTCCTTGGAGTCCACTCAAAGGGTGAGTTTACTTTGTAAGTTCACGCCAGAAGGACAATTAGTAAAAATGTTGGTCTAGTCAATGGGTGAGTCTACTTTAATGGTGAGCATTGACAGTGAGAGTCCACGTTCAATGTGTTTACCTCTGAATGGAAGAGTTCATTCAAAGTGTGAGATAGATAAATACCAAGTGATTACTGTAAAACAGACATCAAGATTTAAAACAAAATAAGGAACTCATTTGTAAGAAATGGTTGTGTTCATAAGGACAATTTGTTGTTGGGCTAGGAAATGGGTGCGGTAAGAAATACGGATTTGTGGTTCAAATTACTGTCTTTGGTTGGTTTGTCTGTGTTTGGTTGGTTTGTCTGTGTTTGGATGGTGTGTCTGTGTTTGGTTGGTTTGTCTGTGTTTGGTTGGTTTGTCTTTGTTTGGTTGGTTTGTCTTTGTTTGCGGTTTGGTTTTGTCTGTGTTTGGTTGGTTTGTCTGTGTTTGGTAATATGTTTTTTCCAGAAGCTAGTCATTTAATTACTATCTATAGCACTGTCTATTTATTGATCATATTCATTGCTTTCATTTCTTCCATTGCTTCCATTGCTTCCATTTCTTCCATTGCTTCCATTGCTTCCATTGCTTCCATTGCTTTCATTGCTTTCATTGCTTTCATTGCTTTCATTGCTTTCCCTGAGGGTTCTTACACACAATTCTTTGTTCTCATCTCTACAACAGAGGACTATTAACTGGCAAAGTCAAACGTGGAATAAAACCAACAGAAGGAAGAATAGGATATGTTGCCGAGGAGAAGTCAAGAGCCAACCCAGCTTCCCCACACTGGAGCACATTTAACGATAAGACATTCGATATTATTGATACGGCGGAGGCCATTGCCAAGAAACATGGTATGTTTTACATTTTTACAGTTTTACATATTTGACCTGACATCCTTCAGTTTTACAATTTGACATATTTGACCTCACATCCTTCAGTTTTACAATTTGACATATTTGACCTCACATCCTTCAGTTTTACAATTTGACATATTTGACCTCACATTCTTCAGTTTTACAGTTGTACATATTTGACCTGACATCCTTCAGTTTTACAGTTGTACATATTTGACCTGACATCCTTCAGTTATACAAATATAACTAGATTTTCAATTGTTGTAGAAGTATAACTTGTTATCCACCAGTTGTACGAATGTGTCAAGACATTACACTTTTCTAGTTGCGACTATACCTACAGATGCAGTTGTTTGTCTCTTGTGTGATATGAAATCATCATCATTATCATCATCATCATCATCATCATCATCATGAGATTGTGAGAACTTAATTATCTACAACTGAAAGTCATTTATGGCTTTAGAAAAAATTAAAACAACTAAAAACAGTATGGAACGGAACTGATAGGAAAACAAAGATCAAAACACTTAGAGCATGCATATTCCAAATGGCAACGTATGGGTGTGAAGCATGGACATTTAATAATAATTCAGTGGAAAAACATATATGTGCTTATGAATACAAGTGTTACAGAAGAGTCCTTCGTATATCTTGGACAGAGAAGAGAACAAATAGATATATCCAGAAAGAACTTAAAATCAAAGAAAACTGGCTGATGCTACAAATAAGAGAAGAGACAATTTTTATATTTTGGACATATAAACACGAAGGGCTGAAGAAGACCATCATGGAAGGAGACATAACGTCAAAGAGGAGAAGAGGAAGACCACGGAGAAGATGGATTCAGGATGTAACTGATGGTTTGAGCATAACGCTGTAGAGGCAGGATATCTGGCCTATGAGAGAAAGAAATGACGAATGGCTGTTGGATTGGCAATTTACTGATCAGGACAAGATATTTGATGATGATAAGTCATTTATTATCAACTTCTTCCTTCATCATATTCCAGGTCGCAGCATCCCACAGGTAGCTCTTAGATGGCTTCTACAGAAAGATATTGTAACGTCAATCATTATTGGTGCTACATCTCTGACACAGTTAGATGACAACATGGCGGCAGCTAACGGATGGAGCTTGAGCAAAGAAGAGGTAAGTACAACAACACAAACAAAACAAACTAGAATCTTCTTTCTTTATTTGTTTCCAAATTATTGATGCTGTTTTATCTTCTGATCCGTCTACAACTGAGTTTTTCCTTAGTTGTATAAGAACGACCAGTAGTAACCATGTATACTTCTTATGTCCTAAATCAACTTACCCGTTTATTACTTTACTCTTGTCTTGTATGAAATTCACATTTCCTTTCTGGCCAAGATAACTTGCCCAGGTAACTAGCACATTGACTTGTCCAGGTAACTAGCTCAGGTAACTAGCTCAGATAGCATGCACAAAGTTCTTTAGAAACGATATCTACCCCATCAAGGATCATGTAGTAGATTAATCTGTGTTGTCATGATGAGAATGTCCACTTTTGTTTCCATAGTTCCATGATATTTCCATGGCACATAAGTTCTCTATAGGAGCAATATCTACTGGGTCTGAGCTTGTGTAGTTGATCAAACTCTATCTCTCGATCTGTAAAGCCATGTCTCCCTCCTCCTCCGTGTAATCCTCCAAGTTGATCTTAGCTTTAACCAACATTGTTGTAGATAAATGGAATTATCTCTGGAATATATTTGTAAAACTGATCGAATTGAACATTTATTCACTTTGAACGAACAGATATTTGCTCAATCTCTTTTAACATTTCAATGTATGAGCGACAGAGCACTTTCACAGTAGTTTCATCAACAATATTACAAATATTTCCACAGTGCAGAAAGTTGATTAATCTAATTTCAATTTGAGTAAAAGAGAATTGATTGCACTGGGAGCTGAACATCGCCTAACTATACCACGCGCCCAGCTAACTAACCGCTGTTCTTCAACTAACGACACTAGAGTAATGACTGAATTAATGACTGAACTAATAACTGAATTAATGACTGAACTAATGACTGAACTAATGACTGAATTAATGACTGAACTAATGACATAACTAATGACTGAATTAATGACTGAACTAATGACTGAACTAATGACAGAACTAATGACTAAACTAATGACTGAACTAATGTATTGAATTGCATTTTTCGTATTTACAGACCGTCAATTAGCAATTGTTTTATGGTGACAGTTTTTGAGTTTGCGCTTGCCTCTCTTTGCCTTTCAGCTCATCCAAATATTCTCTCTTCAAAATATTCGACACATTTGCACTGCTACTTTTAGGTTTTGTCTGAGGCGACAGCAAGGATGAAGTGTCCTCTCCGTTTATGCCTAGCCTTGGTAGCTGATATGGAGAATGTGCCTAGCACAGTTTCTACAAATCCCCTTTATGCGCTACTGTTTGAACCAAAGGAAAGACAATGTCCGCACGTTTGTAATCAAACAAGTTTGCAGAGTTGCCATCAGATGGATGGAATACACAAACCACCAACTTCTTAGATCCTTAGTCGGATTTATGGTCAAGGTTTACTCATTAACTTTCGACGTTACCGTATGCAAACCAGTGCAGTGGGGATGTGGATGGTCAAGGTTAACTTTTCAACTTCTACGTTACCGACTGACCACCAGGCATGGATGTATGGTCAAGGTTAACTTTTCTAACTTTCTACGTTACCGTACTGACTCACCAGGCAGTGGGGATGTATGGTCAAGGTTTACTCTTCTAACTTTCTACGTTACCTTACTGACCAACCAGGCAGTGGGGATGTATGGTCAAGGTTTACTCTTCTAACTTTCTACGTTACCTTACTGACCAACCAGGCAGTGGGGATGTATGGTCAAGGTTTACTCTTCTAACTTTCTACGTTACCTTACTGACCAACCAGGCAGTGGGGGTTTTATATCAGGATTTGCATCCATAGACGTTAGATTTCCCGCCCCATCCCCCGCCACCTCTCCATAAGGCAGTGGGTTTAACAGTTGCAGAATAGCACCGTCCACGTTGGAACTAATGTCTGAACTAATGACTGAACTAATTACTGAACTAATGACTGAACTAATGATTGAACTAATGACTGAACTAATGACTGAACTAATGATTGAACTAATGACCCAACTAATGACTGAACTAATGACCCAACTAATGACTGAACTAATGACTGAACTAATGACTGAACTACTGATCTAATGACTGAACTAATGACTGAACTAATGACTGAACTAATGACTGAACTAATAAGTCAGACATATCAATACTGTCTGATTGTATATTATTGTTACAGTTCATTGGTTACCTGTAAATGTGTGTTCATTTAACCATGGCCTTGACATTTTTTACAGATGAAACAGCTGGATGACGTCTCAGCTCCTACACTACCTTACCCATACGATATGATCTTCAATCTGAACACTGACCGTGTCAATAGAGCTGCCAATAACTTTTATACCTTGTCCATCAGTAACTGAATGTTGACATTTGTTGTTGATGTCAATGACATGTTCATTTTTTTATTAGGTGACATTTTGGTCGATGTCAATGACACGTTCATTAAGTGACATTTCGTTTAAGATAGGTTTAATTCCAGAATTTGTTCAAACATTAATATGTAAATCCATCAAATGTGTGTATGTCTCAAGTTCAATCACTGACAGATGATGTTAATGACGTTAGAAACCAACTACTAACTAGTCCAGTTCTAGAATGTAGATTAGTAAAATTTGAAATTTTAGTAAATAAAAATTGATGAACAACTCGACAATTGTAGAAATTGAAATTAATTAACCAATTCTAAAAATTTTCAAAATGACGAATTGTTATGCGTGCAAAATTGACAAATGTACATCTTTTCTTAGTCTGGTTTCATTCACAAATTGACAAATGTACATCTTTTCTTAGTCTGGTTTCATTCACAAATTGACAAATGTACATCTTTTCTTAGTCTGGTTTCATTCACAAATTGACAAATGTACATCTTTTCTTAGTCTGGTTTCATTCACAAATTGACAAATGTACATCTTTTCTTAGTCTGGTTTCATTCACAAATTGACAAATGTACATCTTTTCTTAGTCTGGTTTCATTCACAAATTGACAAATGTACATCTTTTCTTAGTCTGGTTTCATTCACAAATTGACAAATGTACATCTTTTCTTAGTCTGGTTTCATTCACAAATTGACAAATGTACATCTTTTCTTAGTCTGGTTTCATTCACAAATTGACAAATGTACATCTTTTCTTAGTCTGGTTTCATTCACAAATTGACAAATGTACATCTTTTCTTAGTCTGGTTTCATTCACAAATTGACAAATGTACATCTTTTCTTAGTCTGGTTTCATTCACAAATTGCATTCATGTTACTTTACTTTTTAATACACTTTATTATGTCTTTCTTTATCTCTTGTGGTTAGTACCAACATTGTGAAACACTATTCCAATACTCAGCAAGGATAAGAGGTGAGGAAGGATAAGGGTGAGAAGGATAAGAGGTAGGGGGTGGTGGTGGGGTTTGAGATGTCAAATATTTGCTATTTCCATTGTATATTTTCTGTGTTTTGTGTACATCTTCTAACTATTAATTTCCAATATTCAATTCAATATTTAATGTATGTTTGTATGTCTGTTGATCAGATTTGTTTGTATGACAGTTATTTGTTGACATTAGTGTTGAAGTGTTCTTCAGCTGATCAGAAACTCATAGTCACAATTGTTGTCTACATTGAAAACTATATTTAACTCAACAATTGTTGTCTCGATTACATGTGACCTTTCAGACTATTCTAGATTTTATATAATAATAAAGTTTTGTACAAGTGTTTATATTGGTTTTTTTTCCTTTTGCTAATTCTTTACCTTATCTATCCTTTTGTTAGTTCTTCTATCTTTCCTTTTGTTAGTTCTTCTATCTTTCCTTTTGTTAGTTCTTCTATCTTTCCTTTTGTTAGTTCTTCTATCTTTCCTTTTGTTAGTTCTTCTATCTTTCCTTTTGTTAGTTCTTCTATCTTTCCTTTTGCTAGTTCTTCTATCTTTCCTTTTGTTAGTTCTTCTATCTTTCCTTTTTTTAGTTCTTTATTGTATCTTTCCTTTTGTTAGTTCTTCTATCTTTCCTTTTGCTAGTTCTTCTATCTTTCCTTTTGTTAGTTCTTCTATCTTTCCTTTTTTTAGTTCTTTATTGTATCTTTCCTTTTGTTAGTTCTTCTATCTTTCCTTTTGTTAGTTCTTCTATCTTTCCTTTTGTTAGTTCTTCTATCTTTCCTTTTGTTAGTTCTTCTATCTTTCCTTTTGTTAGTTCTTCTATCTTTCCTTTTGTTAGTTCTTTATTGTATCTTTCCTTTTGTTAGTTCTTCTATCTTTCCTTTTGTTAGTTCTTCTATCTTTCCTTTTGTTAGTTCTTCTATCTATCCTTTTGTTAGTTCTTCTATCTTTCCTTTTGTTAGTTCTTCTATCTTTCCTTTTGTTAGTTCTTCTATTTTTCCTTTTGTTAGTTCTTCTATCTTTCCTTTTGTTAGTTCTTCTATCTATCCTTTTGTTAGTTCTTCTATCTTTCCTTTTGTTAGTTCTTCTATCTTTCCTTTTGTTAGTTCTTCTATCTTTCCTTTTGTTAGTTCTTCTATCTTTCCTTTTGTTAGTTCTTCTATCTTTCCTTTTGTTAGTTCTTTATTGTATCTTTCCTTTTGTTAGTTCTTCTATCTTTCCTTTTGTTAGTTCTTTATTGTATCTTTCCTTTTGTTAGTTCTTTATTGTATCTTTCCTTTTGTTAGTTCTTTATTGTATCTTTCCTTTTGTTAGTTCTTTATTGTATCTTTCCTTTTGTGGTGTCTGTGGCTTAGGGGTAAGTCTTCTTTGCGTTTGTTCTTTACGACCAATTTTAATCACTCTCTGTGACATGTTTGATCTTTGCCAAGAACGTATATACGTTGCACTTTGGTTTGGTAGACCCCTAAACACATAGACTTCTATACGTTTAGGACACATGCATCCGATTTCAGCCAAACCTCCTTAGTCGCCTCTCGACTAATTTTAATCACTCTTTGTGATATGTTTGATCTTTGCCAAGAACGTATATACGTTGCACATTGGTTTGATAGGCCCCTAAACGTATAGATTTGTACAGTTTAGGACATGCGCATCCGATTTCAGCCAAACCTCCTTCGTCGCCTCTTACGACATGCATAGCAGGTAACAGTGATTCTATTCTTTACACCCCAAATTTGTGCCCCGGTAATCACTCTGGCGTTAGGGGTTAGTGACTCGGTCTATTAACCTCGACGTTCTGATTTCGAATCACACTGCGGACTATTTGGTGGAATATTGTTTCCGGTGGATTTTAACAAAAGGACGATGGCACCACCCGTTCACAAACTACTGAGCGTAATAATGTCTAGAAAAATCACAAACAGAGTTAACAAGTTGGGGTTTATTCGCAAAGTCGTGTAAAGGATATGCAAATTAACTTTAGATAGACTAGATAGAGAGAGTCCAGAGTGCAGAAAGTAAATGCTGTAACCTACCAGCTAGCCACATTGTTAACGCACCCACAAATTTTACTGACAGCTAAACAACAGATGATCAACAGCATTTTCATACCTACTTTGTGTTACCAGAGCCAAAATGGACAACGAGCGAAGAACAGTCGCAAAAAAAAACTACATGTGAAATGTGATGCCTACGAAAAGTTACCAACAACACCAGAAAAGACAGTGTCACCAACATCAGCATAAGAAAAACGTTGGGACAGAACCTTGCTTTGAATTACATATATAAACAAAGAATGAAGTAGTTTAGTCACTTAATAAGAATGCATCCAAACTCCACAGTATACAATCCTTTATAACAGAACATCAGGAAAGAAAGCAAGAGGAAGACCACGAAAAAGATGGATAGATCGCATAGCAGAATCCTGTCAAAGAGCGAAAATAACAATCACCCAAGCCACTAGAACAGCGCAAGCGAAAAAAATAAAACCACGACACTGGGCAACAAACCGGTAGCAGTATGACAACACTGGCAACAAACCGGTAGCAGTGTGATGACACTGGACAACAACCCGGTAACAGTGTGACGACACTGGGCAACAACCCGGTAACAGTGTGACGACACTGGGCAACAAACCGGTAACAGTGTGACGACACTGGGCAACAACCCGGTAACAGTGTGACGACACTGGGCAACAAACCGGTAGCAGTGTGACGACACTGGGCAACAAACCGGTAGCAGTGTGACGACACTGGGCAACAACCGGTAGCAGTGTGACGACACTGGGCAACAAACTGGTAGCAGTGTGACGACAAAAGACTAAGAAAAAAAACACCTAGTTGACACATTTCCAGAATTAGCCTAGAGCATAGGTTCCCAACCTGTTTTGAATGAGCGCCCCCTTTTTCAGTGAATAATTCGCTACCGTCCCCCTAGGGTAAACTATATTGTATATACTATAAATGGAAAAACAAGGACACACTTTTCAGTTATTTTATTAGAAGATAATACCAATATTACTGTATTCCTCACATTATCATTGACACAATATTACTGTATTCCTCACATTATCATTGACACAATATTACTGTATTCCTCACAGTATCATTGACACAATTTATGTTATAATATATTAATAAGAGCTGAGCTTGATGTGATGAAACTAATTTTTCGATGTTTGGTGACATTTTTCATCAATAATTTTAAATCGCCGTATTTCTCTATCGACAATCTGTTTCGTTTCTTTGGGAATAGTCTTGTGACCATGCTAAATCCTCTTTCAGCTAAATATGGTGATGGGAATACAATAAACAACTTCTTTCCGTAGACCATAAGGGTAGATATAATATTAGAATCTGACTTTGTAGCAACAATTCTTGATATCCATTATTCCATTTTCGATTTCAACTCTTAATGTGTTGAGAATTCTATCAATTCTTCCTCCAGTAATAATTCTGTTATTTCTACATTTTCTTCTGTCTTCCTCTGTGCTCTTCACTAGACTTGGATTTCGGATTCTCTAATAAAGCCCCTATCAACCACGTCATACAGTTTTCTTGGACGCTGTTGTAGTGGCCACCTCTTTCTTCTCGTGTCTACATACTAGGGTCAGTTCTGTAGGACGAGCTCTGTCATCATATTCGCCAAACCACAGGGCACAGGTCATTTCTGCCTATCTTGAATCTAGTTCTATTCTCATTCTGTTGTGACCGTCCGGAGGCGAAGTATGATGAATGTGGTCTCTTCTGGGCAGTTCGTAGTATCCATCATGCGTGTTGTGTTTTGTGTGTTATTTTCCCCACTCTGTTTATGCAGTGCCTTCTGGCGATGGCTTTTGCTTCTTCCTAACTGACCAGGTTGTCATCTTGAGGCATCCCTGCTCCCTCTTTAGCCAGTCCGTCAGCATCTTCCTCCCCATTGAGTTTGCAGTGTGAGGGTATCCACTTGATTACTACACTCTCAGAATCATGGGCCAACTGGGCTACGGTTGACCTGAGATCACTTAGTTCTGTGTTCCTTTCAGATTTCACTGCTGAGATAGCAGACCAAAAGCACAATTTTTCCATGTATTTATTTCATATGTTGTAGTGGCATTTTGTGCAGCTGCATTGGGGGCATTCAGCTCTGTGAGCCTGTATGACCAGGGAGGAGAGGTACTGGCTGGTTGTATGTGTCTTGGTTGAGCCAGTGCCAATATTGGATCTGCGTTGGCAAGTTCTTTGGAGTTTGCCATGAAGCTACTCCTGTTCAATCTGCCCCTACCGTAGCTGTTTATTTGGCCGGTGGGTGTGCATTGATAGTTCATCAGTCTCTTGCATTTTTCTCATCGTTGAAGTACCTTCATGTTCCGTCTGTCCTGCATTGGCTGAAGTTCTAGGGCCGTTTTCAGTACTTCTATGTTGGTAGGCTTATGGTTTGAGTGATGATCCCTGAGACATGGCTTAACACTCGGTTTAGTTTTTGAAGTGTGTCTTGGAGATTATGACCCAGACTGATATGCCATACTCAAGTACTGATCAAACTCTCCCAGTGTAGAGTCTTTTCAGAATGCTACAACCCGCTGTTGGTGCCTGCTAATTTGTTCACGATCTTCAATCGCTTTGCTATTCCCCCAGATTTGTCTATCTGTGTTTTCCATGTCCGCCTGCTGTCCATGATGATTCCCATATATGTTGGACATTCGTCCATTGAAAATAGGTGGTCATTGAACTTGAGTTTGAGCATTTGTTTCTTCTTTGATAGGCTGAAGACTGTGAAATTGATTTTCTTTTCTTTTATAAAGGGCAGTCAAGAACTGGTATATTTTAAACGTGTTTTTCATGACATACTGCATCCTTGAGGTGGCTACTGCATCCTGAGGTGGCTACATGCATCCTTGAGGTGGCTGCTGCAATTGATTCTTCTCGTCGCCCAAGTGGTGCCGGGCCCCGCAAGGAAAGAAAAGAATAGTACCACTGCAAGCTACAATGCATGTCGTAAGAGGCGACTGATGTAGGCCCTAGGATGCTACCCTAGTAAATAAAAAGCAGCGCAGAAATCGGATGCGCTGGCCTACTTGTAGACGCATAACTGGTACAACGTGCAATCGCTCTTAGTCTCAGATCACATACAAATCACACAGAGTGGTTGACAAGTGGTCGATATGGAGCGTTCGAAGAAGAAAAAGATTCTTCTCGTGTCCACAGTGCCATATCATCAATGTAGATTGCACCATGCATTCTGTTAGGGATCTCTTCCATAAACATTTATATAAAAGAAGTAGCGTTGAGTTAGGAACCCTCCTTGGGAACAACTTTTAAATGATTGCCTTCCTGCTATGTTTTTCCTGGTCCTATACTTCGGCTGTTCTATTTACCAGATAGTGACATATCCAGATATACATGCGTCTTTTGTTTCCGATTTTAATCAGTTTGATTTTGAGTCCCTCTCCAGACCCTATCAAACACCTTCTCCATGTCAACCCATACCGTTAGTGTATGTTTCTTTTCTTGATATCCACCTTCGATCTTCTGTGCAATATAAGTTACTTGGTATTATGTTGATCCATGCTGACTGAATCCACTCTGCTGTAGTAGTATCAATTGTTATTGCTCCAGTTGCCACATGAGTCTTCTATTGAGAAGCTTATTCATCACTTTTCCAACACACCTACAGAGGCTAATTGGTCTACAATTACTTGGATCGAATCTGTCTTTTCTTGTTTTAGATTGGGCACTGTCATAGCTTCTCTAGGAATTTCACTAGGGATTTCTGCTACTTTCCAGCTCGCATTCAAAACTTCTAGCAGCTTTCTTCTTTTTTTGCTATGTTGATGAGCATCTCATTTGTGATGTTATCCTTTCCTGGTTGAGACCTTAATGGGTCATCGAGTCCATTCCTGAGCTGCAGGTTGTTATCTATTTCCACTGTTCTAACCCCCCAACCTTTACATAGGTGTCTTGGTATCCCCACCTTTCTGGGTGACTGTTAAAATCTCCCACTACTAGACAGTTTGTATTGGTCTGTGTTATGATTTCCAACATAAGGGCTCTGTTAGTTCGAATCTGTTAGCTGTCTACAAAGATGTCAATTCCTAGGATTTCTGCTTTCCAATTTGTGCTGACTTCATCTGTGTCATGATAGACTTGTTGCTCACGCATATGAGCTTCCACTCTGTGTGGCATTATTTGTATAACTGATAACCTCGACAGAGAATCTGTGGGGGTTTGACGTGTTTCCTGAATACATGCAAGGTCTATTTTTTACTGCTAGGGCCTGCTTTTGGTGTAAATATCAATGGCATTCCAGCGGATTGTGTGAATCTCCTGAGTCTGGTGTGGTTTCATTTGAGATTTTCTGCTGCTCCTTTGCTTTAGCACCAGTGACATCGTGATTCCTAGCAGTTATTTTTGGCCACTCTCGTGATGGTTGGTCCAATATTCTTTCTCTGTGGCTGTTTCGGGGCAGAGGGCGACTATAGAATCCGTTATCCCATTCCTCATTTTGAGGGGTCATTGCACCATGTTATGCACTTACAGCCTGGTGCAATTGGTTCTGCAAACATTTGTTTCAGAACATTCCTTTCCTCCCATGAGGCCATTACCTTGTAGTGGTGGGGAGGCTTGCGTTCTCCAATGATACAGTGAGCTATGACGGCGGGAACTTATGTTCCCGGAAGGGTACTCAAGCGGAAAGGTCACTGAAGAGGGACAGACGAAGCATGGTCTCCTGGTCCTCCAGGTTGGGGGTTGGGTTTGGGACTAACGATCCCATCCTTTAAAAAAAATTAAAGTTACGGAAACAACAACAAACATACAAACTATCTACGGGCATGAAGGGCTACCAGAGTCATTGACTCACATGACTGGAAGTGGTGAAAGCCGAAAGGAAGCTACTTTCATGATGTCGGAAGTCCTGAATGCCAAAACCAAGACCAGAATTGGATGCTGGAATGTAAGAACAATGTACGAAACCTGAAAACTGTCACAAATAACAGCAGAAATGAGAAGATATAATCTACATATCCTAGGGGTTAGCGAGAGCAGATGGACAGGAAATGGAAGAAGTACCACTGCAACAGGTGAAACAGTCCTTTTTCTGACGTGACGATGACCTACACCATGAAGGAGTAGCAGTAATCCTAAGAAAGGGCGTGGAAAGTGTCTGTTAGAATGGAAACCTATCAGCAGCCGCTTGATTAAGATCAGACTAAAGGGAAGCATACAAACATCACAATCCTACAATGCTATGCGCCAACTAATGATAACGAAGATACAAAGAAAGACTCGTACTACGAAAACCTACAAGCAGAATTAGAAAAGTCACCATCCCATGATGTTATCATTGTTATGGGAGATCTAAATGCGAAGGTCGGACAAGACAACACGCATAGTTATAGAACTATGGGAAAATATGGATGTGGTATGATGAACGAAAATGGGGAACGTTTAGTAAACTTCTGCAGCATGAACAATCTCGTTATAGGAGGAACCCTATTTCAACATTTAGATATCCACAAATTAACATGGTATTCCCTAATGGCAGAGATAAAAACCAAATAGACCATATAATGATCAATGGACCCTTGAGACGCTCGCTGCTAGATGTTGTAGTCAAGAGAGGTGCAGATGTTGGTAGCGACCACCACCTAGTCACAGCTTATGTCAAACTTAAACTAAGAAAAACAGGACAACAGAAAACTTCCAAAAGAGGTTCGATGTGGATAGACTAAAAGACACGGAAGTAAGGGATAAGTTTATAATGCAGATAAAGAACAGATTCCAAGCCCTAGAAAGTAATGAAACTACGGATGAAACTGACAACATAGATAGAACATGGGACAACATTGCATCTATATATAGCAAGAGCAGTGAAACATGTCTAGGGTACTGCACAAAGAAAAGAAAGAATGGATAACACCAACAACATGGAAAATAATAGACAGCCGAAGAATATTAAAAAGAAATTGTTAGAAGCAAAGTCCGAAAGACTGAAAGCAAGATACCAAGAACAGTACAAAAGCGCAAGTAAAGAAATCAAACGAGCTGTGAAAGCTGACAAAAGAATGTATGTTGAAGACCTGGCAGTACAGGCAGAAGAAGCAGCAAAAAGTGTGATCAGGGAACAGTGTACAAAATTACAAAGCTAATAAGCAAAATAATAAGGGAAACATTACAGGAGATCAAATACTCTCATAAAGGATAAGAATGGAATACTATTGACAACGGTAAAGGAACAAGAAATACGATGGACAGAGCATTTTAAAGAATTGCTAAACAGACCACCTCCAACGGTAGTAGCAGACATACCAGAACCAACAGAGGAATTAGAAATTGGCATTGAAACACCCAGCCGGGATGAGATCATTACAGCAATTAAATCTCTTAAGAATAACAAGGCACCAGGAATGATAACTTAAACGCAGAACTATTCAAAATAGACCCAGAACTTGCAGCTAATATATTGCAACCCTTGTTTACTACTATATGGAATGCCCAAATAATACCTGATGCATGGAACAGAGGAGTCATCATCAAGATACCAAAAAGGGCTCCTTGCCGATTGTAATAATTGGCGGGGAATAACACTGCTTTCTGTCCCAAGTAAAATCTTAAGCAAAATCATCGTACAACGTATTACTGACGCTGTGGATAAGAAACTGAGAAAGGAACAAGCAGGATTTCGCAGAGGACGGAGCTGTATAGGCCAAATATTTGCTGTTAGAAATATCATAGAGCAGTGCACAGAATGGCAAAGCAAACTCTATATCAACTTTGTAGATTTTGAAAAGCTTTTGATAGCATACACCGCGAAAGTCTATGGCGTATCCTAAGATGGTATGGAATCCCACTGTGTTTTATAAATATTATAAAAAGCTGCTACAGCAAGTTTGCATGCAGTGTTGAAACTTCAGAACTAAAGTTTGAAGTAAAAACAGGCGTGCACAAGGATGTGTTATGTCAGCCCTATTATTAACACTGTCATAGATTGGGTGATGCGTAAAACAACGGAAGATAAGGCAAGAGGTATTAGATGGACGCTCACATCAGAAGGTAAAACCCTCCGAGATACAACCGCTTTCACATACCTTGGAAGTGTTATTAGCAATGAAGGAGGCGCTGGATCTGACATTAAAAACAGACTGAGTAAAGCACGAAGTGCATTCATGACCCTTCAGACCGCCTGGAAATCTGCCAATACAGCATCAGAACCAAGACTAGTATCTATAACAGCTGTGTGTGTCAACTTTGCTGTACGGATCGGAATGCTGGAGAATGACAGAACAGGATATGTCCAGACTCTCCGCCTTTCATACAACTTGTCTGCGAAAAATCATACGCGTGTACTGGCCGACTACTATCTCGAATCAAGAATTGCTTCACGATGCCAACAAGAGAATATGGGCACTATCATCCGAAGACGAAACTGGAGATGGATTGGACATGTGATGCGCATGGAGACTGGCTCCGACACGAAAACTGCACTGAGATGGACTCCAGAGGGTAGGCGAAAGCGTGGAAGACCCAAGATGACCTGGAGGAGAACGATAGAGCAAGAGCTGAAGGAAATGAATCATAGCTGGAACACAATACAGAGGAAGGCCATGAACAGGGAAGAATGGTGTACGTTTGTTGCTGCCCTAAACGCCAAAGGCGTAACAGGCTAAAGAAGAACATTCCTTTGTCGTTGATTGCTACGCAAACGTCCTGCAAGGGAGCAGATTCTACCCATCTGCATCGCGTCCCGAATGGGAAAAAAGCATACAAATATAGTAATCCCGTATTAACTATAGAATATTTCCATGGGAATAGTTTTAAACCACGGTACAGAATCAGAAGAGAATTTCTTAATTTTACGGGCGTCGTCACTAGACATAACAGTTAGTCGCTGTTTTGAAAACCGGAAGGCATTTGTAATATTGAAGAATGTTCAATGACCCAATCTGGAGTGGTCATATTGAGTAAATTCTGAAAATTTATTGTAAAATCGTCTTTTCGTGCTTCCAAATGCTGACTTAACCAGAATTCGACATCAATTGTTTTCATTGAAGACCTATTTGAAACCGGATAAAATTGTTAAATGTTAATACAACGCAAGTTTTGACATGAACGTAGAAATAATTGCTTTTGCTTTCATCAAATTAGAATCATTTCCTTGCAGTTGTAAGTTCTTTCATTAAATGTTTATAAATCTATCAGAAAGCAATATTGCATAACCTTTGAGATAAAATTGATCTAAAGCTTTTGTTCAAATAACATTGAAGTTCTTGTTTAATCATAAGCTTTTAAATAATCTTTTCATCAACAGTATTTTCTTCTGGTCATGTTAACTTTTAATACGTAACTGCTCCGATATTACGGTAATTATAACATTTTGCACACGTATCACCAAGAGTGTCCTACATTCGGTAATATGAGAACAACGCTTCTCGTTCATTGTCAGTAGTCTCGCGATAACAAGTTTACTTAGTGGACGTTTCTACAAAAATGTATTTCATACTTAAAGGTTTATCTAAATGGTCGTTTACAATCGTGTTTGAAATCAATAGTGATCTTGACTAATTTTTTATTTTTAAAGATGAAACGAACATGCGCTTTGAAAATTTAGCGAAGGATGGTACTCGATAAGATGTACAACAGAGCGCCTTTAACTTCTTATGTGAAACTGTTCTTGAACATGAGATTAACTTAGATTATGATTATTCGATAACAACCGAAATGTGATTCGGATATCATCGTGGAAGATTATTGAACCAACTCTGAGTTCAAATATAATCTAAACATGTGTGACTTCAGTAATATGAATTACATTAAACACTCAGGTAGACAAGTGACATTTTGGTTATATTGTAATTCCTGTCTGGCAATCTAGACACTTTGAAGTTTAAGCTTGTTGATTCTGTCTAGGTTGATATTTCGTTAAGTCAGGAATATTACAAATCTAATTTGTTGTTTTCTATTTATCTTCATATTCTACCTCTTCTTCTTCTCTCAACATTCATCATATCTTGTTTGTACTCAGAATTTTCCACCTCAACAGTCCTTCGGAGTTTCTGGACAGGCAAAGTTCTGCTAAGGACAACCTACTTTCTTCTCTCTATCTCTCATATAAAACGTTAAAGTTGAACAACGTTGCTATTATCTACTACCTCACAATCTACTTTCTTCTCATTCTCATTTAAAACTTTGAAGTTGAACAACGTTGCTATTATCTACTACCTCACAATCTACTTTCTTCTCATTGGTTTAGATAATAAAAAAACTCTGATTTATACGACAGTATCTTAGACAGAAAGCAGAAGAAGAAGTAGAAGAAGCCGAGCATACATTTATCATTCCTTTTGTGGCACATTATCCTGTAGTAAACTATAACTGAAACGATAGACAACTATCACTAGATGCAGCTGCGGTCTGAGGGATTTAAAGTGAATGTTTGACTAAATTGCATCAGGTTTGACCTTCTTTTGGCTCGGTCCTTATCCGCAGAAATGGCGCACCTATCACTGCTGAACATATCGCAGAATGGGCACCTACAGCTGCTGAACATATCGCAGAAATGGCTCACCTACTACTGCTGAACATATCGCAGAAATGGCGCACCTACAGCTGCTGAACATATCGAAGCAAACCTGACAACATATCTGAAGGCGCACCTAACTCCTAGTATTCTGAAAATAGGGCACGTGTATAGAAATAGAATATATAGAAATGGCATAGTGTTAGAACATACAAGAGTGTATAGAACATGCATAGTGTATACATTTCCCGAATTCAGCCCACTGAGCTGCAAACAAATGACAAAACGCAAACATTTCTACCCACGAGACTTCCGTAGTTATTCTAAAACATCATGTATCTAAACTGTCATTCTATCACGACCTCAACTATCTATAGACGCAGCTAACCATTAACTACTATCTATCTATCTATTCTATCTATCTATCTTCTATCTGTCTTCTTCCTGTCTGTCTGTCTATCTATCTATCTGTCTGTCTATCTATTCTGTAATCTGTCTTCTTTTACTAGACACCTGCATGCTTATATCCTTCTATCTTATCTTGTCTCATCCTCTTACTCCAGCTTCAGGCTATAATGATTTATAAACGCTTTTGATAGCGCTTCACATGTCTATCTTTCGTCCCTATTATTCTATCCATATTTATCTATCTATCTATCCTTGTATCCCCTCTATCAGATTACATTACTATTGAATGCATTATCTGTTTAATCTACTATTCTACATCTTAAATTTTGATCTTGATAAGTTCTACTATGTTGCACCTTCTATTTTCTATCTATTTCTATCTATTATCTCTATTCTATTACATTCGATGATACTACGTAGCAGCACATAAACAAGCAGCAGAAAAGGCCAAAAGTTAGCCATCCCAGAATTTGACCCACTACGCCAGTCAAAAATCTTAAATATTATCAGCGGCATACGACCACCTGAATATCTACTGCATTTTCCACATCAAATCACATTAGGAACTGATATCAACTGCGCTTCTATCATCACGGACAATGCATCAACACCATGTGGAATGCATATGACTATCATACACTGAGAGACGAATCACATAAGTCATGACATCAGCAGTAAAGTTCTAGTATCCACTACCAATGAAACAATTCTATCTACATGGCTAAAAGCCACTTCTATTCACTGCCAAAAACTGAACTACAACCTATCTATCCTATTCATTCCTCTAAAGGCTATCAGAGCAACTCCTTGAGATGACTAACCATCTATCTACTTCAGACAGAATTAAGAATCTACTATATGATCGAACATTACACGCATAGACAGTCACTTCTAGTTTATTATGAAAATACCCACATGACCTGGGTCCGGTATACATCGGATGTCAGCAGAAATGCATGAAGAATGGGACAGATGTCATCATGAATCTCCAAACAACGCTAAGATCGATTAAACTACCAACTGAAATTCTGTCATCAACTATATCAGTAAATTCAGGCATCATGCATCTGAAAAATGTTGAATCAGACCGATCTCAACCTGTTGTTATTGATATCTATCACATCTATCATCTATCACTATCTATCTATCTATCTATCTACTATCTATCTATCTATCTATCTATCTATCTATCTATCTATCATCTATCTATCTATCTATCATCTATCTACCCACCTACCTACCTACCACCCACCTATCTATCTATCTATCATCTATTTTATCTATCATCTATCTATCTATCTATCATCATTACCCACCTCCCACCCACCTACCTACCTACCATCTATCTATCTATCTATCATCTATCTATCTATCTATCATCATCTACCTACCTACCTACCTACCTACCCCACCACACTACCTCCACCACCCCCCACCTGCCCCTCCCCCTACCTCCTATCTATCCTTATCTATCTATCTATCTTATCTATCTATCTATCCCATCTATCTATCTATCTTCTTCATCATCTATCCTATCTATCTATCTATCTATCTATCTATCTATCTATCTATCTATCATCTATCTATCTATCTAATCATCTATCTATCTATCTATCTATTTTTATCTATCTATTTTATCATCTATCTATCTATCATCTATCTATCTATCTATCTATCATCTATCTATCTATCTATCTATCTATCTATCTATCTATCTATCTATCTATCTATCTATCTATCTATCTATCTATCTATCTATCTATCTATCTATCTATCCCTATCTATCTATCTATCTATCCTATTTTATCTATCTATCTATCTATTTTATCTATCTATTATCTATCTATCTATCTATCTATTTTTATCTATTTTTATCTATCTTTATCTATCTATCTATCTATCTATTATCTATCTATCTATCTATCTATCTATCTATCTATCTATCTATCTATCTATCTATCATCATCTATCTATCTATCTATCTATCCATTATCTATCTATCTATCTATCATCTATCTATCTATCCATTATCTACATTATCTATCATCTATCTCTATCCATCCATCCTATCTCATCTCATCTCATCATCTATCCCACCTCACTCCCACTCCTTCCTCCACTACACTCACTCCACCTACCACCTCACCTGCCTACCTACCACCTACCTACCTACCTCCCCCCCACCTCCCCCCTCACCCCCCCCCCCCACCCCCCCCCCCCCCCCCCCCCCCCCCCCCCCCCCCCCCCCCCCCCCCCTCCTCCCCCCCCCCCCCCCCCTCCCCCCCCTCCCCCCCCCCCCCCCCCCCCCCCCCCCCCTCCTCCCCCCCCCCCCCCCTCCCCCCCCCCCCCCCCCCCCCCCCCCTGCCTCCCCCCTCCCCCTCCCCTCCTCACCCCCCTCCCACCCCCCCCCCCCCCCCCCCACCCCCCCCCCCCCCCCCCCCCCCCCCCCCCCCCCCCCCCCTCCACCCCACCCACCTCCCCCCCCCTCCTCCCCGCCCTCCTCCTCCTACCTACCATCTTCTCCATCCTTCATCATCACTTCATCATCATTCATCTTCATCCTATCATCTATCTATCATCATCCTATCTATCTATCTATCTATCTATCTATCTATCTATCTATCTATCTATCTATCTATCTATCTATCTATCTATCTATCTATCTATCTATCTATCTATCTACTATTTTTATCTATCTATCTATCTATCTATCTATCTATCTATCTATCTATCTATCTATCTATCTATCTATCTATCTATCTATCTATCTATCTATCTATCTATCTATCTATCTATCCTTATCTATCTATCTATCTATCTATCTATCTATCTATCTATCTATCTATCTATCTATTCTCTAATCCTGTGTTACCTTTCAGCGTCAGACACCTGGAGCGAGCCTTTTATGCGCCTTGTCTGTCTTTCTTGTCTCCAGTTCTCGTTTACTCACAGCTTCCCGGGTGAAGAGATTTTATAGAACGGCTTTTGATAGCGCTTCACATATAGTGTCTTTCGTCGCCTCTGTTATCTCTGAGGTCCACATTTTATGCAACCGGCCTTTTTGCTTTGTATCCACTGTATCAGAGTTACATTACTCTATGAAGTGCAACATCTGTTGGTAATCTGCTGATGTCGAACCATTTAATTTGTTGCTTCTTGATAAAGTTCAGTACTGATGTTGCACCCCTTTTTATTTTCTGATGTATTTATTACCTATTGAAATACCTATCTCGGAGTTACATTCGATGATAGACTGACGTGGAAGCAGCACATCAACAAAGCAGCAGAAAAGGCCAGGAGGAAGTTAGCCATCCTGAGAAAATTAAGTGAAACCACATGGGACGCCAGTCAAAAATACTTTAAAATATTTATCAGCAGGGATACGACACACCTGGAATATGGGTCAGCTGCATGGTTTCCAGCATCAAATACCACATTAGGAGAACTGGATAAGGTGCAAAACCAGGCGCTTCGTATCATCACAGGAGCAATGAAATCAACACCAATAGTGGAGATGGAAAGAGTGTGGGGAATACAAGCACTGAGAGAACGTAGAGACACAAAAGTGATGACGCAGGCAGAAAAGTTTCTGAGTATGCCAAGCTACCCAATGGAAAACAGATTCCAAAATCTAGCATTGGGGCGGCTGAAAAAAAGCAGCTTTATTCACCAGGCCAAAAGACTGAATAGGCAAACCTCAGACCTACCAAAGTTGGCATTCCCCTAAAGGCTGTGCCAGAGCAAATCCCTTGGAGAGAGGAGACTGAACCAGAAGTATGTATCCAGACAGAAGTTAAAGGAAAACTCGACAAGGATGAGCAGAACAGCATACAACGCAAGACAGTCACTCTCAGTTTACTTGATGAAGAATACCCACATGACCTCTGGGTCCGGGTATACACGGATGGGTCAGCAGAAAATGCAGTGAAGAATGGAGGAGCAGGAGTGTACATAGAATACCCAAACAACGCTAGAGATGCGATTAAAGTACCAACATGGAAATTCTGTCACAACTATGATGCAGAAATTCAGGCAATCAAGGTGGCAACTGAAAAACTGTTGAATACCAGACCCGATCCTCAACCTGTTGTATTTTGACTGATGCAAAAATCAGCACTCCAAGCACTTCAGTCCAGAAAATTGCCATGTCTACAGACCCTACTGTCTAAACTGTCCAAGCATCGCAGGGTCGTCTTGCAGTGGATACCCTCTCACTGTGGAATACCAGGAAATGAAACAGCAGACCCATTGGCCAAGGAAGGTGCTGCAGGAGAGCAGCCGGATGTGCTAGTTACTTACCACCCAAAGAAAAGGATGATTAAATCAATGAGAAAGCCACAAATACCAACACAAGACGATTACTATAATATGAGCAGATTGGAACAAGTTGCTATTCTGCGCCTTAGAACAGGACTAGAAGTATACTTGATATAAGTCCATGTCTAAAAAGTTGACCACTACTACTTGAAAGTATACAAGTTCATGTCTAATAAGTTGTCCACTAACTACTTGAGAAGTATACTACTTGAGAAGTATACTACTTGGAAGTATCACTTAGAAGTATACTACTTGAAAGTATACAGTTCAGGTCTAATAAGGTCCATATACAAGTATCAAGTTCAGTCTAATAAGTTGACCACTAACTACATGAGAAGTATACAAGTTCATGTCTAATAAGTTGACCACTTACTACATGAGAAGTATACAAGTTCATGTCAGCCTAAGACAAACCATATAGAGATGTACACAGACTCTAGTTGTTCACTAACTACTTGAGAAGTATACAAGTTCATGTCAGTCTAAGACAAGCCATATGGAGACGTACACAGACTCCAGTTGATCACATAACTACTTGAGAAGTATACAAGTTCATGTCAGTTCTCCAGAAGCCAACCAGTACAAGTCGTTTTCTGGAAACGTTGACAGAAGAAGAAGAAGAAGCGTGATCCAACAAAGCAAATATTATATAAAACACATGCAACACATCCGCCACTTGTACACATCTTCACAATATACAAATTAATACAAAAGTTAATAGTAAAATATCAGTTTGTGTTGTTGTTTTTGTTGCTGCCACTGCTACTGCTGCTATTGTTGTTGCTGCTGCTGTTGCTGTTGTTGCTGCTGCTGTTGTTGTTGCTGCTGCTGTTGCTGTTGTTGCTGCCACTGCTACTGCTGTTGTTGTTATTGCTGCTGCTGTTGCTGTTGTTGCTGCTACTACTGCTGTTGTTGTTGCTGCTACTGCTGCTGTTGTTGTTGCTGCTGCTGTTGCTGTTGTTGCTGCTACTGCTGCTGTTGTTGCTGCTGTTGCTGCTACTGCTGCTGTTGTTGTTGCTTCTACTGTTGCTGTTGTTGTTGCTGTTGCTGTGTTGCTGTTCTGTTGTCCATAATTTAAAAATTTGTTGTTGTTGTTTGATCATGATTTTCTTCTCTTGTTAGCAATGTCTTCATCAATTCCTGAAGAGAAGAAAGTTGCCTACAATTTTCTAGGTTGTTCTGGTTTGAAAGTCTCCAACATTTGCTTGGGATGTGGTACGTTTGGTGACAATGGTGTGGTACGTAGATTCAATAATAAACTAGAATTAGTGAAGTTACCATCACACGACTAAGCAGATAAACTACATTTAATGAAGTACTTCTATTACTGGACTTACTCTGGGCAATGTTTATGTGTTACCGTATTTACTAGTGTAAACTAACTAGAAAACATAATGTATACTGTATATATGACAATAAAACAGATTTAAAGATAGATACTATTATACAAGTGCATGAAGATAAGGAATGTTCACTAACGAAACTTTGATTAAATTCACAAATGAAGATATTGAAATTATTCAAAGCTTGAAAC